>BSBK01004991.1:727500-1137500 GCA_027943335.1 Chamaecyparis obtusa | reverse complement strand
CTTCCCATCCAACTAGGGGGGCCATCAAGGTGTCTGTAGCCCATCCATCATATTCAGTTGGCCTAGAGTCAATTGTCTAAGCAAGAAGGCTAGAAGGGGAATCAGAGTTGACTACAGAGGGTAAATTCAAATCCGGGACCAACATTGGGGGGGGGAAGGGCAAGTTTCCTATCTTCAGATGCCTTTTCCATGAGACATGGACATGACACTATGTTTGGAGAACCCAGTAAATCCAAGATGGCATTGATAGTTTGGTGAATGTTTGCAACGAGCTCCGGCCGAAGAACCCACACTACCACATCCAGAGATGATTTGAGAAGCTGGAAGCTGTGCCACTCCAGAGCATGTTTGATGCTATCATAAACCACCATGAATTCATGTTTTTCCAGTAGGACATTTTGGGGGAATAGGCCACCAACGAATGCACAACCCACCCATAGATCATATTTGTGAATCGCCAACATTAGTTTGTTCCCCAACATGAATTGTGGGTGAATCACATTGTTTGCTAACATCAACAGAAGGTCAACCAACTACAGGAGATCCATGGATTTGGATAGAAAAATTCATAACATCTGCGAGGGGAAGAGGACTTGTCTTGACCACGGCCAGAGAGCATGCTCACCAATCACTTTCTGAATGGCACTGTGAATCACCTGGGAATGATAAATAAATACATATTAAGTTGAGTTGATTTATTAAATTGATTAATTAATTTTTGTATAGTTAATTAATTACCTAATTGAGTTTGTATTAGGTGATAACCTACAACTGATTGAATATCTTGAAGGAAAGTTTGATAATAGAATGGATAATTGAAAGACAGTGGTTGATGATCAATGAGCTACTAAAGTATATGTAAGACAATTAAATTAGTTAATGTACTGTCATTGATGTCAACTAGTTTTGATTGTACTTGTCATGATGGTTACAAACATTTAAAGAAGGAAAATGGTAACTTATTGATGAGTCTATGGCATCATGTTGATTACTTGATTGTATTGCATAATTCTATTATGTATTGAAGATCAGAACTGAACAAGTTTATGTGGTCAGTAAATGAAGATTTTTGTATACACCGAGAAAGTGTAGTGTATACTGAGTATAGTATTAACTGAGCTAGTAATCCTCAACACATTCATGTATTGACTGAGTGAAAGAAATAAAGAGTTTGCAATAGCTGACTAAAATGATGAGCTGAACAATTGCTTATATTCTAAGGTAGAAGATAATATTTTTTATGATGATCCAACAACTGACAAAATTCAAGATTGGTCAGATGAAGGAGAATGAAACATGTTAATGACACAACTGTTGAGGAAGGATAAAGCGGAAAAATGAATGGTGAATATTAAGAGGAAAAATATATGGACAAAAAGAAAATGGTTTATGATGTTTATATAAGGAGACATGAGATTCATTACTGAGTTTGGGACACTTAATACTTCAGAAGAGTAAATTATTTTTGGTTACCAGTCCCAGGTGATTTTTCCCCTAACAGGGTTTCCATGTTAAAAATCTATGTGTTATATGTGTATGATGTGTTTAATTGTTATTTTACTTTACACATTTCTATAATTGGATAGATTAATGAACACAATACTTAATTTACAGGTAGTTGTTAGATGAAGAGAAAGACACAGTTGATATCTTAGCGAGTTGATTATTTGATTGAAAATTTTTAATGTATACATTTGGGAGATTTGGGACGATAGGATAACTGGACTTAACTGATTCACACCCCCCCCCCCCACCTCTCAGATATCTAACAATTGGTATCAGAGCATAAAGTGCTTGGAAAGAAAATTTTAAAGGACTTAAGCTAAATATCACAAGATGTATAAGAGAGAGGTGCCAAAGATGAACAAAGATAAATTCTTGACATGAAAAAGTAGAATGAGATTGCATCTATCTGGAATTGGAGAATCTGTTATATACTACTTGGATAATGAATTCATCCAGCCTTCTAGACCCTTGACTATTGATCAGATGAGAGATAGACATGAACACAATGTTTCAATGATAGAGAATATTGTTTCCTTATCAGATGCTGAATTTGAAGATGTCAATAAATGTACTTTTGCTAAACAGGTGTGGGACAAGCTTGCACTATTTCACAGAGGAAATACAAATGTTTTAAGGGAAAAGATGAAATTCTTAGAGAAAAGTTTGATGACATGAAAATGAAAGAAGGAGAAAATATTTCATAGTACAACAACCGAATTAATGAGATTGTCAATGCTATCCAAGGAGCATGAGGTAATATTATAGAAGACACTATTGTAAGTAAAATTAGTAGATCTTTGTTTCCTACTTATGCTATTAGAGTCTCTGTAATTCATGAGATAAGATCAGCTCCAGGGAATCATCTTACACTTGATAATCTAATCGGTAGACTGATTGCTTTTGAGTTGAGTAACTTTGATAATAGTATTGTTCCTAATGTTGAGTCTGTATTTATGTCATCCTTGAAAAATGGTAAATCAAGCAATAAATGCATGATAAGAAATGAGATTGATAGTGACAATGATGAGGATGAACTTGATGATCTTGAATCATTAATGGCTAGAAGACTGCAGAAAGGTAAAGGAAGATATATAGGAAAACTACCTTTGGTATGTTTTAATTGAAAAGAAATTGGCCACATTGTAGCTAGATTTCCTAACATGAAAGAAGATGATAAAGAAAATGAAAGATCCGGTGAAAGAAAATTTGATAGGAGAGATAATCAAGAACATAGAGGCAACCGATAATATGATAGAAGAAGCAACCGAGATTACAAAGACAAAGGAAAGAAGACATGTTACCTTGTTGAAAATGATCATGATGATGACACCGACACTGATATTGATGAAGACATTGAGGTGGTATTCATAGATTTGAAAGAAGATTCAAAAGAAGAAGAAAGATATGTTGAAACAACACTTATTTCTAAAGTTAGCAAGAATGATACTTGGATTATTGATAGTGGTTGTACACATCATATGATTGGTGGTGAAGATAAATTTGAATACCTTGAACATTATAATGGTGGATCTATGAAAATGGGAAATGATACACCTTGTCTAGTAAAAGGAAAAGGATCTATATTGTTGAACAATAAGATCAGATATGAGAATGCATATTGGGGGAATGGACTTAATTATAATTTGTTGAGTGTAACATATTTGAATAACATAGGTCATCGAGTTGCATTTGAGAATATAAAGGTGAAAATCTATGATGAGACTGGAAATTTGGTCGATACTGGTGAACAATCTAAAGGTAATCTATTTTATCTTGATAATGTTGAAACTTCTTGTTAACTGGCTAGAACTGAATATGTGTGGTTATGGCACAAAAGGCTATGTTATGTGAATTTTGACAACATGGTTAAAATCAGTAAGAAAAGGAGAGTTAGAGGTTTATCGAGCTTATCTAAACTTGACCATGTCATGTGTAAACAATGTCAAATGGGAAAAAAGTCAAAATCTAGTTTTAAGAGATAAAAATATTCATAGCATTGGAGTTGGTTCATACCGACTTGTGTGGTCCTATGAGAACTTAGAGTTATTATGGAGATAGATATTTTATCTTGTTTGTTGATGACTATTCTAGGATGATGATTGTCATGTTCTTGAAAGAAAATTTTGAATTTTTTAAGATGTTTAAATGGTTTAAAGCTAAAGTGGAAAAAGAAATTGGAAAAGAGTTAAAATGCTTGAGATCAGATAGAGGTGGCCAGTTTATTTTTGATGGGTTCACTAACTTTTGTAATGAGCATGGAATTAAGAGATGGGTTTCTACACTGAGGACACCACAGTAGAATAGAATGTCTGAAAGGAGGAATAGATCTATTGTTGATTGTGCTAAAATACCAATGATTGAAAATGATGTTGCACAAATATACTAGACATAAGTTGTTAGTATTGTTGTATACACATTAAACCAAGTACAACTAAAGAAAGATTCAAATAAAACACCCTATGAGTTATGGTATGGTTACACTTTGAATGTAAGTTATTTAAAAATATTTGGAAGTAGATGTTACATTCTAAAAGATGATTGAAATGGGAAATTTGATTCAAAAGGTGATGAAGGAATATTCTTTGGATATTCTACTAAAAGAAAAGCTTACAAATGTTTGAATAAGGCTACTAATAAAATCATTGAAAGTGAAAATGTGAGGGTTGATGAGTTTGCTGAGAAAAATGATGAAGAAAGAAAAAAGGAACAAGAAGATTATGGTAGATTTACATACATTGAGAAACCTAACACTCTACTTGAGCAATAGCCTAGAATTACCGAGCAACAAGATAATGATACTGAGCATCAGCCTACACTGACCAAGAATCAGGAAACAGTTACCGAGGAAGATCATAATCCTACACCGAGTGAAGAGCACAATGAAGAACAAAGAATTAAATTAGTACTTGCAAAATTTGTGAGGAGACACCATCCACAGAATCAGATTATTGGAGACAAGAAATATGGCATGATGACATGAAGTAAGTTGAGAAAAAAACATGCTTAGTTTGTGAATTTGAACCTAAAACTATTAGAGATGCACTTGAAAATGATGAATGGATTAAAGGCATGAATGAAGAAATAAAGAAGATACTAAAAAACAAAATATGGACATTGGTATCGAGACCGAATGATAAGAATGTAATTGGAACCAAATAGATATTCAGAAACAAGTTGAATGAAAATGGAGAAGTCACTAGGAATAAAGAAAGACTTGTATGCAAAGGATATGCACAAGAAGAAGGTATTGATTATGGTGAGACTTTTGCATCAATTTCTAGACTTGAAGGAGTTAGAATATTGCTTGCATATGCTGCCTACAAAAGTTTTAAAGTTTATCAAATGGATCTCAAATTTGCATTTCTAAATAGAATACTTGAAGATGAGGTATACATTGAACAACCTGAAGGTTTTGTTGATCCAAATTAGAAGAACATGGTATGTAAGTTGCACAAAGTGCTATATGGATTGAAATAAGCACCGAGAGGATGGTATGAAAGATTTCATTCCTATCTTATTAGTATTGGATTTATTAGAACAAGTGATAACAACAATTTATACTTGAAAGGTGAATATGATGATAAGATTCTTATTGTTGAATTTTTTTTTGATCATATCATATTTGGAGGACATGATAATCTATGCAAATCATTTGCTGATGATATGAGAAAAGAATTTAAAATGTCACTGTTTGGAGAGAATAAATTTTTTCTTGGTTTGCAAATTTTACAACAAAGTGAAGGCATATAGATCACTCAATCAAAGTACATAAAAGAAGTGTTGAAGACCTTTGGTATGGAAGATTCAAAACCGGTCAGTAAACCTGTGATCATGGGATGAAAAGTAACAAATGATGATCAGTCAACTAAGGTAAATTAGACATTATACAGATCAATGATTGGTAAGTTAATGTATGTTGTGCATAGTAGACCAGATATGGCACATGCAGTTGGAATAATAGCAAGATTTTCTGCTAATCCTAAAGAATCACATATGATAGTTATTAAAAGAATTTTGAGATACTTGAAGAACACTAAATACTATGGTTGATGGTACAAGAAAGATGACACTTTTGAACTAAAAGTTTACATAGATGCAGATTGGGTTGGAAACATTGATGATAGAAATAGTACTATTGGAGAATCATTCTTTTTGGGAGAAAGATTAGTTACTTGGATAAGTAAAAAACAAGGATGCATTTCTCAGTCCACTACCAAAATAGAGTATGTTGTTTTTGCTGCTAATTGTTCAAACATTGAATGGATAAAAAATAATTTGAAAGGTATGAATGAAGAGATCACTGACCCAGTGATAATATATTATGATAACACAAGTGTTATAAACATTTCTAAGAATCATGTGACGCATGTAAAGACAAAGCATATATCTATAAAGTATCACTACTTAAGGGAACAAATACAAGAAAATAAAGTGAAATTGGATTTTGTGAAATCAAAAGAACAACTTGTAGATATTTTTACTAAACCCTTACCTAAGGATATATTTTAATACTTGAGGACTAGACTAGGGGTCCATCCCCTATCTATTGATCACTAAGGTGACCAGGATGTTGCAAAAACCTATAATTTATCATAATATCAAATGATGTTGATGCATATTGTTCACACTTTAGGTTTCCTAAGGTTGTGAAAGCTAGAAGGGAAACAAACTAAAACATCATATCGGTACATAAAAGGTACTTGATCTGAACCGAAGAGATAATATTTTGGCTATTGAAGAGTTGTTTATTCTTTTTGGCATTATTGTAAAAGGGAGAGAAGAATCAATAAAATATTTATCTAGTGAGAGAGAAGAAAAATAAGGGGAGAAAAGATATACACAAGAAAAAGATTAAATCTATACGGAGAGTCTGCATGGAGTGTTAATGTTGTGTAGTGATTAAACATATAAAATGTACAAGCTAGGGAGATCTTACCGAGTTACAGATTTTCTTACAGAGTTGTAGAACAAATGTTTTGGTATTCTATGGCATATTTCATATTGTGTTGTCATCAATGCCAAAGGGAGAGATTGATAACCTACAACTAATTGAATATCTTGAAGGAAATTTTGACAATAGAATGGATAATTGAAAGACATTGATTAATGATCACTGAGCTACTAAAGTATATGTAAGACAATTAAATTAGTTAATGCATTATCATTAATGTCAGGGTATGTGCAGGACCATGGTATGCAAAAAAGTGGCGATGTGAAAAAATAAACTTTTCACTCATCCAAAAGTGCACAAGTCCATTTGTTGACTTTTTAGTAGGCCTGGGTGTTAGTACACTTGGCCAAGCCAAAAGCCAAAGCACATGCCTAATCGGCTATCCGATATTATCAAATATCCAATATTATTGGATATTTGATAATATCAGATATCTGATAAAATTAGATATCCGATTTTATATTAGATATCCTATAAAATCAGATATTTGATTTTATATCAGATATCCGATTTTTGCCAGTAATTATATATTTACATAGCCCTGTCATATTCAACATTTTCACTGTGAAAATGTTGAACACGGCTAGGTATTTCAGATATCTAGTTTTATCTCCTATCTGATTTTGCTTGAATCTTAAGGTAAGTTCAATCTTCAATTTTTTATTATTTTTATTATTTTTATTATTTTTATTGTGTTTTAATAGAAATTTATAGTTTTTATATAAAAATTAGCTCGTTTAAATGAGTTTTTCTATTGTTTTTTTAAATTCATTGTAATTATTTATTTGTTTTCTAATTGTAATCAGACATGGAATCAGAAAACCCTCCCAATGATCCCACAAATAATCCACAACCACCTCCCAACAATCCCCCACTTGCAGAAGATGAACCAGTCTCAAACCCTCACCGTTTAGAGGATCTAATAGGAGACAATCTAAATCAACTTAGAGGATTTCAAACTACCTATACCAATATCCCCACATTGTGCCCCATGTTTATGACATTGAACTCAATTATTGAAAACATGGAGAAACTTACAGAGCAACATAGTGTTGCACTTCTTTGGCGCGATTCCATGCACGCCCAGTTTCATGATGGGCTTGACTATGATCAAGTCATGAACCTAAACATAACAAAACATGACATATGTAATATTTTTGTGGATCCTAAAACCGGTCTAAAAGTGGACCCTAAAAAACCCAATTTGACAATTAAATGGTGCATAAATAGTGCAATACGTGACAACTTTTGGGACCTCTGGTGGATGGTTTTTGATAGACCACCTCACAAAAATTTGGATGTCCCATTTTATTTTATTAAAAAATTGTATGCTAAATTTGTACTAGGTCACAAGGTCAATTATTGGAGTATGAGACCAAACCAGGGTGTAGGTTTAGGCACTCCTTGAGATAGGCCATGGGCACACCAAGTGAAATCCCACACATATGTCCCCCCTCCTGAGATTTCACCACCTCCCATAGTGCAACATCCTAACATTATTGTTGAGACTGGCTCACAGACTATTCAAGCCATTCACACCTTGAGTGATCTATTGGTTACGCAGAGCATGACATTGTTGCCTCCTCATCCTGATGCTTCTGTCCCTTCCACATCCTCCATGACCTTACATGTTTGTGTGCCTCACACTTATGTTATGTGCAAGAATCTATGCTTAGGTCCCCTGAATGATAGTGATGCATATAATTATGTCTTCGAGGTGGATGATTCTACACAGCACACTACAGGCACTAAAGCACCTCATGAAGACGTGCATTAGAGGCATACAGAGCCATGGAATCCTACTATTATGGTAAGGGTAAACAATTCAATTTTACATTGTATTTAATTTTTATCATTTGTATTTTTAGTATAATTCTTATAATAATTTCCCACTTATGTTTTTTTATGTGTTACATTTATGTTTAGTTTAAAATAGAGGAGGAGATGGAACAGGTGGAGGGGTCCATGCTTTCAGCCATAACATTTGGTCTTGACACTTCCATGGTACATATGTTTTAATGTACTCATTGGATTCCTTAAATTATTATAATAGTATATGTACATGTATTTTCTAATTTTTACGATCATCTTATTACATACTGATGCAGGTGTTACAGTTGCCACCGGGGGGAAATGTGAGGGGGTGCATGCGTCAGGTGTTGACAAGGGGAAGGTAATTAAGTAATTTACTTTATTTATGCATACATGTATACTTGTCAGTTGTGCCTACTCATTTTTAATTTAGATGGTTTATTTGATAGAGAGTGGTATTTGATGATGTCATGAGACCCTATCACCATGATAAAGTCACCGACATATCAATTCATAGTGATAGCCCCATGATACATATATTTCTAAAGTTATTTGTGTGTATTTTACTATCAAGTGTATATAATATGATCAAGTTATGATAGTATGAAATATCTATTTGACTTTTGTAGGTAACTCCTAGTTTGAGGGAGGTAGAATGCCAGGGGTTTGTATTGCTGATGACTCAGCCAACATTTCTTGAAGAAAGTTCAACACATGTAAGTTTTAATGTTAATTCAATTATTATTTGCTACCAAGGATTTAACATTAAATAGTATAACTCGTAGATCAATCTCATGTTTGCAAACATATACAGGTCAGAGTCGACATTGGTGGCATTGTTCCTTCATTGCCAAGGACATATATTAGGTCTCCTATCCATGGGAGGAGATAGAGATGTGAGGTATATGAGATTTCAATTTTAGTTTAAATTGTATTT
Source organism: Chamaecyparis obtusa (assembly GCA_027943335.1). Classification (NCBI taxonomy): domain Eukaryota; kingdom Viridiplantae; phylum Streptophyta; class Pinopsida; order Cupressales; family Cupressaceae; genus Chamaecyparis; species Chamaecyparis obtusa. Next base: position 1,128,294 of record BSBK01004991.1, on the reverse strand, counting down.
ATTATTGGTGACTATGATTCTAAATTTTTATTTTTTATTTGTAGAAACCATATAAATTAAGTAATCTAACTTGGGGTTTCTGATGCAAAGAATCTTACAAACCAAATGATCAATAGGTTCCTTTATGATCCTTTCAACATCCATTGAATAATTTCTTTGTATAGAGGCATCTCATGAGGTAAACCACAACATGTTTTATCACAAAAACATCAACCTTTCTCCATTTGCATATCCTGATTTCTATATCTGATTCCATTATTCATAACTTCTAGTTTTGATATCCTATTAACAAATCCTTTGGTGGAATTTTTCCAAATTAGTCCTTATAAAACAAATGTAAATCAAAGTCCAATATAGTAGTTAAATTATAAGTTATGGTCTCTACACCAAGAGCCATTTTTCCTGTCATAAACCCTGCCTAGGGCATCTCATATATTTCTCAAAATGAATCCAAATGATACCAAACCAACTCCACATTAACTATTAATGATTATAATTTTAAAATATGTAATACACTTATTTTTTCCATTCATAAATCATTTTACAAGCATAAATCATTTCCTGCAACTCCAATCGAGATCTTTAAAAGCCTATTTACACTCAAATGCTCATAACTTTCACAACTATGCATACAAATGACTCAAACCAAAAGGAAATGAAATTTAATTCATATATATTTCCAATTAATATTATTAGAGGTCTTGATTCTCCAAAATGCATCTGTACCAAATGTTTCAATTTGACTGCAGTCAAACAATCTCAAATCTGCAAATAACAACGTTGACCAAAACTACCATAGCTTATTCATTTCTCAACATAATAACTCCAAAACAAAACCAAAAGAACTATTATTCATTCTAATTTAAATAAAATATATTTTTTACAACATTTATAGGTCATACATATTTGTACAAGACTTGGAAACCACATAAAAATAGTTAACGCCAATCAACACAACAAGTTTTGAAGACACCAATTGATTCAAAATGATCTTCCTCCCCTCCTTCATGTTTGGAACAACAAATAATTTTTTTTATAGTATGTGTGGTGGTTTATAACTTCCCAACCACTTTTTGAACCATCTCCTTACACTCTTTTAACCCTCTACAACATATTTGCATCTTTTGACAATATTTTTATGCATTTTGCATAACAACATTTTATGACAACTTTACTAGTTTAACTCCAAACTTGAAAAATATTTGCATGGACAATTGAATACCATAAAATAAAATTTAATGGATATTTTACATCCACTTTACCCTTTATTAGGCATTATTTCATATTCTAACCTTCTTGACCAAACTAGGATCTTAACAAGACAATATTAACAATGACATACAAAGGGCTTCACATAGCCTTACATATGGACTCAAATAAATCATAAATGAATAAAATATATTTTAATATATGATATAAGGACTGCTAAACTCCTTTTTTTCTTATACTTTAGGTGCCTCTGAACCAGTTTCACTTTTGTGTTTTAATGCAGGATCCATCAGAGCCAAAGAGTACTTCAAAGAGGCTGCATTTTGATGATCCACCAGTAGAATAGGATGTCCTAGAAACATTTGTAGTTTAAAATATTATTTTGAGATGTCATATGACACATTTTGAGATGGTGTATGCCACATTGTATCTAGATATGTTGGCATGTAAATCTGTACAAAATTATTGTTCATTTTGATATATATGAAACTTGATATTCGATCCAATTTGTTAATTATGTGTTCATTTATTCACTATTAGTATGTAAATATTCTTGTGTGTATGTACTCATGTGTATGTTTTATACCTTAAGTATATTCATGTATATTCAAGTACATTCTTCATAACCTAAATTCATGTGTATGGGCTACATGCATGACTTAAGTGAATTCATGTGGTATGCTTTATAATCTATGTGCTACATGTATGCTTCATGACTTAAGAAAATTTATGTGTACGCTTTATGTGCTATGTGTGTTCACATGTGTAATTCATCATTTAAGTGAATTCAAAATTTAAGTTCTACATTGTATTCATGTGTATCTGATGCTCTCAACTAAGAAAATCTGATGCAGAGCCCTCTACCATCCCCTCATGGAACCCAACTCAACTTGAGGATTCTACAAGCATCTTGGAATCTACTCTAAGAGTTAGTCTCAACTCAAGGAATATTTGTTTATTGATTGTAAAAAATTACATTTTTTCTTCCTTACACTCCCAACTCAACATCCTCCATTCACTCACATAGATCCCCTACAAAAAAGTCTCAAAACTCCTTCAAAACTCGACTACAACCTCTATCTAAGTGTATAATAGCTTGGTAACAATCCTGACTGTCATAAGAAAAGTATGATTTAAAGATATTGTTAAGTTGACAACTAATGTTTTCTACTCAACAACTTGAATCTAATACCCCTTCTTATAAATTTTAAAAAGGTTTAAAACAACCTTTGTAATCCAAACTAACCTATAACCCCATATGAGCCTTATAGGCTTATTTTGCCAATACAGGAAAATTCCATATTTTAGCACTTCAAGTGCTTTTACATCCTTTGATTGACTCTATTGGCCATTTGATATCCATTATAGACCTTATAGGTCCTTAGTTCAATCTAGCTGACCTAGGACTAACTTAATCACCCCTAGTGACCCCTAGGTACTACCATTTAATGGCTTATGATGCATGATCCTTTACAAAGGATTATCAATCAATACAAAATATTAGAATTCTCGCCTCTTGACATACCAATCAAAGGATCCATTTAAAGGCTTACTTTGCCTCTTGGCACACCAAAACGCTCACCAAGATACGTAATGGTGCTTAGTGGACCTTTAGATCAAATTGGTCTCGCATGTTCATGAACGTCCTACTGAATTCATGTTCTAAATGAGGTTGTCCAAATGGAGCTAATGGCACAGTCCATTCATGATGTAGGGGCATTCTAGGGTGCTCGGTGAATCTGCATGGAGGTGTGTTGTTTTGGTCTTGTGGTTCTTAGTTGCAGCTTTAACCAATAGTTTCGGTCATTAAAGGGAGCTCGATTGCTGAAGGAACTCGGTGAAGCTTTTGGTGCTTGGTGGAATTAGTGCTCGATGATGCCTGTGTTGCTCGATGTTTCTTGGCTTGGTCAGTTCACTAGTGCTTGGTTGTTTCTCTAGTGCTTGGTAGTCTTGGTTTATCAACTAGAGTTCTATGTGATTTAGTTGGTAGACTTGGTGCATTTATTATTGGTAGCTTTTGTTGGATTCTCTTATGTAGATCTGGAGGCCAACATGTTGAATTAAATAATTGTAAGGCTATTTGAGAGCTGACTTGTATTGCATTTAATATTAATTTATATTAGAAGCTGACTTGGCTTAGGAGTTAATTATTTCTTCCAGTCGACTTGCGGCTAAAGATTAGTATTTAAGGGGTGTTTGGGTAAATGTTTAGACAACAGATTTGGGGAGAAAAGTTAAGTGGTGAAGTTGTGGAAAAGATCTTGGATCTTGTGAGATCTTGCAGATTAGATTGTTATCTGATAGTTTGTGGTTGCTAACTTAGAAACAAGGAGATTGCTTAGAGGCTTGCAAGCTCAAGTTCAAATTTGCCTTAGGGTTTCCATTAGTTGCTGATTTGTTTTAGAATTAGACTAGCTAGAGTTGTATTGGATCCTTGTTGATCTTGTAGAATTGTAATCTCTGATTATAATTGGCCCTAACCCAAAAGGCCTTACAACTGAGCATGTTAATGAAAATTTGAATTCAAGCATATTGTGTTGTGTTATTCCATTGTGTTAAGATCTTGGATCTAGCGAGATCTTGTAGATCATATTTTTATTTGATAGTTTGTAATAGCAGAGCTAGTGGTTGCTGACTTGGAGACAAGGAGATTTCTTGGAGGCTTGCAAGCTCAAGTTTAGATCTACCTTAGGGTTTCCACCAATTGCAAATTGTTTTTCAGGACTAAAGTAGCTAGAGTTGTATTTGATCCTTGTTGATCTTGTAGAATTATAATCTCTGATTGTAATTGGCCCTAACTTGGAAGGCCTTATAGTTAGGGATGTTAATGAAAATATGAAATCAAGTATATTGTGTTGTGTTATTCTACTATGTTAATTGGCTGTAAGGTTTGGACTATCCTTAATTGGATCCACCATCCTTGACTGCGTCAAGTGGTATCAGAGTGAAGGTTTGATCTAGTTGGTGAGAAAAGGTTGACCTATCAAGGCTGATCTTGCAAAGTTGATCTTCTTGGTGAAGAGATCGTATGATTTGAGTTGCAGATCTGTGGCACTGAACTTGTGGAATCTTGGCCTAGTTGTTCATGCAAGGTGGCAGGCTGATCTAACTTGCATATAACTTGGACATTGTGACAAGGTGGTCGGTGTAGGGTTTGGTGCATAGGTTTTTCTTATCTTTAAGGATGCCTCTAAGAAGATTAAACCCTAGAGTAATTGCAGATCTTTGTGATACTATTGAATCTAGGATTACAGAGACAGTGAAATCAGATTTCACATCTGAGATGGAATTGATGAAGAATGACATGGTCACTAAAATCATGAGAGTTGTTATTGGTGTACCTCAAAATGTTGGTACTGAAGATGGTTATGAGGAAGCTACTGAAGAATTTGAAGCTGCTGGATCTAGTGGAGATGAGTGGAGGGAAAAATCTGGTGAAGGCATAACTGCTCAGTTACATAGATCTAGAGCTCAGTTAAGTAATAGTTATCGAATGGAAGTTTCTACTTTCTCTGGTACCTTGAAACCCAAGAACTTGATTGACTGGATTGGTGAACTTGAAGATTTCTTTGAGCTTGAAGAAATTGAAGATCATCTTTGGGTGAGATTGGTACAGACTAAGTTGAAAGGACATGCTGCTCTTTGGTGGAAATAATTATAAAGAGATAAAGAAGATGCAGGTGAAATGAAGATCAATCGGTGGAGTTTGATGGTGACTAAGTTGAAGGCTAAGTTCATACCTATCGACTATGAGCTTGACTTGTTTAAGAAGTTGCAAAATCTGAAGCAGAAGAATTTTTCTATTGAAGATTATACCGGGGAGTTCTACAGACTTACTATTCGGTCTGGACACTGAGAGCTTGGTAAGGAAAAGGTAGCTTGGTATATGAATGGTTTGAGATACAATATTTAGGATGTGCTTAGTATGCTGAAGATTGATTCTATTAAAGATGATTATCAATATGCTCTGAAGGAAAAAGATAAGTTGAAGAGGAAACAACATAGTAATCCCCGAGGGAAGGAAAAGATTGATCACTCAATGAAGGATAAACTGACTGCAGAAGATGAACATAAACCTATAGAACTAAAGAAGAGGATAGGTAGAGTTATCTTTAAGGGTACTTATTATAATTGTGGTGAGGAAGGCCATTGTTCTTTTGAGTGTACACAGAAAAAGCTTGGTGACCGATGAGTTACTATGGTGAATGAGAATATTGAGAATGAACCTGAATCTAAGAACTTGCTACTTCAACAAACATTGCTCAGTATAAAGGAGGAACCTTGTTAGAGGAGTAACTTGTTCTGGACTCAGTGCAAGTCTGGAGGTAAAATTTGTGACGTTATTGTTGATAGTGGTAGTACTGATAACCTTGTTGCTGAGGACATGGTTCAGAGACCTGGTTTGAAGAGAATGAAGCATCCTTGTCCTTATAGGATTGGCTAGTTGCAAGATGTTAATTCCGTGGAAGTGAGGGAACAATGTTTTGTTGATGTTCATATTGGCCAATATAAGGATCTTGTGTTATGTGACATTGTGGAGATGAATAGTTGTCATATATTGCTCGGTAGACCTTGGCAATATGATTGCAGAGCTATGTATGATTGTGTAAGGAATGTTTTTACTCTTGAGAAGGATGACAAGAAGTTTTCCTTGATGCCTTTCTTGGATATAACACTTGGTAGGAGAAGTATGAGTATTGGTAGCCAAGTTGAGTTGGTAGATCCTGAAGCTATGGTTGATCAATGTGAAGAACAAGCATGTGTGTTATCAAGGAAAGACTTGAAAAGATAGAGGAAGATGGAGTGGAAGAGTATGCAAGATGGAAAGGTGGAGGACTTGTATGTGAAGAACCAGTTTGGGGTTTATGTGCTGAATCCTAGAAGATGTTCTTCTCACATATGAACATCTTTTTGAACCTAGAGTGTCTGATGCAGGGGCATTCTTGGGTACTGTTAGAAAGTAAAGATCCCCAAGATAACTAAGAGGGGGGGGGGGTGAATTAGTTATCTGATAATTTATCCATTCAATAGCTTTAAACAATATAATCAATGTACTAATCAACCATAGAAAGATAATCATACACAATTGTACAATAACACAAGATATGTTAACTAGGGAATCTCTTGAAAAGAGTAAACCTCGGTGGGAATGATGCCCACAAAATGATGCACTAATATGAAAGTTCCTTGTTAGAGGATGGACCTTGTTAGGAGTCTTATGAAATACATTCAGTACATATAAATCCCTGTTAGGAGATTTTGAATCCCTGTTAAAAGATTCTAACCCGGTTAATAGTTTATGGAAGACAGAAGGACCCACTGCCCAAACAGCTTCAAGGCAAGATCTCTGGACCCACTGTCCAAAAGATCTTAGAATTATTCAATAGAATAATATGAAATATATTACCTCCTTCACACTATGCCAAAACTGCACTCTCTGCTACACAAGATCACAATTTCAGATCTCTGTACTCACAAGTCTTCCTTCATCACTGAATTAGCTCTTCATGCATATATTCACATCTCAATCTTCATAGTACACATTAGAATAAGGAAAAAATTCCTTCTTATATACCAAACTCAAATAATTACAAATGAGTCGGTCCTCATTTACAAAATAATAGATTCTACACGCTACACAAAATTCACATAAAACTGTCAGCTTCTAGTTATTGTAACTTTCTCCAAACATATCCTCAAAGTTTGTGCTATAAACCATGTCATCATTAATGAGTCTCCAACATCCTTTTAACTGCACAAAATCAGATTCCATCCCAGCTAAGAGATATTGTCCGATTTTTGAACATCACTACACAGAAACACTGTCTAAACACTGCTTTCACCAAAATGCTCATAACTCTTACAAATGAATGAATTTATTTTTGCATTGTTAACCATAGGTTAATAACAAACCAAAGAACATACCATCAACTATGCAAAAGCCAATCTACAATACAACATGTGTGCAAAACAAAACTGTACCTACTTTCCTGCTAATATCTAGAATATCACTGTGTTGACATCAATGACAATCCAAGTCATGAATGCAACAACAACTACTACAGAATGACTACCAAAAAACTTTGCATTCATTCCTAATAGGTACTTGGTGAATCTGCATGGAGGTGTGTTGTTTTGGTCTTGTGGTACTTGGTTGTAGCTTTAACTGGTGGTTTTGGTCATTGAAGGGAGCTCGCTCACTGAAGGAACTTGGTGAAGCTTCTAGTGCTTAGCGGAACTAGTGCTCTATATTGCTTGGTGTTTCCTAGCTTGGTCGGGTCATTGGTGCTCAGTTGTTTCTTTGGCACTCAGTAGTCTTGGTTTACCGATTGAAGTTCTATGTGATTTGGTTGGCCAACTTGGTGCATTTATTGTTGGTAGCTTTTGTTGGATTCTCCTATGTAGATCTAGAGGCCAACATGTTAAATTAAATAATTTTAAGGCTATTGGAGAGCCTACTTATATTGCATTTAATATTTGTTTATAGTAGAAGCTAACTTGGCTTAGGAGTTAATTGTTTCTTCCAACTGACTTGTGGCTAAAGACTAGTATTTAAGGGGTGTTTGTGTAGATGTTTAGACAGTAGACTTGGGGACAAGAGTTCAGTGGTGAAGTTGTGGAAAAGATCTTGGATCTTGTGAGATCTTTCAGATCAGATTGTTATCTGATAGTTTGTAATAGCAGAGCTAGTGGTTGCTGACTTGGAGACAAGGAGATTGCTTGGAGGCTTGTGAGCTCAAGTTAAGATCTACCTTAGGGTTTCCACCAGTTGTAGATTATTTTCAGGAGTAGACTAGCTAGAGTTGTATTGGATCCTTGTTGATTTTGCAGAATTGTAATCTCTGATTGTAATTGGCCTTAACTCGGAAGGCCTTACAGTCGAGCATGTTAATAAAAATCTAAAATCAAGCATATTATGTTGTGTTATTCCACTATGTTAATTGGCTACAAGGTTTGGACTATCCTTAATTGGATCCACCATCCTTGACTACATCAATTTGGTGTTGGGACAAACGGTTTGGAAGAAACCTACTCGTACAACTTTCAACTGACCCTCACTACAAGTTTTGGCATCAAGCGAGACTAGCATGCCAAATTCAAACAAATTAGAATCTCCTAGAATGGAGAGAGTTTATTGTAGGCCTTAGAAATGCAATCATGTAGCATCTCATAGTTCACCAATACCTCTCATGGGGTCTGAGATACGAGCCTCAAAAGATCGCTGCCCAATTGTGCTTAGTGCAACTTGGGGACACTTCGATCTGGCATGGTCATGAATGTTCTACTGACTCAGTGGTCAAAGTGGAGTTGTCACTAGTGTTTACCCACCCAAGCAAAGCTACTGGCACAGTCTATTTAGTCTTGGGACAAATGGTTTGGAAGAAACCTAGTGGTTTAACTTTCAACTAACCCTCACTACAAGTTTTGGCATCAAGCGAGACTGGCGTGCCAAATTCAAAAAAAATTGAATCTCCCAGAAAGGAGAAAGGTTATTGTAGGCCTCAAAAATGTGGTCATGTAGCATCTCATGATTCACCAATACCTCTCATGGGGTTTGAGATACAAGCCTCGAAAGATTGATGCCCAATCATGCTTAGTGCACCTTGGGGACACTTCGGTCCAGCATGGTCGTGAACATTCTATTGACTCAGTAATTGAAATGAGGTTGTCACTAGTGTTTACCCACCCAACTGGAGCTAATGGCATAGTCCATTCGGTGCTAGGACAAATAGTTTGGAAAAAACCAAGTGGTGCAACTTTCAACTAACCCTCATTGCAAGTTTTGGCATCAAGCGAGATTGGCATGCCAAATTCAAATTTTTTTGAATCTCCCAGAATGGAGAGAGGTTATTGTAGGCATTAGAAACATGGTCTTGTAACATCTCATGGATTTCTTATACCTCTCACGAGGTCTAAGATATGAGCCTCAAAAGATCGCTGCCCAATTGTGCTTAGTGCACCTTGGGGACACTTTAGTTTGTCATGGTCGCGAACATTCTACTAACTGAGTGGTCAAAATGGGGTTGTCACTAGATTTTACCCACCAACCAGAGCTAATGGTACAGTCCATTCGATGCCAAGACAAATGGTTTGGAAGAAACCCAATGGTGCAACTTTCAACTAACCCTCACTATAAGTTTTGGCATCAAGCCAGATGGGCATGCCAAATTCAAACAAAATCAAATCTCCCAAAGTAGAGGGAGGTTATTGTAGGCCTCATAAACATAGTTTTCTAGCATCTCATAGTTTTCCAATAACTCTCACGGGGTTTGAGATATGAGCCTTGAAAGATTGATGCCCAATCATGCTTAGTGCACCTTGGGGACACTTTAGTCTGGCATGGTCGTGAATGTTCTACTGACTTAGTGGTAAAAATGGGGTTGTCACTAGTGTTTACCCATCCAATTGGAGCTAATGACGTAGTCTATTTGGTGCCAAAATGAATGGTTTGGAAGAAACCCAGTGGTGCAACTTTCAAGTAATCCTCATTGCAAGTTTTGGTATCAAGCGAGATTGGCGTGCCAAATTCAAACAAATTCAAATTTTCTTGAATAGAGAGAGGTTTTTGTAGGCCTTAGAAACATAGTCCTATAGCATCTCACAATTTTCTGATACTTCTCATGAGGTTTGAGATATGAGCCTCAAAATATCTCTTCCCAATCATGCTTAGTGCACCTTGGGGACACTTTGGTCTGGCATGGTCGCGAGCATTCTGATGACTCAATAGTAAAAATGGGGTTGCCACTAGCATTTAAGCACCCAACCAGAGCTAATGGTGTAGTCCATTCAATGCTAGGACAAATGGTTTGGAGGAAACCCAGTGGTGCAACTTTCAATTGAACCTCACTGCAAGTTTGGCATCAAGCGAGATTGGCGTGCCAAATTCAAATAAATTTGAATGTCCCATAACAGAGAAAGGTTATTGTAGGCTACATAAATGCAATCCTATAGCATCTCATAGTTTTCCAATATCTCTCACAGGATCCAAGATATGAGCCTCGAAAGATCACTACCCAATCGTGCTTAGTGCACCTTGGGGACACTTTGGTCTAGCATGGTCCCGAATGTTCTAGTGACTCAGTGGTCAAAAAAGGGTTGTCACTAGCATTTATCCACCTAACCAAAGCTAATGGTACAGTCCATTTAGTGTTAGGAGGGAATCCTTCAACACTATCCCTTCACCCCAGGGAATCACCATTTTACTTTGGACACATTTCACCAATTTTGACTCAATGAATCCAACTATTACATCATTTGGTGATACAAATGTACATGGAATTAAGACAATACAAATGTAAGGATACAAAATTAAGATGATACAAATTATATAAGGATACAAAATTTATAGTAAGGAAACACAATTTTTGCACTTTACATGGCATTAAGATGATACAAATGTGGGCTCTTAATATTTAAAAATCAACCCCATGGGCTCTTTTATATTTCAAATTTTGCATCTAATTTTTTATATACAAAATTTGGCATCTAAATATGCACATTAGATTTGATTGTTGTTTTTATATATACAAAATTTGGCATCTAAATATGCACATTACATTCGATTGTTATTTTTATATACAAAATTTGGCATCGAAATATGCACATTACATTCAATTGTTATTTTTATATAAAAAATTTGGGATCTAAATATGCAAATTACACAAATATATATAAAAATAAGTGTCCTTTCCACTCCTAAAGTGTATAAGTTTAACACATGGTACTTGATGACATCTACATTCCAATCCCTACATTTGGAAGGCAAAAGAAAAGTTAATAGAGACTATAAGAAGTTTATATAGGTTGAGAAAAATATTATGAATGTATAAGTAACTAAACGGACCAAAGAACATGACTAGACAATGCATAGTGAAGTTTACCATCATAAAAGATGGGCTACTCAAATGTACACCTCAATCTTCTATATCGATCATATATGTATCCAATTGCATTTACAATCCACATACAGAACCAAGTTTATTGGCTCAAACAAATAAAGAAAAAAACTAAAATTAATTTATTAAATGTAATCGTAATAAAAATGGAAAACCTTGCAACTTGAGTTGAAGTTACCTACTGAAGTGTGCTTGAAGGGTCATCTCTCCACTTGAGGGTATTAAATATTGCTTCATGATCAATAGTACTAATAGTCCAAAGTTCCTTTGTCTTTGGTTTCCTTGATGTTTCAACAACTTAACATTGGCTACTATAACAAGGTGTGAATACATGAGAATGGCTTTGTCCTTCTCATAGTCTTCAAATGTAGGAATGCCATTATTTCTAATCATATATGTGCGCAACTATGTTCCCGCAACAACATGTGACCCTGTTGGATATGTGAACATAACATCATCTGTCGTCGATTGTGAAAATTTTTGCTTTCCTCGTACACAATGTGCTAACAAGTAATCTAATCTCTCATCATTCCCTTGTGGTGTAACCAATGCAAAAACATGTCCTAGTTGTAGAAGATCTAAAAAATGGTCATAGTCAAGTGAACAATCCATGTCATCATTTATTATAGAGACTATGAGAGATAAAGTACTAAGATAATGTGGAACCCATGTATCAACCCACTCACTTGACTCACACTGATCTCAATCACACTGAAGATAACTCAGATAATAAAAATCCACCTCTCATGTCCAAATGGTCCATGTACTAGCATTTGAGCTTCGAAATGAATGTATTTTTGAAGAATCTTTCACAATTTGATAATATAACCTATCTCCTATTGTGCCCAACTCAACCAACCAAAAGAATCTATGCACCACTGAATCAAGAGTCCCCCCTGTGACAATGTTGAAGTACACCAATCAACAATAGAATGAGCATCAAGGATTTCTACACCTAAAATCCTCAGTTTCTCCTTAACTAGAACTCTCTTTATGCATGCACTTGCTCCATCATGCTCCCCTTTTCCATGACCGGCCTAAAAAAAACTCCAAATATGAGGTACACCTCTCTCTACATGCATTCTACATAGCCAATAAAACATACGAGCATTTTTTTGTTGGCAATTTGGCTAATGTGGATGCATAGATGTTGTCATTATGGCAACATATGATCTCTATTGAGAGCACAAAATCTAGAATGCAAGTATGGCAAATTGAAGGAAGAAATTGTCTAAGTATGGATACAGTGATCCTGACAGAGCACCTGATGAAGATTTAGTTGGCGACATCCATTGGAGCAATATTTTTGTTTGCATAGTTAACTGAAGCTTCTACAGAGTATGAGGATACCCCATCTCAGTGTGCATAAATTTTGGAGCAGTATAGACGAAGTTATTCAAAGTTTACCAAAGACAGTTTTTGCAGACAGAACAGTTTTGGAGACAGTATTAGCGAAAGAGTTAAGGGATTATTTTTTCTTGTCAAAATAATGACTTAACATTATGAAGGGATGACATCCTAGATGTTTACTCTTGGATAAAGATTTTGGAAGCCGATGATATAAAGTTATTAGCTCTAATAACTCATATATTAGGCATACTTGAAATGTAATGAAAGAAAAGAAAAAAGTGTGTGATGTGTAAAAAGAAAGAAAAGGATAACTTGTGATAGTTATGTATTGTGATAGTAGCAAAGGCTATTGATTCAAAGTTGTAAGTAGTACCATAATATAGTCAAAAACATTTTGTATTACCTATTTGGGCAGTGAGCTCAGCTGGTGATCAGGTTTTGTAATCTAACTCCTAACAGGGTTAAGGCTTCTAACAAGGCCTAAAGTCCTTTAACCAGGATAGATCTACTATATATTGTAAATTGACTCTTAACAGGGTCCAATATCCCTAAAAGGATACTTTTGATTAGTGATCTTTGTGGGTACCATCCCCACCGGGGTTTTCCCTTGGCCAGGGTTTCCTCAAGAACATATCATGTGTTATGCGTTCTTTCTATTTACTGCTATGTTTGTTAATCAGCTTGATAATCTTTGTATGCACTAAAGTAATCTATTATATCCATAAGTGGGCAAAAGAAAAAGTTTGTGAAATACTGATTCACCCCCCCCTCTCAGTATTTCCTATTTCTAACAATTGGTATCAGAGCATAGTTACTCGAAGAAGGAACATTCAAGGAAAGCTTAGCAGCTTGAGTAAGATCTCTATAGATATGGATCAACTTCAGAAGAATCTCGATGAAGCTCTTGAACAGATTGATATGCTTACTGATGAAAGAAACTCCTTAAGAAGAAAGTATGAAGATGCAAAGAATGCTATTGACAAATTAAAAGGTAAGATTGAATATTTGAAATCTGAAAAGAAATCTAATATGCTTGTTGAAGATTATGATGAATTAGAAAAAGAAAATGAGATCCTTAAGCATGAGCTGAAGATAGTAAATCTGAAGCTTAGTATGAAAGATGGAAATTTGAGATTTGATAATGAAAAATTGAAAATTGAGAATGAAGATCTGAGATCAAGACTAGAAAAGGAAACATCCGAATCTGAAAAAGTAAAAGTGCAGTATGTGGAACTTGAGAAGTTTAATAAAATTGTGAAAGGTGAATTAACTCAATCTAAACAACAACTTGAAAGGCTATATTCAAATAGTGATAAGACTAAAAAACAAATTTCTTTTGAAGAACCATTCTTTGATAGGATTGGATTTGGATTTAGTATGTTTAGAACAAACCATGAAAGTAAGAAGCCAGATCTGAAGACATCTGAAAGTGTGGAGGAAATGAAGCTAGATGAGAGTACATTGGAAGATCCACCTAAAGAAGAACCACCTAGAGAGAAAGAAGAATCAAAATAGGAAGAATCATCTAAAGGTATGCAAAGAGAATTCAAAGGTAGATGTTTTTCTTGTAATACTATTGGGCACATGAAGAGAGATTGCACAAGTAAGCAATTTAAACCTCTTAATGGACATTGTTATAATTGTCATAGTTTTGGACACAGAGCTAACGAATGTAGAAGACCTAAAGTAATTTTGAATAATTATGATAGAATGATTGGGAATACTAACAATGCAGATAAGAGATCTATTAAAGAAATGAATCAAAGAAAAGTGGTAGTATGTTTTAGATGCAACAAAGTAGGACATATTGCTAGAAATTGTAGGTCACAGATTAACCAGCAAGGACAGAGATTTGGAAATAGTGGAATCATTTGTCAGATATACAACAAGTATGGACACTCAGAAAGAGTTTGCAGAATGAACAATGGAGGTTATCATCGTAACCCTAACCCTAGGAACAATGCAAGAAGGAATGAAAATGCAGGAAACAAAGAGAAAGGTTGCTGTAGCAATAAAGATGAAGTAAAATTTGATAAAGGCACAGATCAAGGAGGTATATTCAGCACTAAAAGTAGTTAGGAAGGTAATGTAACTAATGGTAAGGATGAATCTTTACCTAACCCTTCTTTAAGTACTTAAATTATGTAAGTTTCCGTAGTTTAGGACTTAGGATTAGTGTAGATTAGGAATTTGAATGAGTTAAGTTTTGTGTAGTTAGATATAGGTTTTTTTATGTTTTACTAATGCTATGGTTAAGTGCGCAAAAGAAAATATCATGTTTTGCGAGGTCGCAAAAAGTTTTATGGTTGCAGGTTTGCAGAATCAACTTTTTGAGGTTTTAGCGGCAAAATGAATGAATGCGATGTCAGATCGAGTTAATGAGAAGTGTTATAAGGTTGAAATTGAAGTTATCACAATTACAAAGTGATTGAAAAGAGATTTGAAAGAAGAAAAAGCAAGTTGAGGATGATTTGAAGAAGTTTGGAAGCTGTTTGTAGAGACGATCATACCGAAACCCTAGATTTGCAAAGTTGAGGTATTTTTTGATCTTTAATCAGTTGATAAGATGGATATTTCTATGGTTCATAATGTTAAGGATAAGAATAGACCTAAGATTAAGAAAGAACCAGTAGAGCCAGCTGAAATTGATGACAAACTAGCACTATCATCCGTACCAGACAGAGTATTACACATTGAGAATGTTAAAGGATATTTAGGTTGCAAGTTTGAAACTTTGGGAGATGTAGATTTTAGTGATGATTATAGGAAATTGTATAATCAAGACATGTCAGTTAAATCAGCTTATGGGCACCTAGAGAACAATGAAATTATCAATTATTCCATGAAGTATGAATTTAATGATGAGGAATGTACCAAGATCATTTTAAGTAGAATCCACAATGGGGAATCCTGGATGGAGGATAGAGTTATTGATATAACTGCCGACCTAATTCATGATGTTACTGGATTATCAAAAGTTGAAGAGATTCCACTAAATGAAAAGAACATGAGAAAGATTGTTTTAGACAACATTGGATCTAGTTATAATGGTAGAGGAATTGTGATAAGTAAGATTAAGCAAGATGATGTTAGGTACCTTTGCAAGATCCTAACAACTAAATTCTATGGTAGTTCAAGGGAAGATGACATGGCTACAGGAATGGTTCATGTAGCTTATCTTATGTGTATTGAGAAGAAACAAGTAGACTTATGTGAAATTTTGAAAATTTAGTTATTTGAGAACTTAGAAAAGATTAAGAAGGCTAAGTACACACAGTTTAGGTTTTCATCTCTGATAACCTATATATTTTTCCATATTTTGAGAAGATTTACTTACACAGTTGATTAGAGTGACAATGTGAACACAATGGAAAGAATAAACTCAGTCTACATGAAGCACCTAATTGATAAAGTCAATGACAGTGTGAAGCTTGTATTGAAGACTTTTTAGAATATTGTTAAGAACAAATCAAGGATTCCTCAATCCTTAGTTGAAAAGCATAAAGACGACATTTGTTTTATGGTAGACAGTGATTTCACCTACATTGAAGTAGTTGAGCCTAGAATGGAATTCATAGACCCTCTTGGCTATGAAATATCTGAAGCAGAAACAGTAGGATATGTGAATAGACTGTTAAAGTGTGAGTTAGATGGTCATGCAAATAGGTTTGGAACCTATGAAGAGAATTTCAACTCTGCAATAAGTTTGAAAGAAAAGAAGCAATCTAGTAGAAGAGTTGAATCTACTATGAAGAAAATACTGAAAGAATCAGGTATGTCAAGTCATGAGTTTGACATAGCTAAAAAGACTGCAGAAGCCTTGAAGCAAAGTGAAAATCTTGTAATTCCACCTATGGCATCTAGTGCAGACCCTGTTGATCCTATTGTAGTAAAGGTAAAAGTTGAAGTACCTGAAAAAGATGAAGGAGATAAATCTTTTTCTCCTATTGTTAGCAAAAGAGTAAAAGTGAGTGCAACAAGACCTGGCAAGAGACAGAAAGTGATTGTACCACCTATACCTAGAAAAGTAGCAAAAATTAAAGATGATGATGAAGTTTCAATCAAGAAGAAAACTTGGAAACCAAGAATTGAAAGAGTTAATGAAGATATATTGAAGCATGGAGACTTCACTAAGATAAATAAATTCTATGATCTATATGGATCATTTGACAGATTGAATTTTGAAAATGCAATGATTACACATATGATTTTAACAGATAAGAAACTTAGCACTATTCATGGTAAGATCCCAGAAGATTTGTATAACAGAATTGTGAATAGAAAACATAGAGCACAAGAAGAGGACATAAAGATGAGAGAACATGCAATAAGACAGTTCTGTGAAGTTGAGGATGAAGATCATTTGAAGAGATTCTTGAAGCCTCTTGGAACTTTATTGAGAACTAAGAGAAGAACAATCCTTATAATGGGAGGCAAAAAGGAGGAAGTACAGAAAGAGACTGAGAAAGCAGTAATGCAAGTTCTTGAAGACATAGTTGCAGGAAAGCAATTTGAATCAGACCCTCAGCAGAAGTAATCAGAGGAACCGCGTGCAGAGGAAGTTGGTATTGAAGAAGTCCCATCTTCTTCACATATCAATATTAGCAAAGAATCAATGGACATTGAAGGAACCAAAGTGACACTAGAGTCAGATGATGTAGTATTTCATGATCTATGAAACATTGTTGACAATTTGGCTTTAGAAGAGCAAGAGAAGATTACAGAATCAGAAAAGGATACAGAGGTAGTGGATGCACCATCTGTATCAGAATCAGTTCCAGCAGAGCAGCCAATTAAAGGTAAACAAATTTTGACAGAGGTCACTACCCCTAGTGCACCTGATAGTAAGAAGAGACAAATTGGTTCAATTTTTGAAGACCTTGGAAAAGAGGTTGAAGATGATGATCAGCTTGAGTTCATCACATCTCTTAATAAAATTATTGGAAAGAATAAGAAGGTGAAGGATCTTGAAGGCAAAGTTAGAGTTTTGACAGAAAAACTTGAGAGTGTGATTAGCACTAAGGTATTTGAATCGGATCCACTTGAGAAAGCTAAAATAGTAATAAACTCTTTTGACTCTAAATTTTCTAACTTAAAGGATATTGCTAGAATAAAAGTTCAGGAAGACTTTGAAGCTGAAATGCAACAAAATTTAAGTGTAAATATTCAAAATGATATTGGTAATTTGGATGTATGCATAAAGAATTTGAGGAAACTTTTTGAGACTGGAAAGAGTTTGTATATACAATGCACAAAATCAAAAATCCTAACAACTGAAGAAGATAAGAAGATCAGAGAGAAGATAGATGCAATTACAATTGAAACAAACACCTTGACAAGCCCAAATGTAAAGATAAGTTCTGTAGAGAAGAACATAAGGAAGTTAAATGATGAAATCAGAATGTTAGCAGAGGAGAAGACTAGAAAGATGATCAGGATTAACATCTTGAGAGAGCATATCTCAATCAAGACCTCAATTGTTGAAGACCAAATTGAGGAGTGTCTTTCAGCAAAGACATCTTTTCAGAAGTTTAGCTTTAATTCCCTGCAAGCTTGTCAGATAGCAGCATACAGATTGAGTACTCTACTCAATGTTGCTGAATCCATTAGGAAGATATGGGAGAAAGATTTTGAATCATGGAAGTCAGAGTTTGGTGACTGTGTTGCAAGCCTACCGGCTTTGCAATAGTTGATAACAAGGTATCAAGTTTTTTTTTAAATTTTTGTACACCCTATCTTTGTCATTGTTGTCAAAGGGGGAGAGATACCAGAAAATTGAAAATATGTTGAGGAAGGATACTCATAGGGGGAGCTATTCTATGGAGTACAATATTGTATATGTGTTGTATAACATTTGGCCACAATTTTGTGTAAATACTTTGAAGTTTTGTTTGCACACATAGCCAATTTTCCCATATGTTGCCACCAATGACAAAGGGGGAGATTGTTGGCAATTTGGCTAATGTGGATGCATAGATGTTGTCATTATGGAAACATATGATCTCTATTGAGAGTGCAGAATTTGGAATGTAAGTATGGCAAGTTGAAGGAAGAAATTGTCTAAGTATGGATACAATGATCCTGACAGAGCACCCGATGAAGATTTAGTTGGCGACATCCATTGGAGCAATATTTTTGTTTGTACAGTTAAACTAAAGCTTCTATAGAGTATGAGGATACCCCATCTCAGTGCACATAAAATTTGGAGTAGTACGGATGAAGTTATTTGAAGTTTACCGAAGACAGTTTTTGCAGACAGAACAGTTTTGGAGACAGTATTAGCGAAAGAGTTAAGAGATTATTTTTGCTTGTCAAAATAATGACTTAACATTATGAAGGGATGAAATACTAGATGTTTACTCTTGGATAAATATTTTGGAAGCCGACCATATAAAGTTATTAGCTCTAATAACTCATATATTAAGCATACTTGAAATGTAATGAAAGAAAAGAAAAGTGTGATGTGTAAAAAGAAAGAAAAGGATAACTTGTGATAGTTATGTATTGTGATAGCAGCAAAGGCTATTGATGCAAAGTTGTAAGCAGTACCATACTATAGTTAGAAACATTTTGTATTACCTTTTTGGGCAGTGAGCTCAGCTGGTGATCAGGTTTTGTAATCTAACTCCTAACAGGGTTAAGGCGTCTAACAAGGCCTAAAGTCCTTTAACCAGGATAGATCTACTATATATTGTAAATTGACTCTTAACAGGGTCCAACATCCCTAACAGGATACTTTTGATTAGTGATCTTTGTGGGTACCATCCCCACCGGGGTTTTCCCTTGGCCAGGGTTTCCTCGAGAACATATCATGTGTTATGAGTTCTTTCTATTTACTGCTATGTTTGTTAATCAGCTTGATAATCTTTGTATGCACTAAAGTAATCTATTATATCCATAAGTGGGCAAAAGAAAAAGTTTGTGAAATACTGATTCACCCCCCCTCTCAGTATTTCCTATTTCTAACATTTTTAATTGACCTGTGCAGTTATTTGACCAAATGAGATATCTATTCATAGAAATATTATTTTCCTGCACCCACTCAAAATAATTCTCAAAAAAATGTTGGACATACTTGGATGAGTGAGATCTATCATCGCTCATATAAAAATGGTACTCTCTAATTATCTTTCGGTTATCTTCTGTACTATCAGGGGAATGTCTATATGTTATGTGCACAAAAATAGCAACTTGAATAGAATTGTAATATTGAGCTTGCAACTCATTTTGGGGCTATAATGTATAGTTCTTTGCAAAGTCAAAAAATGATATAATAGTGCCAATCAAGAAAGTGTCTTTACACATCTTGAATTTTTGATCCAACCACCAAGACCTGTGACTATCCCTTGCATACTTATAAAAAAGATTCTTCTTGAAATCTGAAATAAAATAAGCTACATTGCATTCTTTTGTAACCAACTCACATCTAGAGCCACTAGTAGAATTTGGGCAAATAAATGACCAGGTGACTAAAAATTTTAGTCACATGACTAAAATTGATCATGTTCTACCATTTTTTTAGTCACGTGACTAAAATTGATCATGTTCTACAATTATAAATGACTAAATAAATGACCAATTTGGTCATCGGGTGAAATCACAACTAAAATGACTAAATAATTAGTTACCCTAATAAAATGACTAAATGAATGATTAATACTCCTTTACACATTAACATTTGATAATATCATATATTTATATTCTTAAAAGTTGCATTTCACCAATAATGTGTGTTCGCCAATAGACTTATTGTACGAACATTGTTCTAGCCACTATTTGCCAATATCTCTAAATGGTAACTATATTTAAAATTTATCTAAGTGTTTTGCAATTAGAATTTATATAGATCAGGTGCAATATATAATTCATATAAATTATCAAGGTTTTTTAAAGTGTTATTTGTGGTAGTAGATTGGTTACTATACTATGGTAGCTATCAAGAGGGGAAGCATTTAAAGCTCTGCAAAGTACTTCAATTAACAACTAAAATTGTGTAGCTTTGATTTTATTTTTTTCGGTAGATTTTCAAGTGCACATGGTATTGAGCTATCATTCCATGTCATTTTTTCCTTTCTAGTTTGGAATTTCAAAATTTTTGTTCAATTTGTTATTTCTCTTTTGGGTCTCCTTTAGCATAGATGCAATTCTTTCATAAGTTTACCTAGGACTTACATCTATCTTATCTATTTGTCACGACTCTCTTAGCTAACTAACCTTTATAATTTTTGTATTTTAATATATGATTTGACTGAGTATGTAGTATGTTTCTATTTTGTCACTATGCAATATTTTGATTAGTATGATTTTATTAATTCTTTAGATGATGTTTATTAAATTAATTCGAGTTGAATTATTTTGTAGTGTTAAATAGATTTTTAAATTTTATATTAAAAATTAAAAATTATTTAAAATATCTTAAATTAAAATTAATTAAGACAAAAGGACATGCAAAAATGCTATGCATTTTAGCGGCGAAGGGTAGAGAAAGACCTGCATTTTAGTGGTGAAGGGCAGAAAAAAGACCTACATTTTAGTAGCCAAGGGAAGAGGAATGGTGAGAAATATTTTGATCATGTATGATTAAGCCGATAGGCACTATCTATGTGGGCTTTTAGCCCCACAACCTCTGGAAAAATGTCATCCTATTACCCTAGCTACTTGCTCTCACCAGGAATTTGTCAAAAATGTCATCCAAAAAAATTTCATCTTACTACCATGGCTGCTTGCTCCCACCAGAAACTTGACAAAAAAGTCATCCTGCTCTGTCAATGAAATCCACACCACTAAGAAGCTCCCCACCGAAACCCCACATCTAGACATTGACAAGCTTCCCACCAACAGCCAGTGAAAAGGTTGAAGGCATGGACCAAAACTCTATAGCGAACCACCAAGCAACCTTCAGAAACTCCACGATAGGACACCAAGTAGCTTCCCACTGAAAGCCAACAGCCAGCGACAAGCTTGAAAGTAGTCACCAAAGGGTGGATATTAGGGGCACCACCTCAAACCTAATTGTCTTAAAAAAATATATATACGTCAGTCCTACCAGGGTCACTTATCTTAATTCCAATTTCTGCATTTACTATTTTGATTGGCAATTTCAAGATTTACCTCATCGCTTTAGTTTTCTAGATCAAATTGTCTCTTGATTGTTGGAAATAATCAAGACTAGCCAAGTTACTGAGAGGGGAGGGGTGAATCAGTAACTTCAAAACTTTTCCATTAATTACAGATCTTAATAACATTTAGTTCATTGATCTAATTGCATGCATGAGAAACTAAAAACATAAAATGTTCATAACACTTTAACACAAAGATTTGGTGACCCAGAAACCTTCCAAATAGAAAGTAAAACTGGGGTGGGGATGATACCCACAAAACTTCAATACTGCAGTATAAAGTTGGCCGGTTAAGGCTTACAATGATCACTTCTGATGATCTTCCCTGTTAGGAGCAATAAGGACTGCTAGGTCCACCTTGTTAGAGGGTTTACAAACATACAATGAAGTATGCACTCGGTTAAGAGATTTTACAAAAGACTGTTAAGTCTACCCTGTTAAAGGATTTTAAGCTGATTCACCTGTTAGGATGAAATAGTAGATCTTTTACTTGCAACTGTACTTGCTGATTGAGATTCTTTGATGTACTGATCACCTTCTGTGATAGATATGTCTCTGCTGCTCCTTATACTGCTGTAGCCCTTTGTAATTCGCTTATCTCTATCTTCGCATACACACTTCTCATTCCATGGATTCACACGTTAATATTCCACATTACTACACTTTGGATATGATACAAAACATTGCTTATATATCAATCCAAAATAATTACAAAGTCGATTGCTAAAATACAAGTCAACACAAGTATTATTGAGTCAGCCCTGATGTAGTTACAAAGTTCCTGCAAACTAACTCGGTGACTTTCTGATACTCAGCATCCACTTCAATACTCGGCATCATCATGCTCTCAGTAGGAGTGGAGGCTTAGTCCATACTAATCACTCGGTCATAGTTTCGAACTCGGTATACACTGGAGAATCAGTAGATACAGTGTCACTCGGTAGAAACTGAATTCCCTGTTTACTATGCTGGCACTCGGTAAACACTACTCATCTCATCACTCGATAATGATAACTTGGTAAGCACACAAAATATGAATAAGTGTTGTCACTAATGACAAACATACTTAATGCCAACATTGATTACATGTGCCCTTGCTACAGGTGACTCAATCCATCCATCTAGTGCACATCAGCGACTGATAGCAGTGTTCTAGTATTTGTACGATTGGAGTAGATACAATGACCTTGAAAGACTCTCAAGAAGAAGGGAATAGTGTGAGTTCAAATTGCACCTTCACCGTGTTTAAATTTTCAAACCCTTATCACATTTAAATACCAAACAAAAAGTTAGTTTAGTCATGATAACTCTACTTATGCTGAATGTTTTCTTCACTGATTTATGTTTTCTCACTACTACATAGAGAGGTATTTTAAGACATTTTTTAAAGATGAAATTAAAATTTTTTCTTAAATATTTATATTATTATTTAAATTACTATAAATAAAAATAAAAATTATTGTTATTGTCTTACATTAAAACTTAAAGACAAAAATATACGAATGCATTTTCATTTAGGCGGAAAGAAGATGAAGGTGAGAGGAAGATAAGAAGTGATTTTTCAAAGGAAAATTCATAGATTTCAAAATAAAATTTTATTGATTGGACTGAGATCCTTGAATTTCTTGCTTTCCATTTTCCAAAAACCTGCTTGCACATCACAAGAAACCTAAAAAGGATTGGTTTTCTCGAAAGCACTTCCATCAACATGAACTACAAAGGGGATTTCACCAATTTTCCCTTTTGCAATATCTGCAAGGAGAGCACTCAAAAAGTGGTGAGTAAGACAATAGGGTTATATGTATTCTAGCCATTCTGTTCTTCTCTTTATTCATTCATCGCATTCCTCCATTTATGCATTTAACATACTTTGTAATCTAGTACTATATATAGACCGGGCCATAAAAATAATCGAAGTGAATAAAATCGAGTTACAATTTACCCAACCATAGCCATAGGGATCACCTCCATGCCTAGTTTGGTTGGGTTTTTCAGTGATTCCCTCTCATTTCTTTCATAGATGGCTGGTCTATTTAAGGAAATATTCTATTATTGCCTCTCGTCTAATGAATCAATGAGTTCCCTTAAACTTAGGAAAGTATCCCTTTCCTCCCTCAGCTTGTAGTTTACATCCTTGTTGAATAACTCTACTAACCCTTCATTCTAGTACATGAGGTTAAACGCAGTCTCGGATGGAGATGACCCCCACATGAGTGTACACACTTGGTGAGGTTGTGTGAAGAGTGAGAAATGTGCATAACACTCTCATCTTGATCATGGCCTCCAATTGTTTAAATATTTGGGAAATCACATCTTGGGAGAAGATTACAGAGCACATCTTGTACTCTTATTCAAATCTAAGAATTTTTTATTTAGGGCCTGTCTTGTTGTTCTATTTATATTTATCCTAAGATTTTTTATTTTGATGTAAAAAAAATTATATTAATTTCATAGTTACATTTCAGCACAGTTACATTTCAGTAAAATCAAAGTTACATTTTAGCACAGTTACGTTTCAATAAAATCAATGCTCTGTGCTAATGATTAATAAAAAATTCAACATTTTATATTCTGTTTGAATCTTTTGGGGGGATTCTATACTATTTTCTTTGATGTATTCTACAAAGTTGTGACTATTGCTAGTTTACAAAGTCCTCATTCTTTACAAGTGGTTGCTTTGTCCTACATCATGCAGATTTCGATTCCCATTGCCCAGTTTAGATAAATTCTCTTCCAAAATCTCACTCCCTAGTTTCCAATCATCAACCTCTACATCAATCAAAAAAGGTTGAGGACATTAATTATGAAGACATAAGAGTTAGAGTACTCCTTGACATCAAGAGAAGTAGAAGCCATAGCCTTGGCATCCTAAACATAAGTACGTTTAGCATTGTTGAGCAGCTTCTCCATTTCATCTAGAACACCCAACAACTAATGAACAATGCTTAATAGGGGATCCATACTTCATATACTTCAATATAAATTTCCTTACATAGATTATCCGAGACAAGGCACTTTATTTTTGGGGGAAAAAAACACAATACCAAAATTTACACAGGGTTTTCCTAGATGTAAATTTTTTAAGAATACATATTCAACATATATTTTTTTAATTTTTACTATCCATGAATTTTATATGAGGGATTTTCCCACTTTGATTGGCAATAATGGTATGTTCCAAACAATATATGATGTGTTTGTTGTACCCTGCATTTTTGTCTTATTGCAATGCTATCTTCTAACTTTTCTTTGTTTTAATCTTATATCTTTATCTCCTTTTTATCTCTACAGAGTTATGTAGGAGCCATGTATTGTTTGAGGATTCAATTGACATATTGGAGTTTCTAAATGATTCAAGAGAAGATCTAGGTTAGTTGAAAAATTCCCCACATAATTCTCTTAATTGGTTGTGGAACAAAATGTACATGTAAGAAATTCATATGCTAACTTTACTAATTCTTTTTACCACAGTCTGGTTTTATGAATGCCACGTTTTGTATGAGTTGACTATTTTAGGGCTTGTACATTTATAGCCATATGTATAGATTACATCATGTTTAACGTCTATTGTAGTTAATAGAAACTGATGAAAACTGACAAAAATCCAAAAATCTAAAGTGGATGAACACAAAAATGATTAACAGTATGAAATGAAAATGGTGTGACCTTACACCTAAATCTTGTTGTGAAGTTTCACATCATCGCCCCAAAGAATTTGGGGACCCCTTAATTCGGTCGAGCCTTGGCATTTTTTCTTCCTTAATCCCGATATCCAGAGGTCTTGGCAATTATTTTGGACTAGACGATTTATTTTAAAAAATTGATGAGATCAACCTTAGGCTTTTATTTTCGAGCTTGAGTGTGGATTTGGTCTTTTGGAAAATTTTGCAAATTTCAGGTGTTAAAATGGAGATGATGAATTGCAAAAATGAAAGGATTCAATTGCCACGTGAAAATTGTAAATTGCAAAAAATAATTTGATCTAATTTAGTAGTCGTGGCAAATAAATTTCAAATTTGGGCATATTAAAATTGAAATTTGAGATTAAATTGGGAAAATCTGAGATCAAATTCATAAAATCTAAGCTCATAAACTTGAATTCAGCATGGAAAAATAAAATCTGGTCATCAAATTAAAATATTGGGCTTTGAAATTTCAAATCTGGGCATTGAGATTTTAAAATTTGTATTGAAAATAAATTTTGGGCATTGAAAATATTAAAATTTGGGTGCTAATATCAAAAAATCTACTTTGAAATGTTAAAAATGAGCCCCTCAATTTCAAAAATCTCGGTAGTGCTTTTCAAAATCTGCATTGAAAATAAAATATGGCCAATTAGAATCACAGATTTGGCCCTCATTAGGGCATGAGGCATTTAAAATGATGAAATGGGGCCTCCCCTTTGTGGAGTTTGGTCTATTAAGTTTCAAAAATCAAGGGAAGTAATTAATTTTTAAATGCAAAGTCATCCCTTTCCTCTATGGCAATTAATTCATTTTCTTTGTTCTTTTGGGACAGGTCGGCCCCCATAAGGAGGCTCTCAACTTTTTATAAGAGGGAAGCTCCCCCCTCCATTCCCTCATCCATCACTTCATCTCCAGGGTAGGGAAATAAGGAGTAGTCAAGTTCAAAGCAACAAAATTTTGAGGGAGGTGCAAAATTTATAAGAACACATTGGAGGCAATTCAAATTTTGAAGGAGCGGATTTTGGAGAAGTGGGGCATTTTGGGGGAGGCAGCGAAAATTTTATAGGGCAGTGATTTCTGAAGAAGAGAGGCCATCGACCTAAGGGCCTGCTATTTGATAGCATGGAGTAGAATTTTGAGGGCCACGAAGTGTTAAGGAGAGCTGTGAAGGTGCCTAGGCCTGCTATTTGAAGAGGATTTGCTATTTGACAAAGAAGACCACAGTTTGACGAAGAGGGAAACTATAGATTTTCCAAGGCCTACCTATACAAATAAGAAAATTTGCAAATTTATTGGTGAGTGGACCGAACTATTTCTTAATTGTTATCTTTTCTTTGAGGTTGATTTTTTGGTGTAGGAGATGATCTTTATTTTTGAGGGTGAAGGCTGGCTCATTAATAAAAATTCTCCATTGTTCTTGATTGGTATTCTTCCCTTCATTTCTTGCTTGCATCATCCATCCATCACCTCATCATCTCATTAGGGCTGGAAGTTGGGAGATATAAGTGTAGTTTCCATTTAGGATTTGGAGCAAGGAGATATAAGTGGTAGTCCCACCCCTAGGAAAGAAGTTGGGAGATATAAGTGTAGTCCATCTCATAGGTAATGAAGAGGTAGAAATAAGTGGTAGTCCATCTCACTAGGCGGAGAGGCAGAGATAAGTGTAGTGTGATAGGAATTGGCAAGGCAGAAATATGTTTGATCATCCCTAGGCGAAGGGGCAGAAATAAGTGTAGTCCCACCTCACTATAGAAAGAAGGGGCAAAAATAAGTGTTTAGGATGGCGGATGCTAGTGCAAGAAAGAACCCAAAGGGAATAAATACCAATAAAGATAAGGAAGACATGACACCCAAGACCACCTTCTTCTCAAAATTGAAGCGAGTTGGTGACACCAACGTTGACACCATAGACATGATACAATTGAGAGATAGGTTGAAAAGAGACTAGTCCTCTATGGCAAAGAGAATCAGTAAATGTGAAATTGTGCAAGAAAGTGTTCAGTATACCCCAGTAGTTGACATGGTACTACAGAATTGGTTGCACATAGGCAAGAAGGGGGGTCACCAAGTCATCAAGGCTCACCAAGTCAAATTTCAAATTAGAGTATGGCGACCTCATTGTGCTTCTCAACTGAGTCATGGGCTCCACTCAAGGTACACAGTTTGATCTTTGGATGTATTATTTTATTGAAAGAATTGAGAATGGAAAAGAAAGTTTGATTGAGCTAGGATCATTAGCGAGAACTTAGAGTTGCAACTTAGGAAAGTACAAAATCAGAAGCAATTCTACATGGGGTCCTACCTCTTCTATTTGATTGCAAGATTATTAGTTATACTTTGCTAGTCGAACCAAATCCAATTTTGGGGAGATGCATTGCACCACTATAGTTGAGGCAAATGCTTAAGCCAAGGGGGGAAGTTGTGGTAGTTCAAATAGTTGAAGGCATTCAAGGGTTAGCCAAAGAGAAAAACATTAGTAAGGGGGCAGGTTTCATTGCAAATTGGAAGAGATATGAAGATATTTGAGGCTAGGTAGGGCTTGGCTATTTGTACAAGCTAGCTTGGTTAGATTTGAGGAGGTATGGCCAAGGTAGGTGCCCCCAAAACCCAAGAGTATTGAAGCAGAGGGGGGTGCATGCAAACCAAATTTGAGTAGGAAGGTTAGAGAAGACCAGGAAGGTTAAGGAAGGCAAGGATAATGAAGGAGGAAAGCGAGATGAAGGGTTGAGAGAGGTCAAGTTTGATTTCAAGGTGGTGGCCAAGAGCAAGGCTCTCAAATTGCAAAGAGGTTCACATCTAGGCAAGCCAATGAGGCCAAGGAAAGATTACCCCAAGTGCATAGAGACCTCACCCTTTCAAGGTTAGGAAATTAGGTACAAGCAAGTTCAAGTGGTGATGAGAAAGTTTCTAATTATGAGCTCAAGCATCCAAGGCTTCACCTCATCTCAAGGATTAAATAAATTTATAAGACAAGGTTGATGAGGTGGCAATTTCATGTGCATGCAATAAAATCATGCCAAGTGTCCTATGTTCTCATTGGTTGAAAAATTATTGTAATTTTCTCATTGGTCCACAAAGTTGGCACCCTCATGTAATTGGTTGAAAGATGGTAGCCCTAATTAGGGTTTGTACGGTTTAATCTTGGCCCTTGATTTTGCCTCTTAATCTTGGCCACTCGTTGTAATTTTGAGCCTCTATATAAGGCCATTTGTTCTCATTTGTAAAGAGAGTTATGTTAGAGAATTGTTGCCAAAATACTATCAAATTTGTTCTCTATTCATTGTTGTGGTTTTCATGGTGGATATACATGATCATTTTGGTGTATTGCATGTTTCTTCTCATCTCTCAAATTAAAGTAGGATTTCATTTCATGTTGTAAGAGTAGAAGTAGATGGCTAGTTGTATGGTGATATTGGTAAATGTTTGATAGGGATCTAAATACTAGGCCACTAGCATCTTAGCTGCTTGTTAAGTAGCCTTGTGTGGTAATCTAGTCCAATCGCTCCCAAGTTCTACTTGCATTTCATCTTTTCGCTTGTACTTCAAGTTGGGTTGGAAGATAGGTGTTAGTGTGAAAATCCTAAGAGTATCCCTTTGAATCATTGCACCAATGGAGGTAGCACCATAGGCAAGCTTTCATTTGGTTAGATCCCCATCCATTTGCTAATTTCTTCATTCATAGGAGTAGTAGTAGAGTAGTAAGTAGTTAGTGGTAGGAGTAGTTGAAAGTGAAAGTGATAGAGGAGAAAAGATCAAATCAAGCAAGCAAAGTACCACCAAGTTATCTTTGAATGAACAACGTAAGCCCGTCGAAGTGATTACCAGAAAATCACATTAATATAACTGAATTAGTATCCACAAGTGTAAGGAACCTTGGAGTTTTCTCATGTTCTTCATGAGTATATACTTTTCAAGAGAGGGTTGAGTGTTTGGTATGCTATATCAAGTGTTCAATTGCTATATGTTATGTAGTGGTACAAAACTGACATGAACATTATTTGGCACTAGAAGGAGGGCTAAACAATGTTCATTCATCGACTATCAATGAAAATGAGCTTTCATGTTATATTTGAGATGTGAGAGATCTCATAAAAGTTAAAAAATCCAAAAAAATCCAAAAATTAGAAAATCAAAAAAAGGAAGAGACTTTTCAATGGATGGGTAGTGGTTTCATGATTAGGACATTCATCCAGTTGATATTGGTCAATTTTAGGAGGCTTTGAATGCACAATTGTATCCATAGAATTTGTTTGAACTAGCATCAGCTTGCAAGTGTAGGATTCATGGGACAACCACCCATGATGAGCTTAATTGTTTTACATTTTTGTCAAGAGTGGAGTTGGTATTGCAAAGGAAGATGTCCTTTTGGGATATCCTCAAACCAATTCCATTTGCTAAATCAGATGATAGAGTTAACATGTTTGTGAATAGTTTCAAGGAAATGATCAAGAAGTGACTAAGTGAGGAGGTATGATATGTGGAAGATATATTGCTCTCTGGTTGGTGTAGACTACACAATGTGAGACATTCAGAATATACTTGCCAACCATGTCTGGATATCATAAAGAAAGCTAAGAAAGAGATGGGATGGTTTGACTATGAGCAACTGAATACAGATGAAATTTGGAGTGCATGCCTTGAAAAAATGAGTTTGGCATCTAAAGAAGGCATCAAGGATTGCATTCATTACTTAAGTTGTAAATCGAAAGATGAGCATATTGTATCCTCATCATACAAAGGAGAAAGCAACTCATGAGAGGATGATGTGGTTGAACCTAATGACCAAGACATTCATGTAGAAGAGGAGCCTTCACACTTTACTCCTCCAGAGGGAGGTGTTAAGAAAGAAATTAAGAAAGCAATTGAATTCATCCAAAGAAGAGGAAGCATATCAGACAAAGATCCACACCCTGAGGAGCTAGAAGGAGATCATAAAAAATTTGAAGAGGTGATCCTTGGTGAACTTTCCCTCATGCTACAAAGTTGAATTCTTGAGGATGAGTTGGAAGAAATCTCTAGCACCCTTCATGAAAGAAGCAATCAAGTGGACAAGTTGAACAAGGAATTGCAAGTTACTACAAGTGAATCAAGATATGAGGAAAAGTTTGATAAAGCATTCTAGGACATCATTACCACCATATTCTTTGGGGGGATGCTTAAGGATCTTAAGGAAGAAATACAAAAGGAGTCATTGCCCAAAGCCTTTCGAGGTGATCAAGTTGTTGCAAGTGGCACAATTCACCATCAACTTCGATCTCCAAAAATATTACCACTTGAAATGGAAGTTGATGGGAAACTCACAAAGATGTATGATGGTTCTCCTATCAATCTTGAAGGTGCTATGTTTGGTGAGAGTCCATACAAATAATTGCAAGATGTTCCTAAAGAGAGTTCAAATGGAAATTACATGCTAGATGATGAAGCTCCTAGTGGTGAGGATATGCAAGGATTGTTAAGTGGTGATCAAGTTGCTCCCATGGAAAAGGAAAACAAAGAATAGTTTGGGTTGATGCTACAGTTGGATATTGTGTTTGAGCAACTTAGAGAGGTGTTTAATGGGGAGAATATCAAGGAATCCTTGATTTTGGAGGATACACTTGAGGAGATTCACAAGGATGCATGGTTCATGTTTCACAAGGACAAGCCCCCTAAGATGATATTTCATGAGCTCAATTCCAAGATTGATCCTTCCTTGACTACCAATGAGTTCAATGTGGATGTTAGAGGGAAGATTCATCACCAGTTGTGACCTCCTAAAGTGGTGGATGATCAATTGAGGTTTGAACAAGAGTTACCACATGAAGCACGCCAAGTTGTTTCTTTCCCTGCTCTTAAGGATGAAAGGTATGAAAGTTGTTATTTTGATTATGGAAATTTTGGAAAAACAACTTGTATTTGGATTGATCATGGACCCTATGAGTTGCCTCAATTGTTGATTTGTCATGATAATTTTTGTGAGTTTGAGTTTGAGGTGACTAAATTTTTTTTAGAGTACAAGGATGAGTTTGCGAGATTGAGAACTATCACCCAAACCTTGTTACTTTTGAACATCCTAAGAAACCATGTTAGATCTAGTGTATATATTAGATCGATTAGTGTTGTCCCTTTAGAGTCTTGTACATAGTTAGGATAGGTTTGTCTTGGAACATTTGGTTCAGGAGAGTAGTTTAGTTTGCTTTTGTGTATGCCTTAGATTAGGTTTCCTTTTAGTTGTTTAGAGTAGGTTCCTTTCAGTTGGTTAGAGTAAGTTTCCTTTCAGTTGGTTAATTTAGGTGTTTGAGGGAGCTCAAGTTTAATTTGTCTTTTAGGTTCTCTCAGTCGGTTGGGTAGTTTTGGCTTTGGAGCTTTGCAAGTGCAAAGGGGGTCCATGTTATAACTTGTGGACGAGGTGTGTGGATTTCTACATTTTTGGTGTCAGAACCTAGAGTCTGTCATGTTCATTTCTTGAATACATTTGACAAAGTTTAGGGGATTGAAGGTTGTGCCTGGTCCTTGGGTCTATGGTAGGACTTGTACTAAATTTGGGTCAGAATCGATAGTGGCTCTCGAGTTACCTTTGACATGGTTACAAAATTTTACTTACACTTAATTGCTCTGAGTTCTTGGTGTTTTGAAGTGAAGTTGGACTTAGTGAAAATCATACACTTGCTTCAGTGCCATTGTCGTCTTCCAAACCCTCCATGTGCTTCATTGCCTTCAAGCCAAACAAAAGATTGAAAAGAGATAAGAAAGAAATATTATGGAAAAAAAAAGAGAAAAAAATGAAAAAAGTGCAAGATGAAAGGCAATATCAAAGAGAAAATAAAGATGAAAATTGGCTTTAAAGGGCATGTAATCACCTCTACTGGTGCTACTAAGTAGTTACTAAAGGTAGAACCATGATTGTGGTGCCACAGTGATAACTCCATCGGGGTTATAGAGGCCTGACTGGCAGTGGGGCTCTATCCAAGATGCTTTTGAAGTAAGGATATTATAATAGCTAAGTCTAATGGATCTGAGAGATTATCAAGTTCTTGTTGAGTAGGGAATAAATCATTTGTACACAGGTGAGTAACTTATGGTTAGAGTGCTTAGGTTCAACTTGAGAGTTCTTTCCCTTATTGAGTGCATGTCCTTAAGTGGATTTTTGGATAGGTCATCCTGAGATTTTTTGTTCTAGGTTACTTTATTCTTGAAATGTTTAGGAACATTTCTTTGGGTTGATGCTAGATGTTGTGAGGTTTCACATCATCACCCCAAAGAATTTGGTGACCCCCTAATTTGATCGAGCCTTGGCATTTTTTCTTCCTTAATCCCGATATCCAAAGGTCTTGGCAAGTATTTTGGACTTAGACAATCTATTTTAAAAAATTGATGAGATCAACCTTAGGCTTTTATTTTCGAGCTTGAGTGTGGATTTGGTCTTTTGGAAAATTTTGCAAATTTTGGGTGTTAAAATGGAGATGATGAATTGCAAAAATGAAAGGATTTAATTGCCAAGTGAAAATTGTAAATTGCAAAAAATAATTTGATCTAATTTAGTAGTCGTGGCAAATAAATTTCAAATTTGGGCATGTTAAAATTGAAATCTGAGATTAAATTGGTAAAATCTGAGATCAAATTCATAAAATCTGAGCTCATAAACTTGAACTCAACATGGAGAAATAAAATCTGGTCATCAAATTAAAATATTGGGCTTTGAAATTTCAAATCTGGAAATTGAGATTTTAAAATCTGTATTGAAAATAAATTTTGGGCATTGAAAATATTAAAATATGGGTGCTAATATCAAAAAATCTACTTTGAAATGTTAAAAACAAGCCCTTCAATTTCAAAAATCTGGGTAGTGCTTTTCAAAATCTGCATTGAAAATAAAATATGGTCAATTAGAATCGCAGATCTGGCCCTCATTAGGGCGTGAGGCATTTAAAATGATGAAATGGGGCCTCCCCTTTGTGGAGTTTGGTCTATTAAGTTTCAAAAATCAAGGGAAGTAATTAATTTTTAAATGCAAAGTCATCCCTTTCCTCTATGGCAATTAATTCATTTTTTTTGTTCTTTTGGGACAGGCTAGCCCCCATAAGGAGGCTCTCAACTTTGTATAAGAGGGAGGCTCCCCCCTCCATTCCCTCATACATCACTTCATCTCCAGGGTAGTGAAATAAGGAGCAGTCAAATTAAAAGTAGTGAAATTTTGAGGGAGGTGTGAAATTTATAAGAACAGATTGGAGGCAATTCAGATTTTGAAGGAGCGGATTTTGGAGAAGTGGGGAATTTTGGGGGAGGCAGAGAAAATTTTATAGGGCAGTGATTTTTGAAGAAGAGAGGCCAGCGAACTAAGGGCCTGCTATTTGATAGCATGGAGCAGAATTTTGAGGGCCACAAAGTGTTAAGGAGAGTTGTGAAGGTGCCCAGGCCTGCTATTTGACAAAGAAGACCATAGTTTGACGAAGAGGGAAACTACAAATTTCCCCAGGCCTGCCTATACAAAGAAGAAAATTTGCAAATTTATTAGTGAGTGGATTGAACTATTTCTTAATTGTTATCTTTTCTTTGAGGTTGATTGTTTGGTGTAGGAGATGATCTTTATTTTTTAAGGTGAAGGCTGGCTCATTAAGCAAAATTCTCCATTTTTCTTGATTGGTATTCTTCTCTTCATTTTTTGCTTGCATCATCCATCCATCACCTCATCATCTCATTAGGGCTGGAAGTTGGGAGATATAAGTGTAGTTTTCATTTAGGATTGGGAGCAAGGAGATATAAGTGGTAGTCCCACCCCTAGGAAAGAAGTTGGGAGATATAAGTGTAGTCCATCTCATAGGTAACAAAGAGGCAAAAATAAGTGGTAGTCCATCTCACTAGGTGGAGAGGCAGAGATAAGTGTAGTGTGATAGGAATTGGCGAGGCATACATATGTTTGATCATCCCTAGGTGAAGAGGCAGAAATAAGTGTAGTCCCACCTCACTATAGAAAGAAGGGGCAAAAATAAGTGTTTAGGATGGCGGATGCTAGTGCAAGAAAGAACCCAAAGGGAATGAATACCAAGAAAGATAAGGAAGACATGATGCCCAAGACCACCTTCTTCTCAAAATTGAAGCGAGTCAGTGACACCAATGTTGGCACCATAGACATGATACAATTGAGAGATATGTTGAAAAGAGACCAGTCCTCTATGGAAAAGAGAATCAGTAAGTGTGAAATTGTGCAAGGAAGTGTTCAGTATACCCCAGTAGTGGACGTGGTACCTCAGAATTGGTTGCACATAGGCAAGAAGGGGGGTCACCAAGTCATCAAGGCTCACCAGGTCAAATTTCAAATCAGAGTATGGCAACCTCATTGTGCTTCTCAACTAAGTCATGGGCTCCACTCAAGGTACATAGTTTGATCCTTGCATGTATTATTTTATTGAAAGAATTGAGAATGGAAAAGAAAGTTTGATTGATCATTAGCGAGAATTTAGAGTTGCAACTTAGGAAAGTACAAAATCAGAAGCAATTCTACATGGGGTCCTACCTCTTCTATTTGATTGCAAGATTATTAGTGATACTTTTCTAGTCAAACCAAATCCAATTTTGGGGAGATGCATTGCACCACTATGGTTGAGGCAAATGCTCATGCCAAGGGGAAAAGTTTTGGTAGTTCGAACAGTTGAAGGCATTCAAGGGTTAGCCAAAGAGAAAAACATTAGTAAGGGGGCAGGTTTCATTGCAAATTGGAAGAGATATGAAGATATTTGAGGCTAGGTAGGGCTTGGCTGTTCATGCAAGCTAGCTTGGTTAGATGTGAGAAGGAGGTATGGCCAAGGCAGGTACCCCCAAAACCCAAGAGTATTAAAGTAGAGGGGGGTGCATGCAAACCAAATTCGAGTAGGAATGTTAGATAAGACCAGGAAGGTTAAGGAAGGCAAGGATAATGAAGGAGGAAAGTGAGATGAAGGGTTGAGAGAGGTCAAGTTTGATTTCAAGGTGGTGGCCAAGAGTAAGGCTCTCAAATTGCAAAGAGATTCACATCTAGGCAATCCACCAAGGCCAAGGAAAGATTACCCCAAGTGTATAGAGACCTCACCCTTTCAAGGTCAGGACATCAGGTACAAGCAAGTTCAAGTGGTGATGAGAAAGTTCTAATGATGAGCTCAAGCATCGAAAGCTTCACCTCATCTCAAGGATTAAATAAATTTATAAGACAAGGTTGATGAGGTGGCAATTTCATGTGCATGCAATCAAATCATGCCAAGTGTCCTATGTTCTCATTGGTTGATAGATTATTGTAATTTTCTCATTGGCCCACAAAGTTGGCACCCTCATGTAATTGGTTGAAAGATGGTAGCCCTAATTAGGGTTTGTACGATTTAATCTTGGCCACTCATTGTAATTTTGAGCCTCTATATAAGGCCATTTGTTCTCATTTGTAAAGAGAGTTATGTTGGAGAATTGTTGCCAAAATACTATCAAATTTGTTCTCTATTCATTGTTGTGGTTTGCATGGTGGACATACATGATCATTTTGGTGTATTGCATGTTTCTTCTCATCTCTCAAATTAAAGTAGGATTTCATTTCATGTTGTAAGAGTAGAAGTAGATGGCTAGTTGTATGGTGATATTGGTAAATTTTTGATAGGGATCTACATACTAGGTCACTAGCATCTTAGCGGCTTGTTAAGGAGCCTTGTTTGGTAATCTAGTCCAATCACTCCCAAGTTCTACTTGCATTTCATCTTTCTGCTTGTACTTCAAGTTGGGTTGGAAGATAGGTGTTAGTGTGAAAATCCTAAGAGTATCCCTTTGAATCATTGCACCAATGGAGGTAGCGCCATAGGCAAGCTTTCATTTGGTTGGATCCCCATCCATTTGCTAATTTCTTCATTCATAGGAGTAGTAGTAGAGTAGTAAGTAGTTAGTGGTAGGAGTAGTTGAAAGTGAAAATGATTGAGGAGAAAAGATCAAATCAAGCAAGCAAAGTACCACCAAGTTATCTTTGAACAAACAATGTAAGCTCGCCAAAGTGATTACCAGTAAATCACATTAATATAACTGAGTTAGTATCCACAAGTGTTAGGAACCTTGGAGTTTTCTCATGTTCTTCATGAGTATATACTTTTCAAGAGAGGGTTGAGTGTTTGGTATGCTATATAAAGTGTTCAATTGCTATATGTTATGTAGTGGTACAAAACTGACATCAACAAATCTTCTCTTCAATTTTTAAGCAGTAATGTGATGCCCATTGGCATGCAGTTTTCATTTAAATAGTTTCATACAAAACCTTCAACTATAGCCTACCTTGCAGTGTAGTTTGTCTCACTAGTTCTAGTTCATAGGTATTGAGAATTTTTTAGTTCGTGAGTTGGGTGTGAGGCTTCAATATCTTTCATTTCAATCTTGATCTACCATAGTTTTATCTCATTCATTCTCAAAAAAGGCCCCCAAATTTTCTCATCAAATTCCTTTATGTTTCTACCTACTATTGGGATGTTGATGCCCACCCTATTTTGGGACAGAAGCTATTGGCAGGATTTACACCAGCTCGCTTTGATATCACCTGTATATCCTTTCCTCCTAATCTAGCTAGTGACAAGAAATTTGAATAGGGATATGGAATATATATTCAAACTATGCAAAGAATATAGGCATTCAACTTCAAATTTGTCTTGTCTATGCTTGCCTTGAAGTCACCCATATATCCTTTCCTCCAAATCCCACCAGTGACAAGAAATTAGAATAGGGATATGGAATATATATTCAAACTATGCAAAGAATATAGGCATTCAACTTCAAATTTGTCTTGTCTATCTCAGGCTTGTAATGGGAAAATAATTAATAACCTAACCTTTATTTTGAGAGAGTAATAGAGAATATTTAATATGCACACAACTAAAATGAATTCATTTACTTGCTAGTGCAATCATACAACAACTCATATGGTGTTATGCCTCACAGCATCAGTGCATCCTCAACAGGGACTCCACACATGATCAAGAACTCGTTCAGTAACCAATGACTAAGAGAAACACACATAAGTACTTAGAGCTTGATGTCATAAATAACTATGTCTATGTAGATGCCTCTTCCTTCATTCCTAGATTAGGATTAAGACATAAATCTTTCTAAATTTAATGTTCCATCTTATATTCATCCAATGCTCAAAAATCTACTTATGACACAAACAATACTATTGGATGATCTGTTATCATTCAATGCCCTATGCGGATCTCATAGCCAGATGACAACATATTGGATACAAAAGAAGATGACAGCTTATTGGATACAAAAGTGATCCACAACATCTCACATCATTCAAAGCGGTATCATAGACTGGTCAAAGACCGATATTTTTGCTACTGATTTTAGATTGGATTTATTATCTCCATCAATAGCTATCCTGACCAGAACGAAGCAGTAGATCTAGTATATCAGTTCCTTGGCTACTGTAATGTCTCTTCGAATTGAGTTTGAATAAAAAATTCAAGTCTTTGATGCTCTCTATTCCCTCTGTTCGTTGATTGCTTGATTTTCTTATTCCTTATCGATGATTTTCCCAATGCCCTTTTTTCATGACCAACACTGCTATTTATGCATGTGTGGAGGTGTCTCTTCAGCATTTGAAGTCTCTTGGTTGAGACTCTTTGTTCATCTTAATTAATCACACTTTTGTAGACTACTGGTGAGCATGGAATATATATATATATATATATATTAATAATTATATATTTATTTAATATATATTATTTATATATTTAATGTAATTATTCAATTAATAAGATTGATGTTTGATTAATATATTCTTTTAAATAATTAATCTATTTATTTATTAAATACTTTTACATATAGGGATATTACATAATGCTTCTTTTTAGCTTTTATGAGCATCCAGGTGCATCTGGATGCACCTAGGCCTAGGAAAAAAAAAGGGTACTAAGTCACAAATCTATATTAAATTTGTTAGTAATTTGCTCATCCAGATGCACCCGGATTCCTAGACGAAAGAAAAAAGGGTACTAAGTTACAAATCTATATTAATGTTTTTGGTAATATGCTCATCTTGATACAAATAAGTGTTGTTTAACTTTAAATACACAATCCATGATCACCTTTAGAATATCTCAAACTAGCATGGAAAGATCTAATATTAACTCATTGAAAAAATTTGGAATAAGGAAAATACACAATGATAGTTGAAACCTCTGTCTCGTTGATGTATGAATGTGCAAAATAATAGATATAGAGATGATGCTACAGTTGAGAGATCAATCTTGGGCATGGTGAAACAAATGAAATATTATGATTTGTAGGTACCACAATTACATTTTATAAGGCTGGATAGAATATTTATTCCCAAAAATATTCATAGAAAACTCAATACAAAAAGATTGTGAATTATTGGATAAATATGTTGGAAAAATTTATCATAAAAAATGAAATATAAATCATACCAATCAAGAGAAAAATGAGAAATCAGGACCAATTTTTGGTCAAAGCTTGTAATAAGGCCAAAGAAAGGCCATTTATGATGTTTTTGAGTCTATTTATGTTTGTCGTGTTCATTTAAATCCATTTTGCAAGGCTATAATGACAATTTGCTTTGTAAAGCGAATCAGGACCTAGAGGGTCAAAGTGATCAAAGTAGTCAAAATAGGTGGATAGAGCATAGAAATGGTGTTTATAGATTATTTCAATCATGTTGATCATATTTGCAAAGTTTCAGGGGTCATAGTTGCAAAGATGTGAAAAGTTGCATCAATATTGCAAAAGTTGTCAATGACAGTTTTGCAACATTTGCATTAACAAATGGTCTAACTAATGACCAACATCTAGATGGTTTAAAATATGGTTGTAAAAATATCAAATTACCTTGGAAAGGTTCAAATAGCCCTTTGTGTCTAGGGTAAGGAAGATATGTGAGTTTGAAGAATGAAATTCAATGAAAATGATGTTTTAACATTCCAAATTCTTGTTATCTTGTTGTTCCACTATTTGTATTTTCCTTGGATGGATTGATTTTTGCCCGAGACCTATTGGAGATAAAATTTTGGTGTATTATCTTTCATTTTAATTCAGTTATAAGTTCTTCCATGGAGTATGGAAGAAGATCCATTAATGTCCTTCAAATCAACATTCAAATTTCAAACCATCTTCATTACCATTATTCAAATTTTATTTGATATCCTTCTTTTGCACAATTAAAAAAATCATATCTTCTGGTATTTATTATCCTTTTGGATTATCTTTATATTAATTTGGATTTAGATCAAAGAATTTTGTATTGGTGGAGAACTTTGATGCCCTAAGACTGAGTTTTATAATGATAATTTTTAAAAAATTAGGAAAAGTCATGTTGCAGGGAGTTGTACGGCCAAGTATGACCTATCAATGATAGGATACCTCTTGTATTTGATACATAAATAAATTATATTTCATTTTATTCCAGTCTCATTTATTTTTATGGAGAATTTATTGAGTTATGGTCATTTTTGTAAAGACAACTTATTCAAAAAAATGACTTCCAGAATCTGAAGTTAGTAAATGTGTTGGTGCAGCCATGTATGGTCAAGTATGGACCTGAAACTTGGTGCATAGATATGTTATAAAGTTATGAATAAACTTCTTTCTTTCCAGAAAAATTTATATTGTGATTTGAAGGGTCAAACAAATCAATTTCTAAAAATTGTCCTGTCATGTGAGTTGAACAATTTTCTCATTTTCTTTGTTTGGAGTTAGTTCATGCTTTGGGGTATCTTAAGGAGTTTATTATATTGTTCAAAGGTATTTTGGAACTCTTTGTGATTCATGTACATTTGTGTTGAATGGAGGCTTCAAAATTTATAAGAACTGATCCAACACAGTAGTAAGGGGACTGTATTTGGGTTGACAGCACAGTGTGAAGTTTTTGGGAGTTATGTTGAGGAAGTATAGTGCTTGGATGGTGCAGAATGTTAGGAAGGTGTATGAACACCAATTTTTTCTTGGGTCCAATTGATATTCTAATACTTGTTTAGTCCCAGTCTGATCTACAACAATCTTTCCATGACTTGGAGTTACTTTCACTTTGATGTAACAGTAAGGTTCAACTACATATGATCAGTGGATGGGAATCTCATGGAATGTTTAGAGGGTGAATAGAATGAAATAATATTCATCCCAAAATGAATGGGGGAAATATAAGATCTACTTCTAAATCCAAATTCCCAAAGGAGAGATCCAAATTGATCAACCAAAAGGTTAATGCACAATTGAATCAATCTATGGAGAATATGAATGAAGGAGAAAACCTTATATTTCCCTATGAAGAGTATATGTTTAAAATAAAAAGTAATTTAAAGGAAAATACTAACCTCAAAATAGGGCAGATCTTGAAAAATACTGATTTCTAATGTCTGCGTGTAGTTTCAGGCAATTCTACAACCTGTTTCAGATTGGAAATGTCGAGACGAAGAAAACCAAAACAAAATTTTATCTTTCTGATAATAGGTAGTCTTTGACCTTGATAAAAGGTCAAAGACTACTTTGAGATTTTGAAGGTCATCCTTGACTTTGTTCATAGATCTCAGAAGTTCACCAAAAAGGGTATCCATATCTAAACTCAGATCCCCAGTTCTACACTTGTACCTACAATAAAAAGAGGGCTTTTATTGCTTGTTTGAGGGGTTTGCCTTGGTCAAACCTCGATTTGGAATAAAACTTAATAATGAAATTGAAATTGAGAATGCTAGCAAGTAGTAGAAGTAGATCTAACAATAAAGCTATGTAATTCAATAGATATGCAATTGTATTTCAAATGTAAACAAATATATTGATATGAAAGCTTGAACACAACAATAGAAAATGTAAATCCAAAACCTCCACAATTGTATGCTTAGAATCCACCTTGATAGAAGAATGAATGGATCTTAGAAGATGGACAAAGGATCTTGAAGGAAGATCACACCATCATGATGGCTAGATCTAGGGTTTTAATGATGAATCTTGCATGCTTGAACCAAATCCCTTCAAAGGCTTGAATGCTTGAATCCTTGATCTTCAATGGAGAACTTGAATGGAGAAGAGGGCTTGAATGCTTCCTTAGAAATTCTTGATGAAATGCTTTCTTGATCTTGTTTGAGTGCTTGAAAGATATGAAAAGTGGATGGATCAAATGAGAGAGGAAGGCTTCCTTTTATAGTGATCTAGGGCACAATCCTCTAGAGAAGGCTGACATTGGGGAATTAAATCCCAATTAACCTTAACCCCTAGGAATATACCCAAATTAAATTAAATTTAAGGATTTACCATTCTGAAACCCAAAATGGCCGACTTGAAAGTGGGAAAACAAATATTTCTGAAACCCGACATCTGGAAGTCACGAGAACTTGAAATTTGAACCTTGGGTCATGGACAAGGTAGAACCCACCCTAGGTTAGGGTCAAGGTCATCCCTAACCTAGGTAAGGTCTGAGGTCATCATTGACCCTCAAGGTCATCTTTGACCTTGAGTTCAAAAACCTTAGGACCTCAATCTAGAGTGCTAGGAAATGTAGAAATACAGTTGAAAACATGTGGAGAAAGAAGTAGAATGGGGAGAGAGAACCAAATTCAAGAAAAAGACCTGATCAAGGTTCTTGACATGACCCCAGACCACTCACTCAGAGGGCTAAATGCTCTTATCATGGAAGTGCTTCCATTTTAAGACAATACATTAAGCACCCACTTTAGCAAGAGTATGGATTCGATGAAAACTCTTGGTAAAGGAGAAGAAAGAAAATATCTAAGTGGATTAAAAATGAGATAGGATAACACTTAGCTAGGGACATAAGCCCCTAGGCTAAGGATTCTAACTCAACATAAACACATGAGGGTGTGAAAACAAAAAATAAAAAAGACACAAAAGAGGGGTTAGTACTAAAACAAACCCAAATCAACTAGCATAAGAAACCTCACTAAGAAACATTTCTCATACTAATATCATATCTAGAAGGCTATCATAAGAGAATAAATGATTACATAAGAAAGACAAAAGAAACACTATAAATAACATAGCTTCATGATCCAGTCCTACTAGCATGAAAGTGAAAAGAGAGAAAGGGAAAAAGAGTGATTACCTCACCTAATAAGATACCCACCTTACCATGAATCACCTTGGAGGGAGAGCCCAATAGGTTCACCCATAAATTGTGCTTGCAATTGTAATGCATCTTCTGATGGCTTTTGGAATACCCATAGATCCACCTTCTTGTATCACTATGAATATGAAATGCGTGTCTCCTCAATATTTAGCAACTTATGTGCATTACCTTGGGAAGATTTAGCATATAAATGTGTGTCTTTTAAGGATTTAGCAACTTATGTGTGTTACCTTCCAAGATTTAGCATATTAAAAAATTTGAAAAATGCGTGTCTCCTCAAGATTTAGCAACTTATGTGTGTTACCTTCAAAAGATTTAGCATATAAATGCATGTCTTTTTAGGATTTAGCAACTTATGCGCATTACCTTCCAAGATTTAGCATGTAAAAATAAAAAAACTATAGTACAAGGGAGACCCTATATATGCCCCCCTCCTTATCATCGCAGTCTACTAGACATGATAAGGAAGAGGAAGAGGATACCTACTTCACAATGCAAGGAGATATCCTATTTACAACAATGTATAACATATTCTTAGTGAGGGATATTGACCCCAACATCCAAGAGCATAGATAATTGTAAAAATAATATGTCACTCATAGAAAAAGGATCCTCAAAGAAAGAGATCTTATCAACAAGACCCCCACCAAAGAGGAGTGCTTTAGATAAAATATCATCTTTCAACAGTGGGAACCAAGATTCAATCATCAAGCCCGCTACAAAGAAGAGGAAGATGAATCTTTGGAATGAGGGAAACAACTCTAACACAAAAGCAAGGGTGAGAGTTTATAAAGAACATAATTTACAACATAGAGAAGAAGTGATGACTTAGGACAACAACTTCTCATATTAGAAGGTTATCCATAGTCAAAACATCTGTCAATATGATGAAATAATATTGCAATATAAACAAAGACCACTAAGCTAAGGAAAGCAATTCCCTAGACAAAGAGCAAGAAGGAGGAACCTTTCCCCCCAGGGATGGAGACAAGGGACACCTTTGGAAAACATGTCTTAGAAAAGATATCTTGAATAAGATCTATGGATGATTATAAGTAGAATGCAAAACCATAGAGAGATAGGAGAGAAAGAATACCAATTAAGCTCAAGGCACCATAGATGCTAAAAACCTAATGGATCCTAGGAGACTGGATGAAAATATACCTCTTGCCCCCTAGTCATGAGACAAGAGGGGAAGAGATCTATATTATATCAGAAGGAGGGGAATCCCCTATATAAAAATTATGAAGGAACTGTAAAACTCCATGAGAGTGAGATATAATTCCTAAAGTTTCTCTAACATATAACTTGAAATGTTAACAATCAACAAGTAAATGCATATTTCTATAATGAAAAGGACATTTATATTTTTATAAAGCATCTATCGACATAGGTCTAAATATTTCTTTCTTGGAATTCATTAGTTCAACATATACCTTCTTAGCCATTTCTTGACGAACATTAGGGTTATCTAAGATAGGTGTGGGGAGAAGAGTGTGAAGAGGAGGACGATGATTAACATCACCTACCTTGACTTGAGATTTTGAACAACCAACACCATACATATCTGGTTTAGGGGGTATATGAACTGGAAACTTAATACCATGCTCATTAGCTCCAAGCCCTAAACCTTTATAACCTTGTTTAGTCACCATATTATATCTGGTAGTGTACATATTATTTAAAGCTTCTACAGGAGGTGATTGTTTATCATGTTCATGAGTAAAGGTTGTATAAGGTGGAATAATAGGTTTTGAAGAAGTTTCTTTACCCTTTCCTTTAATATCATCATGAATCAGAGAAGAAGGTAAATCAAAGAAGTCTTGCACATCTACATCTTGAACTATAGCTTGAATCCCATCATAAGTACGGGAAGAACTAGGGATAGCAGATAGAGAATTAGGTGTTGGATTAGGAATAGGAAGATTAGGAATCAGATTATGATTGATAGGATTGATAGGATTAGGAAGATTAGGAAATGGTGTATCATCTACCAAATTATTCACATAATCCAAATTAGTAATAAGGCTACCACATAAATCTTTAATGAAAGTTTTGAATGTAGGAAGACTAGTGTCAATCAATTTCACAAAAGCATGGGCACAAGCAAAATTAAGGGTCATCAACACAATAAAGTGAATGATACTCTCATAAGCATCATAGGAATGGTAAAGAGATGCTAAAAGAAGGGTAATAAAGAACATGACCACACACCAAAGCATCTTAAAAATCTCCATAGTAAATGAAATGCAATAATTTTTTTAATATTTTATTGAATATATAGATTTTTTTGTATTTTTGAGTTTTAAAATGTAAGAGCATAAACTAGATCTAAT
This sequence comes from Chamaecyparis obtusa, assembly GCA_027943335.1. Taxonomy (NCBI): domain Eukaryota; kingdom Viridiplantae; phylum Streptophyta; class Pinopsida; order Cupressales; family Cupressaceae; genus Chamaecyparis; species Chamaecyparis obtusa. The sequence goes on along the minus strand of BSBK01004991.1, from coordinate 1,083,627 downwards.
CTAACACCAAAAAGAAAGAGAGTAAGCTTTTCGGCTTCACCAAAATGAATAGAATGAAATAGTGTTCATCTCAAAATGAATGGGGGAAATATAAGATCTACTTCTAAATCCAAATTCTCAAAGGAGAGATCCAAATTGATCAACCAAAAGGTTAATGCACAATTGAATCAATCTATGGAGAATATGAATGAAGGAGAAAACCTTATATTTCTTTATGAAGACTATATGTTTGAAATTTGAAATAATTGAAAGGTAAATACTAACCTCAAAATAGGGCAGATCTGGAAAAATGTTGATTTTTGATGTCTATGTGTAGTTTCAGGCAATTTTGCAACTTGTTTCAGACTGGAAATGCCGAGACGAAGAAAACCCATAAAAATTTTATCTTTCTGATAGCAGGTAGTCTTTGACCTTGATAAAAGGTCAAAGACTACTTTGAGATTTTGAAGGTCATCCTTGACTTTGTTCGTAGATCTCGAAAGTTCACCGAAAAGGGTATCCAAATCTAAACTCAGATTCGCAGTTCCGCACCTATACCTACAATAAAATAGGGTTTTTGTTGTTTGTTTGAGGGGTTTGCCTTGGTCAAACCCTAGTTTGGAATCAACCTTAATAATGAAATTGAAATTGAGAATGCTAGCAAGTAGTAGAAGTAGATCTAACAATGAAGCTATGTAATTCAATAGATATGGAATTGTATTTCAAATGTAAACAAGTATATTGATATGAAAGCTTGAACACAATAATAGAAAATGTAAATCAAAACCATGAATGTAAATCCAAAACCTCCATGATTATATGCTTGGAATCCACCTTGATAGAAGAATGAATGGATCTTAGAAGATGGACAAAGGATCTTGAAGGAAGTGTGTGTGTGAAAATTGTACCTAGCTGTGGACACAACACTTCAGTAAAACATTAGAGATTAGCAAAATCAAAATCTGCAAGTAAATGAAACTAAGCTAACCAGGTGATTTATTGCCTTCTAGGAGATGCGAGTATGTATTCTCAGATCAGACCGAGATAAGTGACAATGCAACACCTAAATGAAGGATTTAATGCTAAAAAATGAATGTAGAATGAATGCAGATTAATCTGTCTTTTTTGGATTTTTGATGCAATAAGATGAAGAACTGGATATGAATCTAATCTAGAATGTATTGAAATTGATATGCAAAATGATCTAACAATGATATGCTAAATGAATATGAATTCTATACAAAGCTATGAAAAACTATGAATGATCTCACAAAGTCGCCTATTTGCAAAAGCTTGATTCTTCAGTTGTAAATTTGCTAGAGTGATTGTGCAAATTTGAGAGATTGAGAGATTTTTTGAGAGGAGCTAAGCCTTGATTTTATAGAAATCTAGGGCTTGAGGATGCATTGAGAAAAGCCATAAACCACTCTTGATAAACTCAGGTTGATTTTTGAGTTAACAAGAAATTAAGAATAAACTCATAAAATCATGCAAAAATAGTTTTTTATCTCAAAATAGAGTTTAGTTCTCTTTTTCAACTCATCATCAAATGTTGACTTTAGAAAGTTAACAAATTGAAATTGAAAATTGATCTAAAGCTATCTGCTTTTCTGATTGTGCATGATTTAATATGAATTAATTTAATAAATAAAGTGATTTATTTTCCACTTAACTGATTTTGAATTAAAACAATTGATTTATGGGTTAATCAATTATCAAATCAAACTTTATTTCAATTAAATCATTAAATTTGACAACTTTGATTTTAAATCAATTATATAAATATTCAATTGATTGTTTGTAGGAATTTTGATTTATTGTCAAAATAAAAACAATATTAATTAGGGATAAATGCAATTAAATCTAATTAAATAATTAAGTGGCAGAATTAAATTAATTAATTAAATATTCATCATATTCAATTAATCAACTTTAGGATAAATAATGATATTTATCACCAAATAATATTCAATTAAAGATAATTATGATAAATTAGGAATATTCAAGGAATATTCTTTGATGCAGAATTAAGATAATCAATTAGATTTTTGATAAACTAATGTGCAGATGTGCCTAAGGTTAGGACTTTGATGTCGATTTTGATTGAATTGTTGATGTAAGAGGTTAATGAGCCTATAGCCCATTTTTGGGGTATTACATTTTTCCCCTCTATGAATCACTGTGCAAAGCGTAGTGGTTCAAAGATTAGTCTATTTGTGATGTTGAAACTGATTTGGAAGATAAATCAGTTTCAAGACATAAATCGATTAAAAGATTGGAAAAAGATGATTCAGGTCCTGGTTGACCAAGAATCATGATGATGTCAAACTATAGAAATGATGAACCAATGATTATGAAAAAGTATCAAAATGCCTGATTCTGAACCTTATGATTACAAAGAAATGAGTGACCTAATTCTAGACCTGATTATCCAAAGGAATCATAGTGGTATCACAGCTGAACCCTTCAGTTATGAAGAACCAAGAAAATAACACTTAACAACTGAAGGTTACAAAAAGCTGATACAGTTTACAAGATTAAGAGAATACTAGATTGATATGGATCTTGATGAATTTGATATGCTGCAAGCGATATGCCCCTAGTGACGAGATCTTTTGATGAATCAACAACTAGACATGGTTGTTGTCTTGATTACTGAGAGAAGATTTGATTTACACATTTTATTGATGTGCAATACCATGCCCCCTTTGGGATGAAAATCAAAATTTGACAAGAAAAGTCAGCGTTGAATGGTTTAGAAGCATGTTAATTGATTATAGAATTGGTTGTACACATTCGGGAATGTGTTCTGCATCGTTTGGAGGTCTTGGAGACCAAGTTTGACTAGGTTTGACCATGAGTTGACCATGGGTGACCAAGTTGAAATTTTTATAGTTTTAAGTAAGATAATCAGTTAAGTTGAAATCTGGATTTCTGTGATGATTGAAGGTCGATTATGCAAGCAGTCGATCATCCTGGGTCTGAAAATTTGAAATTATTGTTTTGACAATATAAATGATCTTAGATTTTGATTTTGATCCTGAAAATGGGTTTAGAACGTCGAAATTAGCCAGGGGTTCTTTCTTGGTGATCTATTAAGAAGACCTTCATGCAATACTCAATCCTTATGATATGTTTATCATAGTTTTGGAGAATCATTAAGCATCAAGTTGATTTGGGCAATCGTGAGATAAATGCAATCATGCAAAGTGCAAAATGAAATGCAAACCTAAGACCTAGGACCTAGTCACTAATCATGTGTCCGTCATTTTCATCATTGTATTTTTATTAGGTAACCAGATAAATCAATACAACATCCACTAGTTAGGAAACTATGAATATATGAATATTGATTTTTGCGCCAAAGTCAATACAACACCCACTGGCTAGACAACCATGGACATATGGATATTGATTTTGTTTTCAAAATGTTAGATTAGATATAAGAACCAAGGCATAAAGGCCAAGATGACCTGAATATCATGTCCATTTTGATATAGCAATTGGTATAAGCTTTAAAACATAAATGTCGTGATGACCTGAATACGCCTTGCAAAACAAACATGCCAAACAGTTTGCAAAATTCATTCTTGTCTCCAATGTGAATTACCCACAGTGACCCTTTATCATTCACATCCTTGGATAACAGTAGCTCACAGTAAGATTGAGAAATTGTTCAAAAATATGTAAGCTAGATCAAAATTCCTTGAATTTTATGAGTATCAATGGTCGAGGTACTCATGGCCATCCAACACATGATGGAGGCTCTTACAGATGAACACCATTTCAATCTAGAATTTCCAAAGTTATTAGATTTTTGCTCAAAGTAGAAAACAAAGAAAATATTATGCCCCCATTCATCACTCTCTAAATCCTATAAAGGACATCATCAAAGAGCTCAAAAGTACACAATATGCAAAAATATCAATGTGAATCAGTAAGCATACAAAGAAGATAAAAGCATGTGAAGCAAAGATTGTTTTCCTTTGTGTTGATGTTTGTTTGTGTTGTTGTAGATGCAAAATCCTTTCTGGAAAGGAGACTAACTAACTTACTCGGATGTAGCTTCAAAGGACCCTGACTGGATATGACACCTCTGAGATACTGAGGATTGTAGGATATGACTTTGATTGCCCCAAAGTTTGAACATTGATAGGAGGAAGATGCTTTTACCAATTGGTGTACATACCGACTTTATTGAAATAAGGATATATACAGACTAAAGCAGATTGAAAGCTAGGAAAGACCAAGATTGGGCTGATAGATGGAGCATTTTGAACAAGTGGTGCCCGTTTGCCAGGTTTTCACCATCTTGGCAGAGATTCTATTTTTTCTACCAAGGCACATGTTTCCAGGTTTTCACCAAGGCACTTTTTCTTTTTCTAATTTTTTTTGTATTTTTCATTTTTTTCAATTTTTTTGTACTTTTGATATTTCTTTATTTTTTGATTTTTTTGTGATACATCAAGGTGCCTATTGCTAGGTTTTCACCAGGATGTTCATTTTTTTAGGACTTTTTTTGATTTTTCTAATTTTTTAAGGATATTTTTGAATACTGAATGCCTTAGGCATAGAATTTCTTTAGATGGAGAATGTTGATTGGTTCTCAGAGCTATTCTCTATCAGTCATTGAGAGTTGATAGGCACCAGAGCCAAAAGTAGCAGTGATTACAAAGGGACCCAGCCAGTTGGGTTCAAACTTCCCTTCGCATTCTCGATGTGATTAATTTTTAGGATTTTCTCTCAAGACTAGATCGCCAACCTGAAATTCTCTATGTTCGACTTTCTTGTTGTACCCTCTAGACATTCTTTTTTGATACACTCTAAGAGGACCATACGCTACTTGTTTGCACTCATCTAGTAGTTCAAGTTCTTGCAACCTGGACACTCTATAGTCATCATCAATTACTAGACCATGCATTCTGATTCTTAGTGATGGGTTTTTAACCTCAATAGGCAGTAACGCTTCAGACCCATAAACTAAAGTGAATGGTGTAGCCCCAGTGGGTGTTCTAATACTTGTTCTATAGGCCCAGAGAGTTGGATTAATCATGAGATGCTAGTCTCTTCCTATTTTATTAATCATGAGATGTAAGATTTTCAATAGATTCTTGTTTGAAGCCTCTGCTTGTCCATTCCCTTGAGGATAGTAGATAGATGACCAATGTTGTGTAATATTGAATTTAGCACATAGATCATCTAAGTCTTTGTTCTTGAATTGTCCACCATTATCTATGACTATTGAATGTGGGATTCCATACTGACATATGATGTAGTTCAAAATAAACATGGAAATTTGCTTTCCGGTTGCTTGAGTCAAAGGGATTGCTTCTACCCATTTTGTGAAATAGTCTATAGCTTTAATAATATGGGTATGTCCATTAGAAGAATTAGGATGTATGGCTCCTATAAGATCAAATGTCCATTGTTGAAAAGGTCATTGTGTAGTAAAGGGAATAAGATCTCTCCCTGGTGCATGAATCAAGTTCCCATGGATTTGACACTTTTGACAATTCTTTGCATATTTGATATCCTCTTTTTCCATGTTAGGCCAATAATACCCAATGCTAATAAGTTTTTGAGCTAGTGTTAAACCGTTTGAATGTGATACACAGATTCCACCATGGACTTCCTCTAATGCACATTGAGACTTGTCACATTCTAAACACCTAAGAAGAGTACCATCTAGACTCCATTTGTATAGATCATTGCCAATGGTAACATATCGAGATGCATTTCAGATAATGTTTCATTTCTCATACCGGTTAAAGGATTCAGGAATGATTTGGTCTTGAAGGTAGGAAAAAATTTGTTTGTATCTAGAAGAATCATGACCTAAAACAATGCAAATCATTCAAGTTTCTGGGAAATCATAGGCTGGGAATGATAGTGCTTCCACCAGGAAATCATAATGTAGCTCATGTTCAGGCTGTTGTAGTAGAGATGATAGCATTGCCATAGCATTAGTAGCCTTATTCTTTGTTCTAGGGATTTGCTCAAATGTGATAGATATGAAATATTTCTTTAGATCATCTACCATGTGTTTGTATGGAACTAAATTTTCATCCTAATTCATTTGGTATACATCATTGGCTTGATAGATGACTAGCTGCGAGTCTCCATGAACATGTAACTCTGTCACTCGCCACTCAATTACTATCTTCATGCCATTAAGAAGGACTTTATATTCAACAATATTGTTTGGGCAAGGAAACTTTATTCTAAATGCTTTAGGTATTGAGTAACCTTGTGGTGTTAGGAATAGTATGCTTGCTCCAGATCCATTTTGTGTATAGGTGCCATCAAAGAATAACTGCCATGTTCTAGAAGAGAGATTCATGATAGAGGAATCTGGGAATTCCATTTGTAATGGTGTATCATCAAACAATGGTGTTTCAGCCAATTGATCAACAATGACTTGGCCCTTGATAGATTTTATTTCAACATATTCAATGTCAAATTCACTTAATAGCATCACCCATTTAGCTAATCTACCTATGAGGGAAGCTTTGCTTAATAAGTATTTCAATGGATCTATCTTAGCTACCAATTGTGTGGTATGAGCCAATATATAATGTCTCAATTTCTATGATGCAAAGATCATAGCTAGACAAGCTTTCTCAATCATTTAATAGTTCTTCTCATATGATACCAATGTTCTACTGATGTAGTATATAGCTCTCTCTTTCATGTTGTCATCATGTTGTGCTAGCAATGCCCCCAGTGATGTATTTGTAGTGAAGACATACCGAATCAGTGGCTTCCCTTGAATAGGAGGCATCAAGATAAGAGGGTTTGATAGATATTTCTTGATGTGGTTGAAATTCTTCTCACATTCTTCATTCCATGCAAAAGTCACACTTTTATGTAATTTTTTTGTAAAAGGCTATGATATGTCTGCTAACTGAGATATGAAATGCCTGATAGATTGCACTCTCCCTTGTAGAGTTCTCATTTGATTGATATTTTTGGGAGGTTGCATCTCCATTATAGCCTTGAATTTAGCAAGATCAACCTCAATGCCTTTCTTTGAAATAATATAGCCCAAGAGCTTTCTAGAAGTGACACCAAAAGCACACTTTTTAGGGTTCAGTCTGAGACTAAACTTCTCCATTCTATCTAGTATTTTTCTCAAGTCATTCAAATGTTCAGATCTTATCATTGATTTAGTCAAGGTGTCATCAACATAATCCTCCATAGTTCGATGCTTCATGTCATGGAAAATAGATGTCATGACTCATTGATATGTAGCACTTGCATTTTTTAAACCAAATGGCATGACATTCCAACAGAAAGTACCCCATACACATGTGAAAGCAGTTTTCTCTTGATCTTTTGGAGCAATATTGATTTGGTTATATCTAGAAAAATCATCCATTAGAGAATACATTTCAAAACCCATAGTCATGTCCACTATCATATCGATGTTTGGAAGTGGAAAATCATCCTTAGGGAATGCTTTGTTCACATCTCTGAAATCTGTGCACTCTAATAGATTTATTTGGTTTGGAAACAAGCACAATGTTTGATATCCATTTAGTATAGTGAATAAATCAGATGAATCCAAATTTTATTAATTTTTCTAGCTCTGCTTTGACAAGAAGTGCTACATGTGGATGCATCTCTCTCAATTTCTATTTGATAGGTTTCACTCTTGGAGTGATAGAGAGATGGGGCATTATAAGATCAAGATCCAAGCCTCGCATATCTAAATACTTCCATGCAAAGTTGATTTTATTTTCTATTAGGAAAGTAGTGAATGCTTGTTTTGTTAGGAATGAATGCCGAATATATCTTATGGGATTATTAGTAGTCATTTTGTAGCAGTTGTTGTTGCATTCATGACTGTGATTGTCATTGATGTCAACACAGTGATCTACTAAAGATTATCATAAGAGCGGACAGTGTTTGAGTTAGCGCACTTGGGATATTGAAGATGAAGCTATGAAGAGTTGGAGAATTACTCTATGATGTGTTATAAGTTCATGGTTAAGAGTGTAGATAGTAATTCTTTTATTCATGGAAGTTATGAGCATTTTAGTGGAAGTGGTATTCGGGTAGTGTTCCGGAGTAGCAGTTTGTGGAAATTGGGTGATATCTCCTAATTGGGATGGAATCTAGTTATGTGAAGTTAGAGAAGATTTGAAGACATGTTGATAGTGATGTGGATGATAGCGCAAGATTTGAGGTCACACGAGTGAAGAATTATAGTGATTGGAAGCTGATAGTTTTGTGTAATTTTGATGTAACGTGTGGAAACTTTTATTTTATAATTTGTATGCCGACTCATTTGTAATTACTTGAGAGTGGTCTAAAGGAAGGGATGTTTTCCTCATTGTAATGAGATATGATATGATAGTGATGAATTTAAGTATTGTGAAAGCAAAATTGTGAAAGAGGATATGTGAAGTAATGAGATCTGGTATTGAGATATGAAGAAGCAATTGGTGCGGTTTGGCACAGTCAGAGAAGGAGTATTGGATTGCTGAGGTTAGTAATCTTTTGGTATTATTATATTGAGTAATACAAAGATTAGTTGGATAGTGAGTTCAGTGATCTTACCTTGAAGCTGTTTGGGTGATGGGTCATTCTATCTTCTATAACTCCTAATAGAGTTAGAATCTTTTAACAGGGATTCAAAATCTCCTAATAGGGATTCATATGTACTGAATGTATTTCATAAGACTCCTAATAGAGTCCATCCTTTCACAAGAAATATTCATATTAGTGCATCTTTTTTGGGTACCATTCCCACTGGGGTTTACTCTTTGATCAAGAGGCTCCCTAGTCAACATATCTTGTGTCATTGTGTTATTGTGTATGAATATCTTTCTATGGTTGTTGATTACATTGCTTACATGGTTAAAATCTATTGAAGTTGATAAAAGTTATATTTGTTAGATAATTGATTCATCCCCCCCTCTTAGTTATCTTGGTCGACTTTACTTTCTAACAATTGGTATCAGAGCAACAGGTCCTTGAAAGAAAAGTTTAATAGATTAAGGAGATCCATGGTGAATTTTAGGAAAGAAAGCCCTAAGTTTGATGGAGTAAATTTTGACAGCTGGAAAGAAAAGTTGAAGACACATCTACTGTGTTTAGGACCAGGTTATTGGTTGATTACAAAGAATTAGAAGACTATCATTGATGAGGATAACATTAAAACATGTACTAATGAGGAAATAGATCTATTCATGTGTAACATACTTGCCAGGGAAGCACTTTTGTCAGCCCTTCCAGAGAATGAGTATAGTCAAGTAAAAAATTTGAAAACACCTCATAAAATTTGGTTAGCTTTACACTCTACTTTTGAAGGTGATGAACATACAAAGAAAGTCAGATTACATAATTGGATACGTGCATTTGAAGATATAAGAATGATGGAAGATGAATATGTTAGAAGCTATATTGTTATAATGTTAGAGATTGTTGCAGGTATAAAATCTTGTGGAGGAACAAAGACTGATAATGAAGTGATATGGAAAATCTTGAGGACATTGACTCCTGCATTTAAGCAGACAACATAGATGATTGGACAAGTTATACCTTGTACTAAAAACTTTACAAGAGAGACTCTTCTTGGAAGATAGGAAGTAGCAGAGATGAACTTGAGGTTATCATGATACTTACCTAGAATGGAGACAACATTCAGTGCTCTTAGTGTTCGCCCTACTTTGTCAAGAAGCATTAGTGTGAGCGGAGATTATGCTATCAGAAATAGATCTAGAAATGAAGAAGACAAGAAGATTGAAGAAGGTATTGCCTTGCTTGTGAAGAGAGAACCAGATGGTAAGAAAATTTTTAAATTTTGGGCTTGTCAAGAATTTGGTCATTTTGCATCTAAATGTCCTAAGAGAGTTAAGAAGTATAGGAAGAACTTTAATCCTAGAAGATCTAAAGAATGTTACTATGCAAATAATGAAGAACTTGAAGCTAGTTTGGAGAAATCCTTGATTGAAAGTGATACCGAGAATAATGATATAGGATTTGTAGCAATCAAAGAAGAAAATCTTGAAATTGAAATTAAGGAAGAAAAGGCTTTAGTTTCTCAAGTAGAAAATAAAGTTGATTGGATTATAGACAGTGGTTGTTCACATCATATGATTGGAGACATGAAAAAGTTCATAAAGTTTAACAATTATGATGGAGGATTTGTTAGTGTTGGAAATAATGCACCTTGTTTGATTAAAGGTATAGGATCTATTACTCTTGATGGAAAGACTGTTAGCCCATTTTCCTGCAATTGCAAAAATCCAATGAAAATGGTCTATCCTTGCAAATTTTCATGAAGTTGTCACGCCTTGCCTGCAAGCTTGTTTTAATGTCTGCTGAATTTTTACAAGGTTTCTTTGCTTGCACCCTTAGCCACATATTATTCATGCTGTCACCATGCTCTAGTTCAACTCACATGTGCTAAATCGTAGAAACCAGGGAGTTATGGCTATTTGAAGATCTGCAGGAAATAGCTTGTTTTATGTCGCAGGGTTTCAAAAATTGCCTACGTCTAAAACCCTCACTGTTTTCTATTTCCTTGTTACCTCTTTGTTTAGGTGTGAAAACCCCCAGTGTTTTTTTGTCTTTGTTACCTTTTGGTTGAAGTCAAAAACCTTGGATGTTTTTTGCCTCTTCACATCTGCACACTTATTCTCTGACGTCAACATTTCCTATCCGCGCACCTGTGACCAATTGTCATCTGTCATGGTGGGCCCAGTTTCTAGAGGATCCAAAGTGGTTAAAGTGTAACCATGATTGATGGTTTTCATGTTGCCTCAAAGAAAAAGTGCTCAATAGTTAATCATTGAGGCATTGCGATAGTCGTTCAATCTTCTAAGCGAAAAAGGTAAACTAACAAGTAAGTCCATTGTTTGGCGCTGCTGATGTGTTCATTTTTGATTGGCTATGAGGGCCGATGGCGGTGGGACCGTGTTGCCAGGTGTTGTAGATTTGTTATATTTTGATTGGCCATGAGTTTGGTGATGTGGAAAGTTGTCGGTGGGGCTGAGGTCTTCAATGTTTTAAAAGGGATGATAGTTGTCAGAAGATTTGACGATTATCATGTTATCATGAAGGAAAAGTGCTCGATGATTAATCATGGCAGAAATGCGATAGCCATTGATTATTTCTTTAGTGAAGGCTGACGAGATGTGGGTCCGTGTTTCCAGTGATTTCTGAGGTGTTTTCTCTTGATTGGCTATGGGAATCGTGACTTGGTGAATCTTAGTGGGGCCAGGGTTTTCAGTGTCCAGGCAAGTTTAAACTTTGGTTAAGATCTATGGCTGTCACATTTCTACAAGGTAGAGTTGCACAAGGTTTATTCTTCATGGAACTATGATAGCCGTATGATGGAAAGGTAAAGTAAAGCAGTGAGTCCAGGTGCCAATTGTGCTGAGGTGCTCAATTTTTATTGGTGACCGAGGTGGTGATGTGGATGTGGACTTTTCAAATAGGTTGGTCTACTGTTGGAGAATTATTTGGACTGCTTGATTTGTCAGGAAAACATGTATCAATGGCCACGTTTTAAAGTTTTCCTGCTAACTGTTGGAGCCCAAAGTTGAATCCTTCTATAGGGTTTCTTATCAGATTGTTACAGTTGGCCGTAAATGACAAAATGGGTTTCTTGGAATTGATTTTTCTAGGACAGTTGCAGTTAGAAAAAATGATGCGAAGATCTAGATGGCCATCCTAGTCTAATTTTGCTTCTTGGGGTGCCATGCCAATTTAATTGCAGTTGGCTATTGCTTCTCGCAGGCGGCTAGGGTTTGGTAGATGTCAAAGATCTCCATGCTATGTACACATGAAGTTTCTCAAGTTGGTCCTAGAATTGAAGTTTGTTTGGCTTGCAACAAGAAATCAGTAATTTATGATCGCAATTAGCCTATTAATGATGAAACCAAAATAATTATATATCAGATTTGATATGATTTTCCCAGGTTTCAAGGCTTTTCCTGCATTTTTTCATTTCTTGTTGAGTCTTGGTGGTTTTAGACCTAGTTTTTCCCTAAATGATTCATAGCTTGTTGCAATCCTTGTTCCTATAAAAGGATTTCCAAGATCATTTAGATGGGTTCAAAATCTTTTGGTTCCAAAGTTCCAACATCTCTATATTTTGTAGGGCTAGTTCCATGAATGTTCTGTCCTATAAATATTTGCCTTCTTCTCTGCATATAGGGTGATCCCTCTTTCCTTTCTGGCTTTGAGAATATGATATAAATTGTAATAGTTTATCTTATGTATGAGATTTTAGCATATTTGTACTTCTATCAGATTGTATCCATTTGAGTTTTGAACTTATTGATTATAGCATCAAGGGTGTTGTAGCCTTTCTATTCACATTTCCTAAGTGTCTACAATAGAGTTGTTTTCGCAAGAACAATTGAGTTTAGCACTTATTTTAAGATGTGTATGAGCTAGGGTATCAAGGGTATTTCATGCTTGTCTTTCAGTGGATGCTGATTAATGTATTGCTAGTTCTTAGGTCTCTTCTAAGGGGGGGTTAAAATCCTTTGAATAGGTGATAGCATATCCGAGTACACAGGTGGTTTGTTTAAGTATGGTCTGATCAATAGTGTATGATTGGTGTAAGGCATCGACATATTAGGATGTGTTGTCTTCTTGTTTCATAGCTCTGTTGCAGTGAGGTATTTGACTCTATTGCCTATTGGATAAGGCACTGGTCTATGAGAGACTTAGGGTATTTTAGGGGTCCAGTCAACCCAACATCAATCATTGAAATGAAACACCTTTCCCTTTCATGTTGGTAGTAGGTAGTAGAGGTCCATTCTAGTTTTTAGATTCATTTTATGCAAGTAGGACTATTGCATAAGGTTATGGTTTCATTGGGGTATAGGATACCTATAGGAGTCTAATAACTATTGCATAGCTATATGTCTACAGGCCTTTTGTTTAACACAAGGAGTTATGAGTGTGTAGATAAGGAAATATTTGCCTGAGTGATGTGGAGCTTGAAGAAGAAGGAGGATTTCTTTCAATCCTCATCAATTGGCCCTTTATCCTATCAGACTTTTGAGTGGTTACTAACAAGTTTGTCACACATAGTGTAAACCTGACAGTGGGGAAAAAGGACACCAACAAAATGGTGAATCTACTAAGGAGAATAATGACAAAGAAATACATTTGTTAGAATCTTTGGTTACAAATCACAAATTTTCAATATCTTACTACCTAGATTGGTTTGGCCCATCTGAGTCACCAACAAAATGGCGACTTCGCTGGGGAAGAAGTAAAAGACAACAAGTTTCCTTGCTTGGCTGGATCATCCCAGAGTCTTGGTTGAGCATATAGAGTGAGAAAAAAATAAAAAAAGGGAATTTTCTATATCTCCTCACCAAGTGTGAGTGGCAACTCTGAGTTCTCTATTTGATTAGTGCAATTCTTGATAAACAGTGTAAAAATCTGGTGAAGTTTTCGGTTGGTTGGAAGGAGATATAAAAAAACATAGTGTATTTTCCTCTTCAAGGAGGTGGTGAATCTACAAAGAAAAGAACCTAATGGAGCTACAAGGTGTGCTCTAGATCTACCTTGCTTTCCAATCAACAAGGTCCAGCTGCAGAACTTCCAGGTATTCTTCTATAAAATTCAATTATAGAAAATGTTTCCCTATCAAGTGTTCAACACTACTATAAAGGGATGAAAGTTAGTGGGTAGTTCCTTATGGAGGAATACAGGCCCTTTTATTTTGATGGCATTGAAGGTGCCCCTAATGAGTTTTCTACTGAGGATGGGGAGTGCTTGCCTAGATTCATGGCTGATGGATCTGTCTTGGCAAGCTAGTATGTTCATGACCTCATGGGTCTTTTTGGTGAGATGGATATTGAACATGAAGATGTTGCTATGAGGTTTCTTTTGTAGACATTTTCTGATGATGCAAGGGATTGGTTCTTGTCCTTGCCTTCATGTTCAATCCCTTCTTGGGATGTACTAAGAGCAACATTCATTGACTATTTTGATGAAGGAGCTGATATGGATGGGTATGAAGAAAAGAATGAAGATCAGATGCAAGACATTATGTCTCTGTTGATCCCACTATTCATGACAATGACCATAAAAATTTTCTCATCGAAATTGCTACTCTCAAGAAGAAAATTATAGAGAGAAGTGCCGAAGTCTAGTAGTTAGAGGAGGACAAGAGATTGCATACATTGGCTTCTCTTTATGTTGATCGTGAGCAGGCCAATATTTCTGATGTTGATTCTCATTATGCAAAGAGTATTGACTATGAAGCTGATATTGAAGTCAATGCATATGAGGATGTTGAAGATGAATCTGAGGTTTACAATATTTCTAGTTTGTTTGCAGATTTTTTTTCTTGTCAGCATGAGAAGGCTTCCTCTTTGTCCCAGTTTGATGATGTTTTGTGTGAAGGGAAAGAAACATAATATGATGTAGATAATGATTCCTGCATAGTTTTCTTCACACAAGATGATTTGAGGCCAGAGATGTCTATCCTTGTTCCTGGTAGGGATGATGTTTGCAGCACTAGGGGTGAGGCTAATGAAGATGAGAACAAGTTCCAAAGTCCATTGAGTAGTGAAAAGATTTCAGCACTATTGGCTGAAGAATTTCAGAGGTATGCACTTGATGTGGACTTTGAATTGGAGCTCCCCTTTGACATATCCTTTGACACTGATAATGATGTGAGTGTTCAAAGTGATGATAATGATCCATGCTCACCAGAGATTACCACCTATAGTGACTCTGCAAAAGAAGAGGTTGAAGGAAATGACAGTGTGTTTTTTTGTCATTAAAATTTCATTGATGAACAAGTTTCTTGTTCATATCCTTTTCCTTCTTTTGATGAATATGATAGTGAATGTGATAGTATTGAGGACTTTGTCTTCAATGATTGGGACAAATTCTTTTGACAAAAATGATGTTGTAGATCAACTATCCCACTATCACAATATTTGTGAGAGAAACCTTCACTTGGCTCATGATCCAGTTCATGAAGATATAAGGGAGGAACCAAGTTGCTCATTAGCTAAGGCAATGTATGAAGGTAAGTCTGAGGATCCAAATCCTTCTCAGCCAGGTAATTTTTTAGTAATGCATAATGGATGCAATGCTTTATTCTTTGATGCATTACTAGATCAATTTTTTGCTTCCAATCCACAAGAAGAGATAAGTGATGCTCCATAATTCTTGGAGTATGAGTATGAGAATGATTGTGACTGGAAGAGCATGGGTAGTGATAATTGTAGTTTCATTTTTCAGCCCATGAGTATCTACATATGTGAATAAAAATCAGACCTTTGACTCAGGAGGGTTTTGGATTTTCTTTTGGTGGCCTGGGGCCACCAAGTAAAGTTTTAAGCATGTAAATTTTGTAAATATTTTCCCTTTCTATTGTGTGTTTCCCTTCTTGCTTTCCTAGTTCGGTTGCCAGTTTTTGAGAGGGTTCCCTTGTTTTTGTCCTATGGGTGGTTTGCTTCCTCCTAAAATTTTGAATCCTTGCCATGCCTGCAAGAGGCATGCATCCCCAGATAGAGCCATTGTTAGCCCATTTTCCTACAATTGCAAAAATCCAATGAAAATGGCTTGTCCCTCCAAAATTTCATGAAGTTGTCCCACCCTACATGCAAGCTTGTTTTAATGTGCGCCGAAGTTTTACAAGGTTTCTTTGCTTGTGCCCTTAGCCACATATTGTTCATGATGTCACCATGCTCTAGTTCAAATCGAATGTGCTAAATCACAGAAACCAGGGAGTTATGGCTGTTTGAAGATCTATAGGAAATAGCTTGTTTTATGTCACAGGGTTTCAAAAATTGCCTAAGTCTAAAACCCTCCATGTTTTCTATTTTCTTGTTACCTCTTTGTTTATGTGTGAAAACTCCCAGTGTTTTCTTTCTTCATTACCTTTTGGTCGAAGTCAAAAACCTTGGATGTTTTTTGCCTCTTCACATCTGCGCACTTATTCTCTGACATTAGGATTTCCTATCCATGCACCTACGACCAATTATCATCTGCCATGGTGGGCCCAGTTTCTAGAGGGTCCAAAGAGGTTAAAGTGTGACCATGATTGATAGTTGTCACGTTGCCTCAAAAAAAAAGTGGTCGACGGTTAATCATTGAGGCATTGCGATAGCTATCCAATCTTCCAAGCGAAAAAGGTAAATTGATAGGTGGGTCCATTGTCTGGCGCTGCTGATGTGTTCATTTCTGATTGGTCGTGAGGGCTGATGGTGGTGGGACCATGGTGCTAGGTTTTGTAGATTTGTTATATTTTGATTGGCCATGGGTTTGGTGATGTGGAAATTTGTCAATGGGACCGAGGTCTTCCGAGGTCTTCACTGTTTTAAAAGGGATGACAGTTGTCAGAAGATCTGATTATTATTGTGTTACCATCAAGGAAAAGTGCTCGATGATTAATCATGGTAGTAACACAATAGTCATTGATTGTTTCTTTAGTGAAGGCCAATGAGATGTGGGTCTGTGTTGTCAGCTATTTACGAGGTGTTTCTCCTGACTAGCTATGGGAATTGTGACATGGAAGATGTCAGTGGGGCCATGGTTTTCAGCATCCAGGCAAGTTTAAACTTTGGTTAAGATCTACGACTATTGCATTTCTACAAGGCAGAGTTGCACGAGGTTTATTCTTGATAGAATTATGACAACTTTTTGATGGAAAAGGTAACTGTGTATAATTGAATGGAGGGTGACTCTCCTGCTCAAATTGAGACCGAGTTGTAACCGGCATGAAAAGAGATGTTGGTTGACTAATAAAATGAGACAAAGTTTCTCAGATTTGAGATAAGCAAAGCTAATAAAGATCACTTGTCAAAGTAGAACAATAGAGAGATGGCTTGTCAAAAGTGCTCAAGCACTTACAACAATCAATTGACTAAAGCCGAGCAGTGAGCAAGAAGCTCAATAAGCAAGTAGCTAGAGAGGTAACCGTGATGCGACAAGTGATCAAGAGTAGCATTCGTTAAACTCAAATCTAATAGTTTTAGCTCATTTATTTTAGTCTAGAACAAATCTAAGCATGTAGGTAACAAACCAGTTTCAGGTAAGAACAAAAAAAGACACTCTATGATTAGGTTAAAGTGCAAGTTTAGCAACTCTGGATTGCAATAGCAACAAGACAACAAAAAGGTTCTGGGCGATGCTTTCCAGGCAGACAGGGCAATACTTCTCAGTCGGGCGATACTTCACCTTAAGCCAGGTGATAGACCTCAATATACCAGAGTGATAGACTTCAAGCAAAGCAAGTGATAGACAGCAGGCGCAGACTATCGCGTGATATTTCTCAGGAAGGCGCGCGATACTGTTGCAGATTTGGGTGATTCTTTGACTAGTGAACATAAAAATCTTAGTTTTGAAGTGTTTTGATCAAGTTCAAAGGTTGGATAGTGCAATTTCTTAGTTTGACAAGCAGTAACAACAAATAAAAGACAAGTTTGCAAATAGTAGGTGATCAAACATGTCATAAAACACTTGGAACAAGGGCAAAAGCAACCTTGCCAAGACAAACACTTGTGATATCAAAATAGAAAACCTTATGAATGCTACCATTTGTTTGAATGTTGAGGACGTTTACAGTGGTATAGCACAATCGAAGACAATTCAAGCAATTACTACCTAGAAGGACAAGGCTCATTACTTAGCAACGTGGCCCACAACTTGATGCTCCCTTGCCTCACACCAAGTGGTTTCCCACAAGAGATATTGGCATTGTCATGGAAGTGTCAAAAAAAACAACCAAAGGAACACATATGGTGAGTGTCTTGGGGTGATCCGGGTAAGTCCACTTGGATCAATCCTTGCACCAAGAAGCTAAGTGGCTAAAATAGGGTGGCCTCTAACCAATGGTTCGTAGTAAGGATTTACATTCATAACACCCGTCTTGCTCCTCATAAAGGATTGAGACCTCACGGCCTCAAGAGTACCTTAAGCATTCTTGCTCAATGCTTTCCCCATAGTCACAATCCCATGAGCTACTAACATCAAGCGAAGACAAGTGTTATGTCTACCAAGGTTTTGTGTCCTCGATAGCCTTGAGATTATAGTGAGTTGGAATCACTCGCCACCAAGGAAAATGATGACAAGGTTGTCCCCACTTGGGTCGTTCCTCTTGATTGCTCAAGAGCAGACCCGCTAAAGGATTCTAAATCTAAACAAAAAGTGGATTAACTCTTGAGGTTCGAGGTTTTTGGTTCACCACAAGGGTGAAGAGCATACTCCCCTATCTCAAGAATCTCTCCCAAACACACCAAGCAAAGATTCAATTATCCCCTTGCTTTCAAAATCCCAAGATGGGTCAAGATTTCTGTTTCACCACAAGGGTGAAGAGCATACTCTCCTACCACCTCAAAATTCTTACAACAAGGTATTAAGTGCCTATGAAATGAAACAACTAGTATATGCCGCACTCAATAAATAAAGCAATTAAACAAGCAATTGATTTGGTTTTTATGCTTAGGGCAGCCCTACAAAAACCATTAGTAGCCCTCTTTGACATGCGTTCTTTTGGAAAATTTCAAGCAAGAAGCACCTACAACCATAACTTGTTAGACCAACAAGAGTTAGGAGAATCAAAATCCAAAATCTAACAATGATTAGTACATGAAAAATCAGATAATCTGCAAAAATAACTGATCAAATGATAAAATCTGAAAATGAGACCATCATGGTTGGATTAGGCTCGAAAAGACCTTTCCAATGATATATCACACTTAAACTTTTGATACCATTTGCAAAATTTCAAAAAAAATGGGCACCCATTTTCCAGAGTATAGTAAGGTATATCGCACGATATACCTGAGAAGTATCACGCGATACTCTGAGACAGAGAACCAGAACCTGCAAAATTTCTGAAAAATAATCTGAAAAATGATGAAAATGCAAGAAACTAAAGGGAAAAGCCTATCTACTCTGCCCCACGGTGGGCGCCAAAAATGTGTGCTATAAATGTGTCACACTTCTATGGATCATTACATGCAAGGAAACTCAAGAATGAGCCCTCACAAATCGATCCATAGCTCCCTAGGCATGGAGTGCAAGGGTTTTTAAGAATGCTCTCAGCTAGAGCTATTTAGCCTATAACCTTGCTAGTAAACCATGCAATGAGAGATTCAATGAAGACAAGGGCAAGAATGCCAATATCCTCAAAAATCAAGAATGAAAATGCAATGCAATGCTATGCTAGAAATGGAAATGCAAGCTAAGCTATGAAAGGAAATATGCAAGTGTTACAACCCAAGCTAATTAATCTATGTGAGCTAATCTAGAGCATAGAAATGAAGCTAATTTAAGAAAGCATAAATATGAAACTAAGCTAAGAATGGAAGAATGAGATGTAGAATGCAAGAATGAGATGTAGATGCTAAGAATGCTCCAAATCTTCAAAAGCTCCAAAGTGACCTAGAAAACCTGCAGCATAAAGTTGGCATAAAAAGTTGGGCTCTAGAATGAAGAAGAGAGCTCTCCTTTTAAAGGAAATGAGAAGGAATGGACCATGGAGATTAAGAGGCAAAATATTTAATCAACGGTGGAGCTTGAAAGAGGAGCAATCCATGTACACAAATATCCTCCAATGGGAAAATAAGAGTTGACTTTTGTGTCCATATGAGACAAAAAGTGCTTTTCCCTTTTTATAAAATAAGAATAATGCTTTATTTGTGCAACTTAGGATAAGAGGAAAAGTGGGGGCTTTTTATTTATTTAAAAGGGAGGAAATGTTCCTTTTAAATAAATAAAAACTTATGATAAAATGGTTAGCCCAAGGAAAATAATCGAATAAATGATAGAGCTAGAATTTGATCAAGAGCAAGTAATTGATGATTTAGCAAAAGGGGATAATAGTCTAGATGACCATTTTTAGGTGTATACAGGAAGTAGATGGAACATCTTCATCTCTTTGTCAAACTGGGAGAAGAACACTATAACCCTTTCTTAGTCGCATAGTATAGGTTCCTCTGGGGGTCAATTTTGTATATTGGGGCTGGCTTAGAATTTTCTTGGCTCTCTCAGGGTCTGACTTGCTTACCATAGCTCTCTTCTCATTTACTACCTGCATGATTCCTTCAAAATGCTCCATAAGAGCATCTATCTTCCTATCCCATAGCTCAAAACTCTTCAATGGATCATAACTTTTTATCAAAATTCCTAATAAAATCTATAGTCTTTTTGTAGATCACCCATTTTTCTTTCTTAATCTCTTGAGTTTGGAGATCAAACTCATTCCTTATTATGTCTTCAGGGAAATTAAATTTGTGCTCAAAAGGAGCACATCTTATCTTCTCTCTAAACATTCCTGACAAGAAACCTTCATTATCTGCATATCTGGCTATAGCTATAGGCATCCTGTAAGGTTGCAAAACTTGGTTTAAATGCACCCATCCTCCTTTGGTAATAACATACTAGTGTGCAATTATGATATCTGGGAACAAGGTTCCCCTTCCTTTACCAGTGAGGGTTGTTTCTTACAAATCACCAATCTGCCTTAGAATTTCTCAATAGCCTATCTTCAATGGAGCCTGGTAGGGCAAAATGTATGGTGCCTTCCTACAACAATATACTCTAAAAACTGTAGAAACTGGATACAAAATTATGTCACCAAAAATGTGTACTATGGTAATATCTTGGCAGTATTCCTTTGGCCTAATCAACCTTAACAATTCTCTTGGAATCCTTGGATTTTCAAAATACAATAGTGTCCTAAGCCTTGAAGCAAAATTTTGATAAAAAATAAGGAAACTAGCCTCAGTCCTGTCCCAAGACAAATTTGCTATCCACAACTAAACTGGAAGGGTTTCTCCATTCTTCTCCTTGACAATATTAATTGTTGAACTAAAAAATTTCTCACCTTTATACAAGAACATATGCATTAGCATAGAGTACCACCCAAAAGGCCTACTAACCTTCATATTTTTTATCCCCATCAGTCCCTCATGGATTAGGTCAGCCAAGTGAGAGGCAAAGTCAAAAATTAGTGCCAGCTAGGGATGTAGAGATTGCACCATCATGAACATATAGGGAATAGGCATATGAGTTGCCTCATCATGCCCTAAGATATGAGTTAAACACTTGTAAAAACCTTGTGCACGTCCACTGAACAAATCTAGCCTGAAAGGCTCGGGTGTACTTGGGATAATGACACACATTGACCCAACCTGGTCAAAGAAATCTCTCAAAGGCCCTGTCCTTAAATAGTCCCTTTGTGCTTCATATATTCCTATGAATTTTGTAAAATCAATCTTTTCCAGCCCAACAGAAGGGTCATTTAATGAGAACACCTCTCTAATCTCATCTTCTATAATGCTTATCAAGTCATTTCCATTTATGTCCTTGACACATCTAGTCACATGATAATAACACCTAGCAACTTGAATGAGGAGGTTTGCATCCATGAACACTCTAGGGACAACCAATTTCCCTATATCAAACTGCCATATATTTCTTAGGGGGGCACAAGAATTCCTTTGAGAATATGCTACTCTAAACAATATCAAACCATTATGATCTTTCCCTACCCTAGCATCTCTCATCCAAAGCCCTCTATCATAGAGTCCTTCATTTACAAAATCCCTAGGGTTTCTTGGGACCAACTACTTCATCTTTGATGCCCCATTATCTGAGTGTGGGAGCAACTGCATTAGGTCCTCAAAAAAACCCCTGTCTTTATATTTTGTCTTTCCTGACAACTCCCTCTTAGGCGGCATCTTAACTAGGTTTTTTTCTTATACAACAGGCAAACACTAGAGAAAACCCTAAAAATCACTGGCTAACAACACAATTTCTTTATAATTTCCTCAAAGCCTCAAACAATTCTTAAGTTAAAATTTGGCCTACCAGATGCTTGCAAAACTCTACTTGATATCACTCTAGAAAATAATCCAGTTTGCCAAGATGCTTTAAAAGAGGTAAAAACTTCAACAATCAAATCAGGGCATATAATGCTTTGCCAACCATTTACAATTCATCTGTAGGAAACTCATTAAGCTTGCCATTACTAAAAATTGGTGGCTTCAACGTTTACAAGATGCAAACAACATCATAGAGCCAAAATTGAAATTTAAACCGTTGATCTTCTTTTCCTTTTGGCACATCAGACAACTAACAAAAACAACAGTGTAACCTTTTAATTAGTTTCCCCGGACTAGTTCTCGACTAATGAGAACACTCTAAAATATGATGTGCAAAAAATTATAACTTAACTTAAGCTTTGATTGAGGTGGACAGGTGTCACACTGTCGCTAAAGTGCAAGCATAAGATTCAAACATCTTTCCCTGGCGGTATAACAACCATTGTAGATCTTTCACCAACTTATCATACCTTTATCATTTCCTAAAACAATGACCCCACTACTGAGAGTACACATGGAGACATTTGAAAGCTTGTGAATGCTGACATTTGACAAAGCAAGAGACATGTGTCGCTAAGTCACTAAAGCGCATGTCAATAAATGTCAGAATTGTCTATTTGAGATATAACGATAACCGTCGATGCAGCTTAATTGAACGATTATCACAAAATTTGTAAACTTCAGCCCCACTTACTATTTTGCAAACCTTTATCAAATCAAGAACTTCCATGTTACACAAACCAACAAGTGGACCCCGCACTTTTCTTAGTGTTGATCATATTGACAGCTGCCACATCACCTTTTATTTCAACCAATCAGGAGCAAACATGTCATCATGACCTAGCAACTGAGGACCCACTTTGTAGTCCACACCTAAGAGTAAGATCAGATGGTCATTGCTATATCACAAGATTAAAAAGGCATGCAACTTGCCCAACGGTATAATGACAACCGTTGATGGATTTCTTTGTTTAACTTACAACACATCTCCAAAGATGGGCCCGCCTAGACAGATGTCAACCTGTCATAAATTCGTATGTCAGAAAATCTAACCACCGGAGCCTCAAGTTTTAACGATGGCCACTCATTTTTTAAAAGGGGGTCAATTGAAAGGATAAACAGGTAGACTAAAGTTTAAAAGGAAAATATTAAAAGGGACCCCGCCAAGTAACCTAGTGACATAACACATGAAGTGTTCATTTAAAGGGGTCAATTCTTCACATGTGTTAATGTTAATAAGAAAAAAGTAATGCTCAAACATAACATAGCTTAGGTCAAGCTAGGGTTTTAGCCATAATGCTTCACAATTAGGTTTAAGAACCTCAATTTACAAATGCTTTAAGCATGAGGATGGAAAATTTTAGAATAGTGCTGACACTCACTTCAGAAGAGTGAATCTATTAGTAACATGTTACAAAGTGGTTTTTCCAAAATCAGGTTTCCACTATAAATCATGGTGTTTTAAATGTGTGAATGTTTTGATGTGTATGTTTCTATATTCTGTAAGTTAATTACTCTTGGACAGTAGACTGCATGTTATATGTTTTTGGTATATATACTTTAGAGACCGAGTTGTGTTGTTGATGAGATCTGAGATTGTTGAAGTGTTTAAAAGTTCAAATTGGTACATCTGGACCTGAGAACAATTGATTCAACCCCCCTCTTTGTTTTTCTAAATAATATTAACAATTGGTATTAGAGTTGTTGGTGCTTATAGAGAAAAGTTTAAAGTTACTTGAAGCTAATGATCAAGATGTATAAAAAGGAGGTAATGAAGTTGAACAAGGATAACTTCCCTACATGGCAGAGTCTGATGAAACTGCATCTAGCTGGTATTAGTGATTTAGTGAAGTACTATGTTTAACATGACTATGTTATACCTGCTGCACCTTTGACTACCGATGAGATGAAAGTAAAATAGGAACACAATAAAGCAATGTTGAAGATTGCATCTGTCTTAAGCTATCTTGAATTTAAAGACATCAAAGATTGCACTACTACAAAGAAAATATGGGATACTCTTGCAACTATCTATGGTGGTGATACAAATGCACTAAGGGCAAAAGCTGAAAGCTTGAGAGGTAAGTTTGATGAAATGACAATGCAAGAAGATGAGAATATTGCTAATTATTAGGGTAGAATTAAGGAGATAGTGAATGCTATTAGAGGGGCTAATGGAATCATTGATGATAAGACTACCATTGGTAAAGTGTTGAGAACTTTTCTTCATATCTATGCTATCATAATTTCAGCAATTCAAGAATCGAGATGTAACCCTAGTAATGTTCTAACTTTGGAAAGTCTTGTTGGTAAGCTTACTGATTTTGAGCTTTCTAACTATGATAACTACACCATTCCTAATGTTGAATCTGCATTCAAGTCACAAATGGTTTTGCATAAGTCTAAAAGGGAAAAGGAAAAAATTATAAGTGAAAGTGATAGTGATAGTGACACTTCTGATGAGGAACTAGATGATCTTGAAGCTCTCATGGCTAGAAGATTAAAAAGAGGAAAAGGAAAGTACAAAGGTAAACTTCCTATAATTTTCTTTTCATGTAACAAAGTTGGCCATATTGCTGCAAGGTATCCTGATAGGAATGACAAGGATAAGGAAAGAGAAAACAAGTACAAAGATAAGAGAGATAAAAAAGATCACCAAAGGTATAGATACTACAAGGATAAAGGTAAGAAATCTTGTTATATTGCAGAAGAGGAAATTGACAGTGACACTGATGAATTTGATATTGAAGTAGTTTATATATCTATGAAAGATGATTATGATGAAGATGAGAAAATTGCACTTATTTCTTATGTGTGTACAAGTGATAAATGGATTATTGATAGTGGTTGCTCACATGACATGACTGGTGATAAAAGTAAATTTGAGACCTTAGATCACTAAAAATGTAGAAGTGTTAAGTTTGGTAATGATGCAACCATGTCCCGTGAGAAGTAAAGGATCAATTAAGCTAACTTAGAAGATCATATGTGAAAATTCCTATTGGGTTGAAGGTCTTAACTATACTTTTCTGAGTGTTGCACAACTTAACAATATTGGTTATCGAGTGGAATTTCATCACAGAAGGCTAAAATATTTGATGCCACTGGTGAACTAATTGGAAGTGGAGAATAGACTAGAGGTAACTTGCTAGTTGTTCCTTTATATTCACATATTCCATTCTCACTTCTTTATCTTGTACCAATTTCATCAAGTAATGATACTTGATAGCAATATGTTTGGTCTTTGTGTGCATTATTGGATTCTTTAATATGTTGATAGCACTTGTGTTATCACAGAAAATAACAACCGGTTCAGTGATTTTCTCTTTCATTCCTTTCAATAATTTATTGATCCATACTAGATTTGAATAGTTCACTACAGTGGGAATGTGAATACGATTGTAGATTTTGAGTATTAGGGAAATATATTTCAAAGAACTCTTGTTGACTAAGAGCTGACTCAAATCTATCAATAATCACACCCCTTCACCGACAATCGTTATCTAGTACTTCAACATGAAAGTAGAGTGGTATATATTGAGGCAACATAATCACGGATGGAATGGGTCTCATGGAGCTCTTGTTGAAGAAGTCTTTTTTGAATATATGAGACACATTCCACCTATAATTTTGTTGCCTTGATATATACCACTTGACTTTCATGCTAAAGTACTAGATACTGATTGTTGGTGGAGGGGTGTGATTGTTGATAGATTTGAGTCACCTCTTAGTCAACAAGAGTTCTTTGAAATATATTTCCCTGATACTCAAACTCTACAACCATATTCACTTTCCCACTTATGTCGAGCACAATAATGAGTTAGAGGTTGATGGATACTAGCATGATGATATTGAATAGCTCACTATTTTTTTTGGTATTGTGATCCACTACATGTTAAATCATTTCAAGTACTATTTCTTTTTGTATTAAGACCCACTACTTGTTAAATAATGTATTCATTTGAAATTTTGTGGTGTATATTTAAGTACTACATTTTATTTATAGTTAAAATAGTTGAATAGTTCAATTTAACAATTGTTTTTTGCCATGATCTAATAAGTATTTATTTTAATACGTAGTTATTTCAATATTCTATATGTTTCATGCTAAAATTATGTGCCAATCATTATATTATATAGGATATTAAATGAGATTTGATGTCCTAAATAAAGAAGTCATGTGTAGCTATGTCAATTCTGTATATATGCATTTCTATTTATATGAATTAAGTCTAAATGACATATTAATTTTATTTTTATGTAAGTTGACTATTAATTTTCTTTAGAGGGCAACACTGATGTATTTTCTAATTTTCTAATTATTAGAAAAAATATTGAATATGGATGTTGATCAAATTTAATTAGAACTAACTATTGACAACCTATTGCTTCCAGATGATTCTATACAATCAGATGGAAATGTCGAAACCTATTTCCATAAATTGGGAAGAGTCATTTTAAAGTGTTGTCTAAAAATGGTCAACGAAATGCATACTGCAAGCTTAAATGTTGGAGGTGTCGATGATCTTCAAATCCTACAAATGGAAGACTATACAAGGGAGATTCATGATACATGGAGGAAAGCATTTGGGTTCTATTCAAATATATGAAAGAAGTGCATTACAATGAGGAATACAGAGAGGGCAAAAATTACGATTCAATCACTAAAGAATTCCACGTGTTTTTACATCACTATAATGAAATCTTGCTATAACACAATTAAACGAGTCTTTTATTTTTGAGTTTACAATTTTGAGGAATGTATGTTTGGATTGAGTCCAAACATAAATGATTTGTGTTCTTTTTTATTTATGTTAAATAAATTGAAAACATGTTTATAGATACAAGGTCATTTGGTATTTCATATATTTATATATGTGTTTTATCTTATAGAGAGCATGTTTCCCTTCTATATCAATTTATGATTTGTTGAACTATTGATTAAAAAGAAATATTTATCTTATATAGAAGGTAATGTTACCAAAGTTATTGAATTTTATAAACCAACATTATGAAACCTACATTACTTCATATATTAATTTTAACATTCTTTGATGTTTGGTTTGAAAATAACTTTGAACATATTTCTCATCCAATCCCATTTTTTCATGCCAAAATCCTTTGCTAATCCAATTACATGTGAGAACATTAATTTACTATTTTATTCTCTTTATAGCTATGAGTCAATAAGCACTAAATTTTCAATCAAATGAGGAAAGGAGTCAATATCAGATGTAGCAACGAAGAGCATATCAAAGAGAATACTAGAGAGAATATCAAAGATGACAACAAGAATAAATCACAGAAGCTCAAAGAGAAGAGGAAAGAACAAGGAGTAATGAAGTCCAAATACATAATTATGCTAGAAGAAGGGCATACTTATGAATACAAGAATTGGAACTTGGAAATGGAGACCAAGGAATTAGGAATAGAAATTGTCGTCAGTGAATGTTTGATGAAGTATCTTGTTCTCACACACAAGGAAAAAATGAAGTTGATTTAGAATCCAGTGAGAGGTACAATCAACTATTGACCACAAATATGGAATTCAATCCTCAAAATGAGAATTTAGAACAGTAGAACATGTGCCTGAAACACCTCATCATACAAGTCAAATTGGGAAAAATCTAGCTAGACAAGGCAATGTAGAAAATACATAATACCCAAATGGGATTCTTCAAGATAATTTCTACAAATTCCAAATGCAGTTTTGACAATAATTGGATAGCTTTAGAATGCTAAACATGTTCTATATTTGTCAAGAATGTTATCTAGGAATGAAAGTGTCACACACCTTAGAAGGTCTAGTATGTACTAAATGCTGACAAGAGAGAGCAAATAATAGATTCTCAACTTTAAATAATATGTACCTAAGGCCTCAACCCGAGTAACTTGCAAACTTGACTCAAGTTGATGAAATGTTAATTGCATGTGTCATCCCCATACTTCAAGTTACACATGATAAGTTTCCCACAAAATATAGAACATGTTTCCAATATATTGCCATATACAATTGATAAGTTGCCAATCATTATTGTTCGAAGGAGAGATAAAGATGGGACACACTATAACTTTATTGTGAATAGGGATCATGTCTACAAAGCAAACAAATATAAAGTAGAGCATGACAAATTTTACTTTGATGTTTGAATTAATGAAAATGTTGTCAATGATCTGCCTAGAAATACAAATGAAAATATTTTTTGCGAATTAAAGACACTCAATATGGAATTTGATTCAGATGCAAATGAAATTGTTTTTGTGGGTCTAATCACAGAGTTAGATGAAGGAAATATAATAGAGCATATGATATCAATGGCTTTAAGGCCACCTAATGCCCCAAAGGAAATCAAACTTATCGGTGCATG
The DNA here is from genome assembly GCA_027943335.1 of Chamaecyparis obtusa. Taxonomy (NCBI): domain Eukaryota; kingdom Viridiplantae; phylum Streptophyta; class Pinopsida; order Cupressales; family Cupressaceae; genus Chamaecyparis; species Chamaecyparis obtusa. Next base: position 1,055,456 of record BSBK01004991.1, on the reverse strand, counting down.
GGTTAATAACCCTGATGCAAATCCAACATCATTCATAGACTAACCAAGTATTGGTGCATCTCCCATTAATGAATATGTCACATCAGGATTACTTGATATGGCATTTCCAACATTGTTTGTTATTGGTAGATATGAATAGTTGGAACCACAGATGAGGCAGGTTCATCTTCATGAATTTGTGAAGTATCTATTGCGATATAGGGATCATCATTTTGGTAAACATCCTAAATTTAGATATTTTATGATGAACATGATAATGAGACACTGTGCACAAAATTCATCCTTAGTGTTTGCAAAAAGAATCTTTAAAGACATGTCAATTACCATCAATGAGTTGTGCCAACATTTGGAAACACACCTCACTCTAATTTGGCAGATAAATTGATACGGTTTGGGATAACATTGAGGAGAACAAGGTCATATTGGACTAAATATCATGCAGAATTTATAGATATGCTTCATCAAATTGGTACTCCAATATTTTTCACATTGAGTGTAGCAGATATGTATTGGCAAGATTTCCACGCACTAATGCCAGGAACAATGCCAACTAATCCAAGGGAAGCTCAAAATTGGAAGAAAAAAAATGTTGTTGACTATCCTCACATAGTAGCACACTATATGCACTTAAGACACTATTTTCGGAAAAGAGATTCTAGAAAAGGGAATGAATGTCAAATACTTTTGGTGTAGATATGAATAGTAACATAGGGGGTCACCACATGTGCATGGATGCATATGGATTAAAGGTGCACCTAATATGAACAACATTGACTGGCCATATGAGGAATGAAAAAGTGATGAAAGATATTTCTATTTTATTGTTCATGCATGGAACCCTAGAGAAGATCCTCATCAATGAAATATACAGGCATGTATATAAATACTAGGATATATTTCTAATGTGATATGGTTGATATACTCATTTTTACTATTTTGAATTGTAGGCATTGCTAAATTTTCAACAACATCCATGTCTCAAAAATATGAGACAACTTGCAGAGGTAGATCTGGCCCATGACTATGAAGAGATTCTAAACTGTGTAGAATGACACACAATGTGTAAGGAAGGTGCATGCCTTCGAAAAAAAAGGGCAAGGATGGTTTGTAGGTAATCATTTTATCACAAGGAATATTTATATCTGAATTATATTTACATCCAAAAGTAATAAAAATAAATATAAAACGTTCTTATATTGATTATAAGTATATTTCTCCTTGGCCATTAAACTTGGGTGGATTAAAATTATATGAAGACATAGAAACAAGTGAAAAGAAATTTGAACCAGAAAGAAATGATGATAGAGTGAATTCACATAATCACCATATACTACAGTTATGGAGATCGAATATAGATTGGCAACCCATTCTTTCAAAATATGTTGTAATCAACTACATTGCCAAGTATGCAACAAAAGAAAAGAAAAGCTTAGAAACATATAACCAAATGTTGATGCGCCTCTCAAACATGGAAAACCTAGATGATTTAACTTCACGAGCATATAGGACACTTCTAACTGAGAAAGTTATAGAAAGAGACATTGGAGCTCAGGAAATATGTCATGTGTTATTAGAAGATTTGTTAATCTAAATGTCTCACATGAGAAGTTCAAACTTGTAACTGTAAATAATGAAAATGATGAAGAGAATAATGAAGAACAAACAAAATTTTTAATTGATGGTTACAAAAGGAGACCCTTGTATATGGAAGGTGTAGCACTAATTTATGCAACAAGATCATGGATATATAATCCTAAAATAAGAAGAGAAAACAAATGGGAGCCAAGGGAAAAAGAAGCAATTGTCAGAGTGTTTCCTAGGTTTGTATCTATTCCTTCACGTGAGTCAGGTAAATTGGTTGACATTTGTATATCAAATTTATTTCTTTACAAGTCATTCCATGACATAGAATGAGATATTAGTAATGATGATGACATAGTGTGAGACATTCAATTATAATCCTTGGCATGTTGAATGTACAATGACTGTAGAAAATGTTGAAAACCCAAGTAATTTATGAGACTGGAGACAATGAAAATATTCATAGAAATACCACAGAACATGAATGAGAGATTTTATCTAGGTTGCATCAAGGTCAAAACATATAGTGTTCAGAAATAGACATGTTGGGGAGAAGAGACATTGAGAAACATACAAATTATTCTGTTGATTATCAAGGAGAAGAGTACAGTATTGTAGCAGTCAATTTCATAAGTAACATGAAGGATCATGGATGTCTTATATATGATGGCATGCCTGAATGCATCAACTACATGACCCTTGGTGACAAATAGAAATAAGGCAGTTGACATAATTATGGCACACTACCATAGAAATCAAAATAAAGAGCCATTGTTCATGATAATTCAAGGAACAACAGGAATATGAAAGTCATATCTAATTGGTGCCATTAGTTAGTCTCTTGAAAATGTTGCAATGCCCTCTCGTTCTTCCCTTCTATTACTTGAACCAATAGGAGTTGCAACATTCAATATAGGAGGCTCTATAGTTCATTTGAAATTGAAAATACCAATACTATATTTTTCTCAATTAGAAGGAATAAGGCTCACCATTTTTCAAGAAGAAATGACACGTATAAAATACATTTTGATTGATGAAATGAGCTTCATTAGTTAGAACATGCTGGAAAACATAGATTCACAACTCCAACAAGCATTCCCACAACCTGCAGACATAAGCTTTGGAGGTAAAGATTTTAATTTTGCATAATGCACAAGTAATTCATGTACAAAATATAGTTTAATAATTAACTAAAATACAATAAAAAATACATTGCTTAAAAAACTATTATTTTTGTTAATTAAATTTTAGGTGTATCTATTATTTTGGTAGGAGATTTGGGTCAACTACCTTTAGTCAATGATAGTCGACATATGATAGTAATAGACAAGTAAATTTGTTATGACAGGAATTCAAAACTATTGTTACTTTAGATAAGATATTCAAACAAGATGGGGAAAATGTCAAGCAATAAAGATTTCATCACCTTTTGACAAATGTAAAAGATGCAAACCCACAAATTGATGATTGAAGGTTGCTAATGATGAGAATCCCTATCAACATAGATGCTACAACAAATTTTGAGTTTAAAAATATTATTAATTTATTCTCAACAAATAAAAATGTTCATAGTAATAATAAAAAAATGCTACATTCATTGAAGCATCATGTTGCATGTAGCATTGCAACAAAAGTGGGAAGTGGTAATACATTAGAAGATTGTTCAAATGATGAACTTGATCAAGAGTTGCTAATATCTAAGGATTCTAGGGTCATGCTAACTTCAAATCTATGGATATAAGAAGGTCTTGTAAATAGAGCTCTAGGGTACATTCGAAAGATTGTCTACAAACAAGACAGTGTTCCACCTGAACCTCCAACATATGTGATGGTTGAGTTTGATAATTATTCTAGACTACCATTTGAAGATCATCATCCAAAAACAATTCCAATAACAATAATACAAAATGGTAGAACTCTTCAATTGCCATTAAGATTGGCATGGGCATTGACTATACATAAATCTTAGGGACTGACTCTTCCAAAAGAGACAATTGATATAGGGCCAAGAGAAAGAACATGATTGAAAATTGTGGAAATTTCTCATGTAAAATATGTACAATATCTAAGAATAATGCCTCCATTCACATATGATCGCTATGAGAAAATAAAAAAGGGTAGACAAATTGCCAAGCATAACGATGAAGAAAATAGACTTAAATGCTTGGAAGATAATTGATGTAATATATTATTGTTGATGTATTTCTCCAATGCATTTAGTATAATTTCTTTTTCCCACTTTAATAATTTGTAACATTTTTTGGAGTATTGTATGCTTTCACAATATTATAAATATATTTTTAACTTATATGCTACTATAACTCTCATTTGAAATTTTTATAAATATATTTTTAACATTCATAATATGTAAATAGACATTTAATATAACCTTGCATCATTTTTAATATCATTACATTAAAGTCAATGACCACATTTTTTTTATGATCTTCTATTTGTATCACTTATGTTAAATATAATTTAAAAAAAAATGATATAATATACTAACCTTTAAAAAGATATGTCTAAAGATATCAAGTTGATAAAATATATTGGCATGGAAGAATGTTGCTGCTATGATTGAAGATGGTTGGATCAAAGTAAAAGGAAAACATTCTAAGCGATCTTCATCCTCTTTCAACATGACCCTTCGATCCCATCAGAAGGGGGCTAAAGGAAAATCCAAATTTTTTGAGATTTTCTTTTGGCTGGGTTCTTTTGGGGCCTTGCCTGAGTTGTCTGTGCTAGGTTGTGGGAGCCTATTGGAAAAACCCTCGCATAGGTTTTGACCAATTTTGTCTAAGTGGGCTGTCCTTGAATATCTTTTGTGACCTTGTAAAGGGTTTCAGGTCCCTTCAAAACTTGTTTTACATAATAAAAAACATGCATTTTCTTAATGGTTACTATCATTTATGCAACATTTCTTTAGTTTCAAAAATTATATTCCTTATCGTGTTTCATTATGATATAAATGTTATTAATAATTTTCATGCAGCTTACCAAGATGTCAGAAAATTTATGTTTATCATGGGTTTCCAGTTGGTTGTAGGACTTTCACCCATTTCTTCCATGCAATGTCATCCTTCATATAGAGGAAGTGAGTGTTCGTTATTGGCTAAGGGATAGAATGATGAATCAAATTAAAAAACAATAGACCAAGGAACCCTTGAATTAAATTTTATAACTATGTTGTATACTTCAACTTCTATTATAGAACGAAGGTGCATATGAACTTAGATGTGAAGTTTCACCACCTACAAATTGAGATTGTATATTTGTGTAGATGGTCAGATGTTTTGTACCGCAAGATTCATGATCTTTATCTTGCAGGATGCATTTTTAAAATCACCATCACGCTAACAGTAAATATCAGGAAGCACACTCTCTTTGATGAACTCAATGTAAAGTTTATGAAATTTCTTAAAGGAGAATCTAAAATTAGCCATCACAAGGGAACGCTTGAGGAATGGTTGATTGTTACTCTTAAGTTTGATTACACCATCACATTCATAGTACACCAAGTCATTCCATCTTTCAAGTTATTGCACGCATATTATGGGGTACCTACATTATTTGTCATTAAGTCTACTCTATCAATTAAAGTTCATAAAATTCTTCATGGAAATGTAGAGTTATTACCAGTGCATTCATGGTTAAAAAAATGAAAGTATTCTACATATTATTTTACAATGTGTTTGCAAAATTTTGAAAATTTGTATTTTTTATTATATCCAATTTTGGAATGACTATTAAGTAATAAATTGTTAATTGTTATGATGCATTATGTCAAAATTTATTTCAATGAATATTAAGTATTCAATTATTACATGATGTTCATGAATTATCTTCAATATTGCTTCAATGTGTACTAATTGTTTGACAATACAATGGATACTCTAAACTCTATAATTTATCATTATCATAATTGCAAATTAGACCCTTTTCCCAAATCAGACCCTTATCCATTATATTGTAATTATAATCAAAACCCTAACCCTAATCCTAATTCTCCTCGTAACCATGACCATAAACCCAACCTTAACACTAATCCCTAACCCTAATCATAATAATAAATCTAAACCAAACTCTAACCCTAATGCTAACGCTAAATGCTAACCCTAATCAAATTATTGAGTTCAATGTGTTAATCAATCCCTAGATATAATCCCTTTATTTTCTCACTATATAATTTACTATTGTAGATTAACTATAATAAAAAAAAATTAATATCTTTCATTAATATATATAAAAAATTATATCCTTCTCGAGGCATCCATTTTCATAATTTCTCTCAGTGCAATAGGTGCCCTAGAGAAGGATATCTCTTGACTTATTCTTATTCTTATTCTTCTTATTATTATTATAAGCTAGTTACTATTCACTTGCTATTTAGATTTTTACTTAAAAGAAAATAAAGAATAAAATTAATACATAAATAAATAAAAAAATTATAAGAATGACTAATACTAAAATAATTTATAACTTACAGTTACTATAGGAAATAAAATATTTTATAGATGTTAAAGAAAATTTGTAGTTACAATTCTTAATTACGTCAAGAGGCATACCTATACAATGGGAGCACAAATGAGAATACCAACATGGGAATATGCTAAAAAATATTCCTTGTCAATAAAAACTTATTAGATTAAATAAATAATTTATAAAACTATTAATAGCTAGCCGAAATAATAGGAAAACAAATGGCAAGGCCAAAATAATAGGAAGACAAATGGCAAGGCCGAAATAATGGGGCCCGAAATAATAGGACCCCCAAAAAATGGGCCGCCACATGGATGAAATTAAAAAAAAAATTTAAATTTAGAATTTGGAAAGGCAAAGGAATTAGAAAAGACACCTTTTGGGGAATATGAAGAGACACTCTCAAATTATAAAAGAGCGTCAAATCTCATTTCATTTGTTGTTTTGCAAAGTATGAAGAAATGAAGAATTTTGGAGGAGCCAAGAGTATATTAAATTTTGGAGCAAGTTTTTTGCAAGTGAGATTGTTGTTTTGTATTTTAGTTTTCCATAGATTTAGTTTCAATTGATTAGTATTTTTTAATTAGATTTGCATTTAAAATAGTTTGATTTACATTTGAATGTTTCATTTAGATTTGCATGTTTCATTTAGATTTTCATTTTCAATAGTTTGCATTAAAGATTTAGATTTGCATTTTAAATAGTTTGCATTTTAGATTTAAATTTTTCATTTTAAATAGTTTTCATTTAAGATTTAGATTTGCATTTTAAATAGTTTACATTTTAGATTTATATTTGCATTTTAATAAAGTTTTATTTTATATTAAGTTTTGCATTTCTAGTAGTTTCCAATTTTACATTACTTTAATTTGTTTAGTTTCTTAAATGTTTCATTTAACAAATTAAAAAAATAGAATTTTTGTTAACATTTTACATTACAAGGCCAAAATAATAGGAAGACAAATGGCAAGGCCAAAATAATGGGGCCCAAAATAATAGGACCCGAAAAAATAGTAGTGCACATGGATAAAGAATAAACTAAAAAAATTTAAAAAATAAATAAATTTAAATTTGGAATTTGGAGAGGCAAAGGAATTAGAAAAGATGACTCAGATTATAAAAGAGTGTCTCCTCATTTAATTTGTTGTTTTGCAGAGTACAAAGAAGTGAAGAGTTTTGGAGGAACCAAGAGTAGATTGAATTTGGAGCAAGTTTTTTGCAAGTGAGATTGTTGTTTTGTATTTTAGTTTTCCATAGATTTAGTCTCAATTTATTAGTATGTTTTATTTAGATTTGCATTTAAAATAGTTTGATTTACATTTGCATGTTTCATTTTGATTTGCTCATTTTACTTACATTTGCATGTTTGATTTAGATTTTTATTTTAAATAGTTTGCATTTAAGATTTAGATTTACATTTTAAATAGTTTGCATTTTAGATTTATATTTGCATTTTAAATAAGTTTTATTTTATATTCAGTTTTGCATTTTAAATAGTTTTTAGTTTTACATTACTTTTATTTGTTTAGTTTCTTAACGTTTCATTTAACAAATTAAAAAAATTAGAATTATTGTTAACATTTTACATTAAAAGGCCAAAATAATAGGAAGACAAATGCCAAGACTGAAATAATGTGGCCCAAAATAATAGGACCCAAAAAAATAGGGGCGCCACATAGATGAAGAATAAATTAAAAAATAAAAATTAAATTAAATTTAAATTTGGAATTGGGAGAGGTAAAGGAACTAGAAAATGCACATTTTGGAGAATATGAAGAGACTCTCAGATTATAAGAGAGCGTCTCCTCATTTCATTTATTGTTTTGCAGAATATGAAGACAAATGGAAAGGCCAAAATAATGTGGCCTGAAATAATAGGAAACAAAAAAATAGGGGTGCCACATGGATGAAGAATAAATTAAAAATTAAAAAAAAAATTAAATTGAAATTTGAAATTTGGAGAGACAAAGGAATTAGAAAAGGCACCTTTTGGGGAATATGAAGAGATGCTCTCATATTATAAAAGAGCATCTCCTCATTTCATTTGTTATTTCATGTCAAAATTATTCACAATTATTCTTAAGCAATAAATTAGTACATGATATTTCCAAATTGTGTTCACTTTTGTTTCAATGTGTATCAATAATCAAAATCATACACGTTTCGATACCCAAATTTTCATTAATTTAAAGAAAAAAATTCTACACATTAATACATACTATTCCACTATAAATAACATGTAAAGTTGCAAATAGAAATGCAACATGGTTATTCTAATTATTTATATGTACTGATGTTTGTTTAAAACTATGCAACATACCATTCAAACTATGGTTGCCTCTGACAAAGAGTCAAACATCATTGTCATGAGCCTGGCTGCTTTAGTTTTCTCAAATGATTTCTTTGAGACTGAATTTGACAAGTGTACATGAATAATAGTAGACTCGTGCAAAAAGATAATCAAAGTCATGGAGAATGCAACATTATCAATTGATTATGTTCAAGAACTGAAAATAATATAGATGGAAGATGTTGTGAAAGTTTTGCGCGAGACATCTGCAAAAGTAGATGTATTTTCATCAATGATGAAAGAAGTCAATCGCAATCATTGTTCAAATAAGGGTCGCAATACCATCTTAATCATTGAAGAATATGTGATGTACTTGCATCATTACAGAGAAATGTTTTGTATTTAGTTCATTTTTATCTTGGTTTTCACACTTCTTACTTCATTTAAATAGTTGTAGTGGGAATTATATTTCTCCATTCATCTATGCAAGTTTCATGAACAAGAGAGAAATAAATTGTTTTGACTATTCAAGTGATGTTTACAACTATACTTGCAAGGTTTTGCAACATGTTTTGTTGACCTCTTTATTTCTAATATTAATGCCTTCAATGGATGTGCCAAATAAATGTGAGAAATTAATTACAAAGGACATCTTATAGATATTAATTATTTCTACTTCTAACCCTAACCCTAATCAATGTTATAAAACTATATCAAATCCTTACCCTAACAAAATACTCCAACCCTACACCTAAATATCACACTACCCTTACCATGATGTTAAAATAACTCTAACCCTTACCCTAACCCTAACTCTACATGTAACTAGTATAATAATATTACACCTAACTTTATATATAAAATAAAGTATTAAAACTAAATCTGAAATCAAAACTAAATTAAAACTATATGCTAACCCTTACCATGACATTAACATAACTCTAACCCTTACCCTAACCCTAACTCTACATGTAACCAATATACTAATAGTACACCTAACTCTATATATAAAATAAAGTATTACAACTAAATATTAAAATTATATAAAATAAAGTATTAAAAATAAATCTGAAATCAAAACTAAATTAAAATTATATGCTAACCCTTATCACAGCATTAAAATATCTCTAACTCTTACCCTAACCCTAAATCTACATGTAACCAATATGCTAATAGTACACCTAACTCTAAACCATCTTTCCCAACTCTAACTATACTAAACATTTACTAAAACTCAAAATCTAACCATAACCCTAATTGTAATTGTACTACTAAGAACAATACAAATCCTACATGTACAACATACATCCCATCACTATCTATGTTTGTTATCTTTCTATAAGAGTTACCCTAAGATTATCCCTAATTGTAACTTTAATCCCTAACCCCAATCATAAGCCTAAATGTAAAAATAACTATTACTAATCTTGAACATATTACTAGCTTTAATCCTAACCCAGCCCCCGTACCCTAATCTTTACCCTTAATGTTGCACTAAATATGATACACCATGTAACTATGAACATAACATCCTATCCCAAAGCATGACCTTATTATGACACACAACTCCTAACTTTGACCCATTACCCTGACCCTAACCCTAACCCTAGATCTAATTATTGTCATTAACATTATACTAGGAGATATTTTCCACAACAAGTTAAATTGTGATATAGCTATCAGGATTCAACTGTGTAGTTTTTTTGAGTCAAACTCATTGACCCATGTTTCATGAGTCATGGTTCACATGAACCCATTTCTCATGAGAATCAATGGAACACTTAGCACTCATTAGATCTAGGTGATGCTCATAGAGGTGAAGCATTGAGACTTCCTGGGAGGTCACCCATCCTAGTACTACTCTAGCTTGAGTGTGCTTAACTATGAAGTTTCCTCCATGGTTAAACCCACTCTTCTTGCAACCCCATTTGCAAAAATTTCACCAAGTACTGGGATGGGTGACCTCTCGAGAAGTCCTAGTGCTTCACCTCTATGAGCATCTCATAGACCCAATGAGTGCTAAGTGTTCCATCCATTCTCATGAGAGATGGGTTAATGTGAACCACTACTCATGAAACATGGGTCAATGAGTTTGACTAAGAAAAACTACATAGTTGAATCCTGATAGCAATATCACAATTTGACTTGTTGTGGAAAATATCTCCTACTTATCAATTGATGAGCTTAAGGGGCTTTCTAATGAATGGTTCATAAGGCACAACACTTGGTGAAAGTTTTGCAAATAGGGTTGCAAGAAGAGTGGGTTTAACTATGGAGGAAACTATGTAGTTAAGCGTGCTCGAGCTGGAATAGTATTGGGATGGGTGACCTCCTGGGAAGTCTCAATACTTCACCTCTATGAACATCACCTAGATTCAATGAGTGCTAAGTGTTCCATTCATTCTCATGAGAGATGGGTTCATGTGAACCACTACTCATGAAATATGGGTCAATGAGTTTGACTAAAAAAAACTACACAGTTGAATCTTGATAGCAATATCACAACATTATACTACTCATAACTTTAACCTAATTTCTACCTCGACAACAACCTTAACTATAACAATAACACTAACCTTACCACTAAAAAGTAGCACTACCACTAATATTAACCTTAAAGGTAACGCAAACACAAACACTAATCTTAATGCTAACTGTAACTATTATTGTAACCATTCACATAATACTACTCCCAAGGTTAAACCATAACCCTAATCTTAATCATAACCCTGCCATTTACCATAGGTAAAATAGTAAACATAATTGTTATACTAACCCTAAATATGATACTAATCCTAACTATAAATATAACATCATATCCCTAACCACGACCTTAATCTCAACCTACCCCTAACACTAACCCCTCACCCTAATCGTAACCCTAACCCTAATTCTAATTTGTTGTTGTTAACATTATAATGCCCGTAATATGGTAACCATTCAACCCTATGTTAAATGCTAACATTAAATATAATACTAATGATAATTCTAATGTTAAACCCTAACCCTAATTGTAACCATTACCCTTCCATTTACCGTACGTAAAATGATAAACATAACTGTTATAGTAACCCTAAATATAACCATAACTATACACTAAGCTGAACAAAATTAAAAATTATAAAATGTCTTCAAGTTACGCCATCTATGCAAAATTAAAATTAAAATTTTAAAATTCAATTAATGGTTTAACACTAACCACATTACTAACCCTAACCCCTTACCCTGATATTTATCCTTAATGTTACACTAAATATGATACACTACGTAATTGTAAACATAACATGCTATCCCAACCCATGACCTTATTATGACACTCTACCCCTAACTCTGACCCCTCACGCTAATCCTAACCCTAACCCTAAATCTAATTGTTGTCATTAACATTATACTACTCATAACTTTAACCTAATTTCTACCCTGACACCAACCTTAAATGTAACCATAACACTAACCTTAATAGTAAAAAGTAGCACTACCACTATCAATAACCTTAAAGGTAACCCAAACACAAATACTAATCTTAATACTAACCATAACTTTAATTGTAACCGTTCACATAATACTATTCCTAAGGTTAAACTATAATCTTAATCGTAATCATAACCCTGCCATTTACCATGGGTAAAATGGTAAACATAAATGCTATACTAACCCTAAATATAGTACTAATCCTAATTGTAAACATAACATCCTATCCCTAACCATGACCTTAATCTCATCCTACACCTAACACTAACCCCTCATCCTAATCATAACCCTAACCCTAATTGTAATTTGTAGCCATTAACATTATAATACTCGTAATATGGCAATTGTTCAAATTAACGGTTACCATGCCCCTACCATTAACCCTACGTTAAATGCTAGTGTTAAATGTGATACCAATGATAATTCTAATGTTAAACCCTAACCCTAATTGTAACCATAACCCTTCCATTTACATTACGTACAATGGTAAACAACCAACTGTTATAGTACCCTAAATGCAACCATAATTGTACACTAACCTTAACAAAATTAAAAATCATAAAATATCTTCAAGTTACACTATTTATGCAAAAAAATTAAAAATTAAAAATTCAATTAAGAATTTAATACTAACCTTAACAAATTTAAAAATCATAAAATGTCTTCAACTTATGTCATCTATTTAAACAAATAAAACACAACACCTAAAATAAAATTTAATATTTAAAAATTAAAATAATAAATTAACACTAACCTTAACAAAATTAAAAATTATAAAATGTCTTCAACTTACACCATCTATGCAAAATAAAAATTAAAAATTAAAAAATCATTTAATAATTTAATACTAACTTTAACAAAATAAAAAATAAAAAAATGTCTCTACTAGCTTATAATATATACCTATATATTAGTACACCGAGAGTAATCCTTCTCCACACCTATTTTCATCAACCCTAACTGACACAAAAAATCTTATAATAAAATGAAAATAAGTGCCTTAAAAAAGATTACTCTTGACGTACCATATATATAGATATATATAAGATAGTTTAATTAAAATAAAAGAATCAAAAAAATGAAAGAAACAGAACATCAAACATTGAAGTTGAAGTGTTTTTGACAGAAAATGGGGAGCAACCAAGTTGAAATTCATACAAATTCAACAGAAGTCAAAACAAAAATTGGACTACAAAAAATTGAAAGCGATAAAGATGAAATGCAGACAAAGGAAGTAGAGTCGCTAGTAATAAAAACCCTGAATAATACAACAAATAGACGAAGAGCAACATTGATCCTGAGAAACCTACAAAATTAGAGGTAGAAGGGGCAAGAAATTCAGAGGAACAAGAGGATCTTAACTGTAAGCTTCACACACAACAGAGAAGGTTGCGGACCATCTAATTCAACAAATAAAAAATCTACTACAATATGGCAAAAGAGGAAATTGCACAGGCCTTTCATGTTTGCCAGCTTTATCTTGGCAATGGAGCCCATGGAATTTTTCTACAAAAATTCCATTTACTTGCAACTGCTTCAGGGTTTGGCATATGTTGTGTATTTTGTCTGCAATGTTGCGATGTGGTGGGTGCGATGTGTTGGGATACAATTTCTCAGAATAGTGTGTATTTACTATTGGGTTTCATCATTACGTGAGAGTGTTGGAGAGCCTTTGATACTCTGAGCTTCCTCTCTCGACTCAGGCAAGGGAATAAAAAGTATCTCGCATGCTATTGCCCATGGCAATACCCACAAGAAGAATTGAACCATGGAAACACCACAACAAGAGTATCTTTCATTCTATATTTCTATCATGCTACTGTAACTACAATACTATATTCTTAGAGAGATGATATTTCCAGTCATTAGAGGAATCATTTTCTACTAAAGATTGTGTAGGATTTCTATTTATGTTGACATTGTGGATCAAACTTCATAATTTATGATTCATATGTGGTTCACTTCTTAACTGTAAATATAATATTTATTGAGGCTAGCAGTGCAATACAAACATATGATCAGGTAACATTTTACCTCACTATTACAAGTCATTGAAGCATGTAACCACCATTTTTTTCAAAATCTTAATAGTTGTTTTGGACCAAAAGCTATTTTTCACGAGCTATGTTTCCTACAATATCATTTCTTTTATAAAATCACAATTAATTTTAAACTGTTGTCATTTAATGGATAACTATTAATATCTCTTGTGAGATATTTATTCATTTATTTATTTTGTTCTCTATTTTGTTTGTGCTTGGTCACTAGCATACAGGGTCATGTTTTCAATAGGTTATTAGAGCTAAGGTCGTAGTGAATAGAGCAATAGGGATAGGTCATTGATTAGTTAAATATGCAACTTTAAAACAAAATTTTTCTCAAGTGGGTAGATTTAGCATTATTAATAAATGGCTGGCCAAATAGAAGAAGAAAACAAGATGGTTGAGAAATTAAATGGAGAGAACTTTCATGTGTCGAAGGTGAAGATAAATATGCTGCATTTGAGAGTAGATCTATGGATTGTTCATTAAACCATGCTAATGGAGATGAAACAACCATGTGGGAGTAGAGAGAACACAAAACATTGACCACAATCTTGCTCTACCTAAAAGATGCCCAACTGTTGCTTGTGAGAAGAATGAAAATCTATAAGGAGACTTGTGATACACTTGGGATGAATTGTGTCAAATGTTTTAGACAAAGGACATGACAACATGGTTGCACCTATGGAGAAAATTATTTCACTTAAGAATGGCTAATGAAGAATCATGCATCAACAACTTCAAATCTTTGTTGAAACATTGGGCTGCAATTATTCTTCCAATATCTGAGGAGGGTAATGTTATGGCTCTTACGGGTTGGTGCTCTCTCTTGGTAGTGGTCACTCAACCTAGTCTCTAACTCCAAATGCAAAAGTCCAACCTATAGTTGGATTATTGCTACTGAAGACAAGAGGAGACATAAGAGTGAAGTAAAAAACTCTCATTGCCTGTATGTTGGAATAAGGCACCTCGAGAAAGAGATCCTAGCCACCATTGATGATGAAGTTCTTCAAAGAATAAGTAATTAAAATCTCACCATTGCAATAATGTAGGTTACTACCCAAATGACTAGTGCAAGAAAGCAACAGATCTCGCATAAGCAAACCTCAAAACCTGATACACAAAGTGCAACAAATGTAAGAGCTAGAAAATAAGCTATTTGTAGCAGAGCTAGATGCCACTGTAAGTGATCAAAACCTTTGGTATATTGATTCAAGAGCCTCATGGCATATGCCACCATATAGAGATTTACTTGTTTCATAAGCAAAAACTCTCTAATGAGAAGGTCTTTATTTGGTCGATGATTCAAATCACATGATCTATGAAGGAGTGATTTTGATAGAGCTCTAAAATGGTGTATGAAAACAAATTCACAATGTACTACATGTTCAAGGGATAACCAAAAATTTGTTATATACTAATAAAATGATCTTTGACTTATCTCACAATCCATCCTCACTTACAAGAGAGGGATTATGAAGATATGTTCAACTTTCACAGTCTTCAAATTACTCTGGCCTATTCCTGGACTGTGATCTTCCTAGTGATTTAGGATGGGCCTTGAAGCAATAACATTATCATCACTTTCTTCAGAGACCACACTAATTTGGCCTGAGCTTCACAAAACAAAATGTCCAAGACTCCAAAATGGAGAATAAGGCCAAATCTCATTTCACAAGCTCAAAGAAGAATAACAATTCCTAGCTGTGATATACTAATAATAATGATAACAAAATATGGGGAGAAAGAAATTCTAATTACAACACACACAGTACAAGAAATTCTATCTGCATGAACAATGATCTGGGGAGAAAGAACCTGCTAGGACTTTACATATGCAATAGATTTGCACCTGAAGTTAAAGTTCCAAGCAAAAGTGAGGGACAAAAAGATTGGATATGCTAATAAAGGTTACATATTTATTAGGAGGGGCTGAAAGAATACCTCTTGCTACTAGTCATAATGACACCATGTTGTGACCAACTTACCCATCCTCTGCACATCTTAGTACAGTTGATCCTCTACTTCTAGATGATCAATGGAATGCACCATCCATTTGTTTAATTTTTTTAAATCACTTATCCATTAGAGAGGAGCAACCTATGAACTCTAAATTTAGGATACTAATTTGTAGATACGAGTAAATTTGAATAGCGTGGGAGTTTAAAACAAAAATGTTTCAATGGTCGGAGGAATGTGGTAAGGAAATTTGAATATGTAATGGACATAAGAGTCTCTAATGCTCACTAATTTGATGCTTCAAGGAGTTGCAAAAGAAAATGTTTAGAGTCGTGTATTCATAATTTTTTGAAGGAATATTCATTTTCATAAAAATATGATTAATTCATAATTTCTATAATATAATCATTAATTTTAATATAATCAATATTAGTTTATTTTGTACTTGTGTTTATTTATTTAAGTACAGTAAATTTTCTATTATAATTTTGTAATTCTATGGCATTATTTTTATTTTTTTCTAAATATAAATATGTAGAATATTTATAGTTGGAACTTTTCTTATATAAATAATTTTTACTAATATTATATTTATACAAGCTTTTGTAACTTGTTAATTTTTACTCATATTGACATAAAATTTATTTATTTTGGAAAGTTTATATATAAGAAGGGGACCTCGTTCAAGAATTCAGGGAACTTCTATGGAAGCTTCAAGACACAGCATAGAATGTCAGGGATTCAACAAATTAAAAATTCACTACAATATTGTAAACAAGGAAATTGCACGGGCCTTCCATGTTTTCCATATGGAATTTTTCTACATAAATTCCATTTACTTGTAGCTGCTTTGAGGTTTGGCATATGTTGTGTATTTTGTCTACAAAGTTTTAATGTGGTGGGTTCAACTACACATTGGGGGTTGGGATACAATTACTCAGAGTAGTGTGTATTTACTATTGGATTGCATTATTATAGAAGAGAGCTGATATTTCCAGTCATTAGAGGAATTGTTTTTGCTAAAAAAAAAATGTGTAAGAACTTTATTTATGTTCACAATGTGGATCACATTTTGTAATTTATCATTAAATGTCATATTTAGAGGCTAGCAGTGTGATACAAACATATGATCTGATAACATTTACCTCATTATTACCTCACTAGCACAAGTCATTGAAGCATATAACCCACCACTTTTTTCAAAATTTTAATAGTTGTTTTGGACCAAAATCTATTTTCCTGAAATATACTTTTTACAATATCATTTCTTTTACAAAATTACAATTAATTCTTAAATTGATGTCATTTAATGGATAATATCTCTTTGTGAGATATTTATTATCTTTATTTTCTTCTCTTTCTGTTTGCGTTTGGTCAACAGGGTCATCTTTTCAGTTGGTTATCAGAGCTAAGATTCTAGTGAAGAGAGCATCAGGGATTAGAAATAATTACAACTCTAAAACAAAGGTTTCTCAAGTGGGAAGATTCAAATGTTTTGATAAATAGCTGGCCAAATAGGTGAAGAAAACAAGATGGTTGAGAAATTCAATGGAAAAAAGTTTTGTCTAATGAAGGTGAAGATGAACATGCACTTGGGAGTAGATCTATGGATTGAATTAAAACTTGTTGATAGAGATGAAGTAACAATGTGGGAGCAGTGAAAAGGCAGAATATTAACCACAATATTTCTTGAGCTAAAAGGTGCAAATCTGTTGCATGTGAGTGAGCAAAATGGAAACCTAAAAGGAGGCTTGTGACACTCTTGGGATGCATTGTGTCAAATGTTTTAGGAAAAGGACATGACAACTGTAATACCCCAAAAATGGGCTATATGTTCATTAACCTCCTACATCGACAAATCAAACAAAATCGACATCGAAGTCCTAACCTAAGGCACATCTGAACATCATCAAATCTAATTGATTATCTTAAATTCTGCATCAGGGAATATTCCTAGTAATATTCCTAATTATCTTAATTATCTTTAATTTAATGATTATGTGGCGATAAATCCAATTTATCCTAAAGTTTGATTAATTGAATATTTTCATATTTAATTAATTAGATTTAATATTTGCCACTTAATTGTTTAATTAAATTAAATTCTATCTATTATTAATTGTATTATTTAATTTTGACAATAAATCCAATATCCTATGAATAATTGATTAAATTTTTATTTAATTAATTAAAGCAAGTTGTCATTATTTAATAATATAGTTTTTAATAAAAGTTTGATTAAATAATTGATTAACCCATAAATCAATTATTTATTTTCAAAAATTAGTTAAGTTGAGCATAAATCACTTTATTATTAAATTAATTCATAATTAAAACATGCACAATCAAGAAAAGCAGACAACTATCAATTATCAATTAAAGCTAAACTCTATTTTGAGTTAAAGCTTAGCTTTTGCATGTTTTTGTGACTTAATTATTTGTTATTATCAGATAACTCAAAAATCAACCTGAGTTATTTGAGTGATTTATGGCTTTTTTCCCATGCACCTCCAAAGCCCTGGATTTCTATAAAATCAAGGCTTCAGCTCTTCATAATTCATCTCTCAATCATCTCTCAAATTTGCATCCAAGAATCTAAAAATTTGCACAATTACGCTGCCAAGATCAATTCAAGAGTTACACAATCACGTTGGAGAATTGGAATTGAAGAATTAGAGCTCTTGCGAATCAACATCTTTGTGAGATCAATCTTTGTTTTTTTGCATATCATTCTTAGATAGTTTCATATCAAGTTTTTCATATAGATTAGTTTCATATCAGTTTTTCATTCTTATTGCATAGAAAATCCAAAAAAAATAGATTAATTGCATTCAATTCATATCTAGATCAATTGCATTCAAATCCTTCATTTAGGTGTCATCTAGGTCACTGATCTCGATAACAATCTGAGAACATTAATCTCGCACCTACTAGAAGGCAGTAAATCGCTTGGTTAGATTAGATTTCAATTTTGCATGATTTCGATTATTGCTAACCTCTAATGTTTTACTGAAGTGTTGTGACTATAGATCAGGTACAATTAACCAGAAATGTGTGTGTGAAAATTGTACCTGATCTATAGACACAACACTTTAGTAAAACATTTGAGGTTAGCTATAATCAAAATCATGCAAAATTAAAATCTAATCTAACCAAGCGATTTACTGCCTTCTAGTAGGTGCGAGATTAATGTTCTCAAATTGTTATCAAGATCAGTGACCTAGACGACACCTAAATGAAGGATTTGAATGCAATTGATCTAGATATGAATTGAATGCAATTAAGCTATTTTTTTGGTATTTCTATGCAATAAGAATGATAAAAATTGATATGAATCTATGCTAATATGGAAATTGATATGCTAAAATGATCTAACAATGATATGAAAAAGAATCTAAATGAATGTAAAAAAATAAAATAAATTGATCTCACAATAGCCTTGATTCACAATAAGCTTTGATTCTCCCAATTCCAATTCTCCAACGTGATTGTGCAAAAATATGAGATGCTTTGAGAGATGAATTATGAAGAGCTGAGCCTTGTTTTTATAGAAATCCAAGGCTTTGGAGGTTGTGAAAGAAAGCCATAAATCACTCAAATAACTCAGGTTGATTTTTGAGTTATTTTTAAATAACAGATAATTAAGTCACAAAAATCATGCAAAAGCACAGTTCAACTCGAATTAGAAGTTTAGATCCACTTTAAAACTCAAAAAGATGTTGAGTTTCAAAAAGCTAACAACTTGCATTGATTTTCCAATTTTGAGTTTAACTGGTCCTTGAATGTGCACATGGATAATTATGATTTAATAAATAAATAAAGTGATTTATTCTCAACTTAACTTCTTTTTGAAATGAAATAATTAATTTATGGGTTAATTAACTATTTTACCAAATTTTTATTAAAAATTATATTATTAAATAATGACAACATGCTTTAATTAATTAAATAAGAATTTAATCAATTATTCATAGGAATTTTGATTTATTGTCAAAATTAAATAATACAATTAATAATAGATAGAATTAAATTTAATTAAACAATTAAGTGGCAAATATTAAATCTAATTAATAAAATATGCAAAATATTTAATTAATCAAATTTTAGGATAAATGTGATTTATTGCCAAATAATTATAAAATTAAAGATAATTATGATGATTAGGAATATTACTAGGAATATTCCCCGATGTAGAATTTAAGATAATCAATTATGATTCGATGATGTTTAGATGTGCCTTAGATTAGGACTTTGATGTCAATTTTGTTCGAATTGAAGATGTAGGAGATTAATGAACTTATAGCCCATTTTTGGGGTATTACATTTTGCCCCTCTTTGAATTACTGTGTGAAGCGCAGTGGTTCAAAGATAGTTTGTGTTTGATAGAGATATGAAACTGATTCGAAATTGATAATTGATATGAGATAGAAGCTGATTGATATTGAATTGATATGGAGATAATAGGTCTTGAATGACCAAAGATAATGTTCACTATAACAGCAAATGAACCTATGATTGCGAAAAAGAGTGTCAAAACACGTGATTCCAAACCTTAGGATTGCAAAGAAGTGAGTGACCGGTTCTAGACTCGATTGTCTTAGCAGAACTAGCAGGTATCACATCCAAACCCTTCAGTTGCCGAAGAACCAAGGAAAGAACACTATGATCTGATGGTTGCAAAAATTGATACAGTTTACAAGATTAGGAGAATACCAGATTGATATGGATCTTGATGAATCTGATATGCCCCAAGTGATGATAGATTTGCCCCGAGCGATGAGGACTTTTTGATGAGTCAATAACTAGACATGGTTGTTGTCTTGATTACTGAGGAAGATATGATTGCCGGCAAAGATATGATTTCAAATTTAGATATGATTTCAAATTTGATTACAGACTTTGAATGATGTGCAATACCATCTTAAAATTCATAGACTACCCAGGAAAAAATTCATAGATTTTTTGTGTCAAATGTTTTAGGAAAAGGACATGACAACAAGGTTGCATCCATGGAGAAAATTCTTTCACCTAAGAATGGCTAATGAAGAATCATGCATCAACAACTTCAAGTCTCTATTAAACCAGTTGCAGTTGTTCTTCGAATCTCAGAGGAAGGCAATGTTATGACTCTTGTGGGGTTGGTGTTTTCTCTTGGCAGTAGGGCTGCTACAAGCTAGTCTCTAACTCCAAAAGTCCAACCTATAGTTGGATTATTACTGCAGAAGCTTTTGAGAAGAAGAAACATAAGAGTGAAGTCAAAAAATCTTATTGCCTGTATTTTGGAATAAGAAATTGGAAAAAGTAGAACCTAGCCACCATTGATAATGAAGTTCTTCAAAGAATAAGAAATTAAAATGTCACAATAGAAATAATGTAGGTTACTGTCCATAAGGACTAGTGCAAGATAGTAGTAGATCTTGCAGAATCAAACCTCACAAACCCATACACAAGTGCAACAAATGAAGGAGCTAGAATCTGAGCTATTTGTTATAGAGTTGGCCACCATTGTAAGTGATCAAAACCATTGGCATATGATTCAAGAGCCTCATGACATATGACACCATGTAGAGATTTACTTGTGTCATATGCAAAAAACTTCGTATGAGAAGGTGGTTTATTTGGGTGATGATTCAAATCACAAGATCTATGGAGGAGTGATTTTGGTAGAGCTCTGAAATGGTGTATGCAAACAAATTCATAATGTACTACATGTTCACGGGTTAACCAAAAATTTGTTAAATATTTGTAAAATGGTCTCTGACTTATCTAACAACCCATCCTCACTTACAAGAAAGGGCTTCTGAATAGATGAACAAAGAGTCAAGAGGGTTGTTGTGAAGTGTTATGTTTAGAGGATTTGGGGAAGCTGTACTTTCTTGAAAGAGATAGTGAGAAAGGAGTCAATTCCTCAAATGACAATCTTAATGAGTTTTCACCTGAGATTCCTAGGTTGATGACTTGCAGGAGTAGAGCATATTATGGAATAGAGCATTTCTAATTCTTGATTGCAAGAAACAAAAAATTCAATCTGCGTGATCTATGAACTAGGGAGGAATGCAGACCCTAATACAGTTTTACACCATCTAGAGAGGCTTATTGGAAAGCTAAAGGTGAGGGACAAAAATATTACATATGCTAATAACTTTTTAGCAAATTCAAAGGAAATCAAAAGTATAAAACCAAATATTAGCCTCCCTCCTCTTCAGTTTGTAGAACATTATCCATGCATATTAGCAGAGGGTTCAACACATATAACTCCCAGTTCATTACAGATGTTACTGGAAGCTCTATGGGTATTTTTTCATCATGACATATGACAATGATTAATTCTTGTTGTTTATTACTGATACTATTGGATTCAAGTGTTCAGTACTATAATATAGAGAAACCCAAACCTTAAGAAAAGGGAGCAACGAAGATAGATGAAGAAAAACAACAAATGAAGTCCTTCACTAGAAATAGGAGAGAATCAGATTGATATAAACAGAGAAGAATCAGGCATAAAATTATGGAGAAGGTTGGTTGTATCTATTCAAAGAAGAACCCACTGTGAATGACGAAGCAGAAGAACATCATAAAGATCCAGAAAAGGAAATGGATTCAATGTGGAGGGGTTGAAGACAATGGAAACAAACACAATAGTATAGTTCTTGAAAAAGAAGCTTTACACTCTAACTTTAAATGATATCATTGAAAGATTGTCAATATGATTATAATTGGACAAGTAAAGAATGATGCATCAATTATATGCTAGTTTAAATTGTTAATGGTTGGCATCACTTCATACTTATTTACATAAAATAAAAAAGTTGGATCAACAACTACCATTGGCTTAAACATAGGTTCAAATAAAAATAATGTTTACGGAGACTAACATAACCATAATATGAGGGAGAACAACTTAAATATAGGCTTGAATAAAAATAATGTTAGGGTGGTCCTTGAAAAGTAGCCTTGAAAAAAATGCTGACATGAAGAGAATCATTAGGCATATTAGGTGTAAAAATTTGTATAAAAATAGGGTAAGTTAAATTATCAGTGATAGTTAAAGGATGATATGATAATAAAAGCTGGCATGAAGAGAATCATTAGGAATATTAGGTGTAAAAAGTTGTATAAAAATATAGTAAGTTAAATTGTCAGTGATAGTTGAAGGCTGGTATGATAACAAATCCATCAAGATTTGCTAGAAAACATTATGCCTTCACTATACTGACTGAGATCAGACTAAACACTATACTAACTGAGATAAGGCTAAAAATTCTAAAATTAAACAACAAAAACTTGTGATTTAAAATTGTTAGTCCACAAACCATCAACTTCCAGGGTTGTGCTCTACAAACATAAATTCTTAATTTTTGTGCACACAATAAAATTTTCAGATTTACAATAGAGTGGAAAAATCTCAATGATTGGGAAAACCTACCCTCTAAAACTAGGAATGTGGACACCCTTCAGCTAGACAAAGTCAAATCATAACCATGAAGATAAAAAATGCATAATCATGAAGATAAAAAACTGAGTTTGTCTTCTTCACAAAAATTCCAAACTAGTAGGATGAACATCCAAACAAGCTGAATGAAGTCTTTCAAATCAGTCAAACAAAAACTTTTTTGAACCTAACAAAGGAAAGAGACATTTGCATACCTCTGAAGGCTGAAGCTGTTTGCCATCGACCCACTCCACTACCATAGTACTCCAGTTTCTCCTTAACCTGGGGGAAATAAACAACATAATTATTATCTACTAAGAACTAGATTCCTCTAAAACCATTTTATAGACTACTCATTTTTCCCTTTCTTTGAAACATGTAAAAAAATTTATAGAACAAACTACCCAGTTGCAAATACATGAGAAGATAGTCTCTAATATAGCATAAAGAAATCATGTAGAGGATGCCATCATCACTTCTAGTGTTTGTTTCCTTATTAGTTGTTTTCAAGATTTGGGTTTCAGTTTTATTGCTTTTCTAATCTGGGGTTTGTTAATACTTAATATCATTGTCAGACCTTTGAAAATCTGGACACTTATCCTTGACATTTGTTCATTGGATACAAATATGGTATATTGTAAAAAAGAAAAGAGGCCTGAGGTCTTTTACAACTTGTGGTGATGGCAAGCCCACTAGCTTTAAATCTCACTATAAACATATCTGATCAATACAAAATAAAACTTTGAATTCCCAAGTTAATATAATTGCAAAGACTACTGGTTTTCACATGTCAACTGTCAAGTCAACACAAACAACTTCATTTATGGGTTTTCATTTTTCTCTTCATGGGGGGGACTATGTGCCTCAGATTCTTTGGGATAGAAGAAATGAAGACAAATTCAACATATATTGGAATGCATAAAATTGAAAATACTGGAGTTGAATTTGGAATGCAGACAAATTCAGTAGATAGCAAAACAAAAATTGAAATGTAGAAAACTAATAGCACTGGTGGTGAATCATATGGAGATTCAATTGACAAAAAAATAGAAATCGAAATGCAGAAAATGAAGACCATGTTGAAGCACTGAAAATATCAACAACAATCCAGGTATGAATTCAACAGACATGGGACTAAAGGAATCGAAACCTGACCTTGAAAACCTGATGGAATCCAAAGGCACCAAAGTGCAGAATGCCATAAATATCAAAATTTAGCCTTTAGTTCAACCTTAAGGAAGGGAATTGAATGAAAAGAAACTACTGCTAAAATATCTCCTAGTAGCATAGATAAATTTGTGGGTTTTATTTATGTTTCAAAGATTCTTTTCATCCCTGTAGGCAATGGTATCCACTCTGTCTAGATTGATACATTGCCAAACATTTTTCTTAGTAGCCAATTCCAGAGGTTGGCCAACATTTGGGCTATGGAAAGGTAGATCTAAAATACCTCCCTAATTGTCATGTCAAATTCCCATCAAAACTAAGCCAACATAATAATGCATTTAATATAATTTGGTAATTGAGAAATAAATGTGATACAAGACAAATAAGAGGATAGCAGACCTTTAACTTGAGGATGCCTACAAAGAGAAGGTGCCCCACATTGTACACCTCAAGAGATAGATCTGTTGAAGTAACTCCATGATAGCAACCAACTCCTCTGCCTTGTTCTATAAGCATAGCCCAACACAACAATGTTCCATGTTGGATCCTAGAGCTCTTCATCAGACAATGCCCTCAAAATGATGCTACTGAGTTTATTAAGTTGGCGAAGGAGAAGATGTAGAAATAGCCTTTAACAACACATCCAGAGCCATAGAATGTCTCTAGCTTATCTCACAACTCATCCTCACATGCAAGAAATGGCTTATGAAGAGGTTAAAAAGCATTAAGAAGAGGCTATTGTGAAGTGTTACATCTGAAGGATTTGGGGAAGCTGTGCTGTTGTGAAGGAGACATTGAGAAAGGAGTCAATTGCTATGGATGAGTACATGTTTAGTAATTTTTGTATCTGCACATCTCCAACGGCCCTGATGAGTTTAAAACTGAGAGATTCCTAGGCTGATGACTTGCAGGACTAGAGCATTTATGGAATATGTTGACATGGGATGTCTTGAATGTAGGAAACAAAGATTCTATCTACAAATTGGGGAGGAAGACCTTGCTAGAGATTTTGCACCATCTGCAAAGGCCAAGCCAAAGTTCCAAGGTAAAGGTGAGGGACAAAATGATTACATAAGCTAATAAATTTTTCTTCAATTGAATTATATTATCTCTTTGAAAACCAGACTGCATTTCCAAAAAATACCATACAAAAATCAAAATTTATTTCCTATCATCAAATTGACAGATATTTTCCTCAGCAAAGCCCATTACAGTTGGGTAACATCATTCTAACATATGCACACTATGATTATCCTTTCTCCCCATACATTGTCATTTTATCCATATTCCTTGTTTTTGCCCCCACTCAAACTACATTTTAGAAAACCATATCATTCTCATTCACTTCATCAAAGTCCTTTAAAGCATTTATTCCTATGCCTATATGTCATGAGAAGAAAGGACAACCACTGGGAAAGACAAGAAATAATGAATAACATCACTTTCTTCCATGTCATCTTAATTCACATAATTCAAACACAAGGTTATATTCAGACACGTCTAAAATTTTGGAATATATGTTTCCCTAATATCCCTTCACTGGATTTCTTTACCATAAGAAGACTTTTAAGTGTTAGAAGTTGAATTCCAAAACTATATATTATCCTACCTCCTCTTCAGTTTGTATAACATTATCAGTACATTACAATAGAGAAGACAATCGGGATAACTCCCAGTTCATTGCAGATGTTACTAGAATCTTCTGAGTATATTTTTCTCTGAGATACCTTCACTAGATTTCTATAATTTAAAAAGACTAAGTGTTTAGAAGTTAAATCCCATAATCAATTATTAGTCTCCCTCCTTTTCAGTCTGTAAAGCATTATCAGTTCATAATGGAGGAGACATCAGGGATTAGACATATATCATTGCAGATGTTACTCAAAGCTCCAAAAGCTTCCCAACTCAGTCTCCAAACTAGCGCATTATTTTAAGCATCATCTTCCATGGAACCCACCTACAAATCTCTCAATATCTTATCCAGCCCCTTGAGAAGCCACCCTCAGGAAATGAGTAGAGACCCCACTGATAGCCATCCAAGCATTCAATATAAGAGGTAATATTTCATATTTGCATGTTTCTAGTAATGTGAAAGCTGATATACAAGCAAGCAACTCTAATACTAATGAGTAATGACTATGGCTTTGCAGTCACAAATCCCCCACAAAGTGAATGCAAACAAAGAAAACTAGCCACTCACTTGCAATGTGTTGCCTCTACCAAAAAGTTTGCACCCCAACCCTCATACCCATTCAGTACCCCTTTCACCAACCCTCTCCCCACATTTACTTTTCAACATCAAGCTCCCACTCAGACACCGGATGATAGCATCTTAGTACAAGGATAGTATTAAGGTCCCACCACATTAATCTTTCACCCAACACATTGATTCCTACAATCAACTAATACCAGGATGATCTCATGCCTAAGCAACCAATTAGTTCCAAGTGCCTGACACATCATCTCCTAATGATTAGACAATAGTAGGTCTTGATCAACAACGCAGTCTTAACTCTTCTTATTTCACATACCATGATGTCTATGTATGGGTTTAACAATGTTCGGTAACAATACTCAGTTCATTCCTAGAATTATTTATTTATTTAGTTTAGGTAAAAATAATTTAGTAATCTAGTCCATGTTTAGTAAATCTTAATGAGTTTAGACCCAAGAGATTCCTAGTGCTAATAGGGGCTGAAAAGTATTTACAGGAAACATAGATTCTATCTAGGGGAGGAAGACTAACAACCTTTGTACAAGATCCATTAATATGATGAAAACACACTCCAACCCAATCCAGAGCACATAAAAGTCACTTCTAATTACACAATCATCTTGGTGGGTTTTTTAACAGCAGATGGGCTATTACTAAAAGTCACTTCTACTTTCACAATATTCTAATTACTGTAACATATTCCTGGATTGTGTTCTTCTTGGTAATTTATGATGGGCCTTGATGCAATAAAATTCTTATCACTTTCTTTAGAGACCACACTAATTTGGGCTGAGCTTCACAAAATAAAATATCCAAAAAAAAAATCATGATAGCAAGGCAAAATCTCATTTTTCAAGTTCAGAGAAGAATAACAGTTCCTACCAATAGTATACTAATAATTATAAGAAATTATATAGCTGGTAAATGACTCTAATAAAAATACACAAGGTACAAGAAATTCTATCTACATATGCAAAGCTAAAGTTCCAAGGCAAAGGTGAGGGACATAAAGATTACCCACATATGCTAATAAATTTAGAGGAACATAACATATTTGTGAAAGGGGGCTGAAATCATACCTCTTGCTGGTGACCAGCCTGCCGATCCTCTGCACAGCCCAGCCCAGCTTTGAGATGATCTATTAATAGAATGCACCTCCCACAAATATGTATACTTGAAAATCTAGCCGTTTGTTTGTTTTTGTTTTTTTTCCTCACACTTGTCCGTTAGAAAGGAGTGTCCTATGAACTCCAAATTTAAATTTGAGTATCGTGGGAGTTACAAAATAGAAATATCCCAAGCGTCCAATTGTCTCTAATGAAATATCTATAATTTAAATTTCACATGAACGTGGTTTACTATCTACTATATTACTTTCTAATGCTCAATAATTTGAAGCTTCAAGGAGTTGCAAAATAAAAATGCTTAGTTGCAATATACAAATGTATTGCATCCTACTCTCGACCAATTGT
The DNA here is from genome assembly GCA_027943335.1 of Chamaecyparis obtusa. Classification (NCBI taxonomy): domain Eukaryota; kingdom Viridiplantae; phylum Streptophyta; class Pinopsida; order Cupressales; family Cupressaceae; genus Chamaecyparis; species Chamaecyparis obtusa. Next base: position 1,027,348 of record BSBK01004991.1, on the reverse strand, counting down.
ATAAAAAAAATACACCAATTATAAATAACTTATATTAAAGATTTATAAGAATTAATTAACTACAATAACATCTTATATTTATCTCTCACTTTCCTCAATATACCTTTGCCCATCAAATACTCCCCTTCGAATTTGTTAATGGAGTTGGGATCCCAAATACGATCTACATGGATCTTTGCTGCAAACTTAGGAAGATATTCACTAATGTACACCATGGTCTAGTATACCATATATTCCTCCACCATAGAACTCTCAGGATGTGCTCTCTGTTGAACCAAGCCTTTCAAAAATTTCAAGTGCCTCTCAACCATCCACATTGACCTAGTTGGTACAGGTCCACACAATTCAATCTCCTCAACTTGATGTATGAGATAGTGTTCTTGTGCATTGAAAAAAGTTGAAGGTAGACACTTTTGCATTTCACACATAAGAAGATGAATTTTTCTCTTCCAATATTTTATATATTCTTTATTGATTTTTTTTTATGACAACCACCTCATGTATTTTCCAAGGTCATATATAACTTGTTTGACACTGTTGGCGAAGTGGTGTGGGAGAGATAGAGGTAGAATGTACTGCAATATTTGTAAAATGATCTTATCAATATTTTATAAAAGAATGCAATGAAAACTACATGCAGTATATAAATATATAGTAAATACAAAATAACATGAATTACCTTAATAAATGTATGCCAATCATGTGTTTTCATCCCTGGCCCAAATTCACTTTTCTTTGATATGAGATCATTTATGTTTGTAGTAAATCCAGTGGAAAATCATATTTTTTATGACTTCTTTTATAGCATTGCTCTGCTGCTCCAACAATAACCAACTAAGGGCACTTGTATCAATCTAGTCTCCATTGTTATTTGATCGAATGATATTTTTCATTGCATGGTTTGATTCTTCAATGTCACTACAAATTTTGACAATTTTGTCTTTGTCATGCCTTCCATCCAAGATTTTCCATAATGTCTCTGTTACATTCTTTCCAATATGCATAAGATCAAACAAATGCACGATTGGAAGTTGCTCATAGTACGACAACCTACTGAATTGCGTAGGATAACTTTTTAGTCTTTTTGGAAGTTGGTCATTAATGCCTTGATGACCTTCACAAGCATCAATTACATCATCAGTAAATAAAACACAATATCAAAATATAAATTTCAAATAAAAACCATCAGATGGAATGACATTACCTCGAAAATTTATTTTATTGTATGCCGACTTCCATAGGCAAGGTGTCATTCCCAGTGGCTTTGATGTAGTCTCTTCTTTCCCATTGAAAATATATTTTTCAGTAATTCAGTACTTATGATTTCTGTGGAGAAAGTGTCTATTCTTATCAAACACCTACTTTCTTAAACTTTTTGAATGACGAGATTTCATCTTTGGACCACAAACTGGACATGCAAATTTTCCCTTTTTCTGAAGACCTACAAGATCATGTATAATTGGATTAAATATGTTAACTTTGTGTTAGCACTATAACATACCAAAAAAGAGGTGTTAAGAAGAGAACATGCCACAAAAATGTGTTAGCCCAGGGGCATCATGTATTGTCCATACAAGCATTGCATGGAATTGAAATTATCTTTGTCCTATTGGTCTAGAGATGTCATACATAGTGACCCCATTCCATAACACCATCAACTCATCGATAAGGGGCTCAATATATACATTGATATCTTTAACTTGGTACTTACCTAGTTGAATAAACAAAAACATTACATAATTATTATGACCATTTTGATGGATTATTTATAATAATTTAATTTAGATGACTATTAAATGAAAAAATACCTGGAACAATCAGTGCCAACATTATGTGCTCCCTCTTTATGGACATCCAAGGAGGAATGTTATTGTTGATAATAGAAACAGGCCACACTGAGTAAGTAGATCTCATCTCTCCAAATGGATTGACACCGTCCACTGCCAATGAAAGCTTGAGATTACGAGGTTCTTCTTTAAAGTGTGACCTTTTTTCCTCTATTTCTTTAAATGTTGAACCATCTGCATGCATTCGCATAATGTCATCTCAACTTCTATTGCATGCATGGTAATCCAAAAATTGTGCTAGGCTATTGCACCTAAATAATCATTGCTGACGTGGAATAATGGGAATAAATCGAAGAACCTTGCGAGGCACCTTTTTTGTTATTTGATCTGATTGATATCTACTAATATGACAAACAGGGCATTCTGTCGCAAATTCATGTTGTTTATGATATATAATATGATCATTCAGACATGCATGTATTGTTTGATACTCCATTCCAATATCTTTCATAATGGTAGATAATTCTCAGTACGAGTGAGGTAGAGTGTTTGATGGTGGTAACAAACACTCACCTATCAACCTATGACCAAAAATATAATTTGTTAATTTAAAGAATATTAATTGCTACACGATTCACCCAATGTTAATTGTAAGGGAATTACGACTAAAATAATGAAAAAATATGTCATACCTTAACATACGTGTCATTGCTACATTGGATAAACCATTCATAACCTTCAATTTCACCAACAACAATAGAGTAGCAAGAAGAGTTGTTTGAGATCCTTCATATAGGGGCTCATGATCCTTCTCAAGTATAGGTACATCAAGGTTTGCATCATCATCATCATCATCATCATCATCTTGATCATTGTGATCATCTTGATCATCATGATCTTCTTCATCATCATGGTCTTCTTCCATGGGATCATTACCTTCTACTTCTATATTCACACCTCCATGTTCCCTCATTTGGAAATCCACATTCTCTGGATTGTCATGGTCCATAACATGAAACCCAGGGTGGTTGACCTATATGAAAATGATGACCTTATATTAACCATGACCATGATGTCATCATCAAATAATGTCTTATGTATTTTATAAATTATTAGAATACATACCAATGGACGAAATTCATTTCCCCCTTCAATGTGACCATGCTGCCTACAATGTTCCTTAGCTATTTTGATTAGATATCTTTGAGTCTTTAAGCCCTTACAAATTTTGCAAGGACAATAACATTTTCTATCACCTTTTCTTTTTAAGTTAGACCACAATCTAGCAATTGTCTCCCTATTTTGTTGTGCGTTGATATCGTTAGACATGGTCTTTCTTGAATGGAATGACTCATTAGTGGTAGAAGGATGACTTTTTTGCAACCTGCAGATTCTATATCAAGTGTATTAAAATAACATCCAACATTAATAATCAAGTAAATTCCAGCAAATCCAATTGAGTTGTATTTTTTTTATCATGTGACATTCTTTCTTACAAAGAATTGTTTGTTTTTCTCAGGGATGCCCTCATATGGATGAGGTGTGTATCCAATAGAACAAGGGAGGCAAGCATAAAAGTTCCTGCCTTATAGAAATGGAAAAGGAATATATTGGAGAAATGGAAATGTTTCCCATGTATTTGTAATGATTCTCATGTATTTAAGTCTAAATAAAGAGTCATCACAACAGACAAAGGATAGATCGACTGCTATAAATGATAGTGGAATGTAGACTATCCTAGAAAATAGAGGTATGCCATGAGGTTGTGAAAAATATTATATAAAGTTACAAGACAACAATGAAATAGTATTCAATTCCCTAAAAAAAATATTGTTGAATCATTAGTAGTGATTTGTTCACTATTAAAAAATATGAAAAAGTGACAAGTTTACTATTCTTCGAGCAATGATAAATTATGTGTGAAGATGGTGTCAAAAGAAAAGATAGTTTATACATAAAAATACATTGATGTTTAAAAATCAGAGGTTGTTGATATATAAAACTAAATGTTGAATATGGGAAATGGAAACAAGGTAGTGGTAAAGATTATAAAAACAATGATCAATAAATATGCTTACCTGAAGAAAGATTTGGCCTTGTAACATCATAAGGACAAAAGTGGTAAAAGGATGAAAAAGTAGTCACAAGATAAATGATCATACATGGTTGTTATAGTGTAAAAGGAACTCATAGCTACATCATGAAAACACATTAATGTATCAGAAGGAGGAGATTGTAGATGATCATGAAGTTAAAAACATCAAAAAGGTCTGAACAAAAATAATTCTATTACTGAAGACAATAAATAAACCTGATTCATTAGGAGGGGAGTAATGTAAAATACAAGACACGTCACTTAGAATTAGTCCAATAATTCAAGACTTTAGTGCTACATCAGTTGGAAGACACAAGGAGAAGTGGTATTTGATATCAAATGGGAGCTAGTAAAGGTCATAACATCATACCATAGACTTGCTAAAGAAAAATAGGTGCTAAAATAAGTGCCAAGATAGTGAAGTGTGGGGTAGTATACAGAGCATTTATTAGAGTAGTTAACTATGCTATTGTCATTAGTAGTCAAGTGCTAAATAATGAACAAATATATTTAATAAATAAGAACAATAAAAGAAGGTAGTGAAGGCATGTTGTCAAGTGTTGTTAAGAATAGATAAAAGAGAACAATAATGATGATACAATGAGATGTAATAAGTATTAGTGGTCTATGATGGCATGGCAGTCATAAAAGAATCAAAGTAGATGATCCTTGGGGTGATAAGTAATGCATCAAGACCAATGAAGGGTTGACAAATTGTGTACACTAGGATGAACAAAAAAAGGTATGATTCTCATATGCATAGAAATTTAAAATTACATAGGGTCATTAAAATCACCATAACATCATCAAATCACATAAACAACTGGAAAATGGAATTGATTAAAGAGATTCAAACAAATCACAACCAAGTCGTATACCCATAGTACTAAGAATATAATAAGTATCAATGTAGAGTGCTTATATAATCCAAGAAATGATAAACTTTTTCATGATATAAAGGAGTAATGATTTTATTAATTGGTAAAAATAGCTCTCTCCTAATGTAATAATGATATTCAATCAAGGAGAAATAAGACATAGTAATTCCATATGAATAACATGGGTGCTCATTATTACAAACATCAAATAAAGTGGAAAAGCATTGAAGAATATACAAATATTTCAAAGCCCAAAATTACTGATGGTGTCACAAAGTGAAATCATAACCTATTAGGGTTTTCATTACCCTCCAAAAAACTATAGCACATGTTGGAGGAAAACAAGATATAGAATGCAAAATCCACAATGAATATGAGTACCATTTCATCATTATATCAAAGATCAGTAATCTTTAGCAACATTTATATGAACAGAGCCACAAGTATGAGACTATAGGGATACAAAGAAAATAAAACCCTTGAATAGCTAATTTTAGTGCTTTTATAGAAATAAAGATGTAGAGAATCATAAATACTTAGGAATGCTTTTTATGAAATGTTTTAGTTTTCAGTGCTTTAGTAGACATGTATGTTAAATGTGGAAACATAGAAAAGGCACGTAAATTGTTTGACGGATTGCCTTAAAGAGATGTCTTCTCATGGACTGCCATGATTGGGGGATATGTTCAAAATGGGTTTGTTGAAAAGGCATTAGAAACTTTTAAGAAAATGCAACTGGTGGATGTAAAGCCAAACTCCTCAACCTTTTCTAGCATACTCCCTGCCTATGGTCAAGTTGGAGCTTTGGAACTGGGCATTTTTAGGTAATTTATACTTCTTGGATAGACCCAACCAACTATCACAACATAATATCAACAAATAAAAATTTTGGTTCAACTATGAATAATGGTTCCAATTAACTTGTCAAACTCTCTAAACTTTGAATACTTCCAGACATGGTGGTGACTCTTAAATCTATCAAGTAAAATTTATAATTAGTCCTCCAAACAACTTTGTTACCTCAATCACTGGTGTCTACTTTTAGCAAGACTACATGTTTTCTAATGTTCCTTTGATTATAATCTATCAAACTTGCAATCCTATTCCAAATCCTCACATATGATACTCTGACTTCTACTAATCCTCTGTTGGTTTTCAATAGTACTCTCTTTTTCCAGTCTATGGATCAATCACAATATTTAACATAGGCCTATCAGGTTCCCTTTCTTTAATTGGAAATTACAAAAAAATAACAGTCAATCCTCATCCAGCACCTCCAATTGGTCTTCAAGGACTCTCTAACCCAATTGATCATATTAGGTTAGGTTGACTTGGAACAATTCAAAGATGGGTATTAGGGACTGGTACTGGTGTTTTTTTTTTTCCCAACTATCAACAGAGATCTTGGTCAATTAATCTTTAAACCCAACATACTTTCGAGCTACTGCTGCAACCATGTCTTTTATTGTTTCTTTGCTCAAATTCAAATCAAGGAATGAATTTCAAATTCCCGGTTATTACTCTACCATAACATTTCTTTACTTCACAAGTTAACATATGGCATGCACCTAACTAGGGCATTGGCCTTGAAGCACTAACACAGTTCCCTAAGTTTTGAGAATTTAGGTTTTTTTTACACATTGCCTTAACTTGCTCTCCATCCAATGACATGAAATTCCCATGGAGGAGATGCAAGTTAAGGATCAAACTCCATAATAGAGCCAAACTCCCAACATGGGCTGTCAATGAATTGAAATCCTACCTAGAAGTTGAACAATAATGATGGTTGCTCCCCTCAATACCACAAACATATAACAGAAACAGAGAAACAACAACAATTTGCAAGAACAAAAAATGGGCTTCTTATTATCTCCACAAGTGTGGAATTACAAATTTCAGAATTACAATATGCAAAGCCACATGGGCATTCCTCTTACAATATTCTATAGGAAAAAGCCTCGAATCATTACCCAGATCTACCCAGATCTACCCAGAACTGCCCTAGACAACACTACGGGCCTTCTTTATATAGGCAATTTCCACTGCCCGAGAAGGTTCTAGAAATTTAGGCCATAGGGCCGACCAAACTTAGAATTATTTTATTTTACAATTTATTACATCAAAGTCGGCTCAAAATAACTTTTGAAACCCAAACAAAATTTTTGAAGGAAAATCATTTTCTGCCAATTCAAGTGTCCCAACTTTCGAAGACCATAAGTCATCGCTAGTTGACCTGATTGACTATTATGACCCCATTCTAGAAAGGGCACAAAGCACTCTATAGGCCTAACTTGTGCAAGCACTTGTCACCCATATTTTCAACCTCATCTGGGGCCTCTAAAGCCTTCAAAATTGAGTTCAAAGTTTCTATACCCTGCTGCCAATACCGAAAATCTTCAATGTCTACAAAGCTAGACTTGATCTATCAATGAAACTTTACTGGTAGATTGATATGAACCTCCACATGTGAAATTAGAACATTTCAAGATCGTATGACCAACTTACTAAAAATAGCAAGTTTCCATAAATAGCAGCTCTACACAAGATAGCCCTTATTGAATACAAAAACATAAATATTTTTGGGTGATGCAAGATTGCTCTTACACCCAGGATGCTCCTGCATCAGACACCCAGGGTAATTTGAGAAGTGACCCTATCATGACTCAAGTGTACAGAGGAAAACTAAGATGGTTAACCTCCTCCTTTGTTAGCCATGATGAATCTTCAAGAGGTCATCCTTTCCACTTGACCAGATATTCTTCATATGTCTTGTTCCTTGTGCTTCTGCCAACATGACTGCCCAGTATATCTTCAATCTCCTTAGTATCTGAACTACTTGCTTGAATAATCCACTGTGCCACTGTGATCTCATCTTCATCACCTCCTTCATGATACTCTGTCAAATCTAAAATGTTAAACACTGGTGAAATATTCAGCCTACTAGGAAATTCTACCTCATATGCATTTCCTGAATCATGCTTCTTCAGTATCTTACATGGTCCAAACTTCTTCATTTTTAGCTTGTTATATGTACCAATTGGAAACCGCTCCTTCCACAAATGAACCATGACTTCATCCCCAACCTGAAATTCCTTATGCCTCCTTTTCTAATCTTCCTTAGCCTTATACTGTGCATTCATTTTGGTAATGTGCTTCCTCACTTCCTTATGGATGTTCTTCAAGTGTTCTGCAAAATCTGTAGCTTTAGCACTACTTATTTCTCCTTTATCTATCTTCCTCAACTTAGATGCATTTCTAGGACTACTTCTGTATACAATTTGTGGATGATGTGATGAACTAAACTCCAAATCTATCTTCAACTCTTCACTTTCTACTAGTGTCATTCTGTGTGCTACCTTATTTGAAAAACTGGCTCCTAGAATCAAGTCCATCTGATGACTGATCCTCCTTACTGGTGGTAATCCATCAGGTACATTATTGGACACAATATCCTAAAACTCATTCAACAAATCTACAACTTCTACAGATACATCTTCTACTTCCTCCTTACCATCCTTTGAAATTAAGGTAAAACACATATGCTCACGTGGCATACCATCTAAGAAATTTCCTCTATCAACAAAAGTTATTCTTGCATTGCCACATACCTTTTCTTCAATCTCCTTCAATGGCTTTAGCTTATGTCGCACTCCATCCTTTGTCAAGGAATAGGTATTCGCATGACCATCATGTACAACACACCTATCAAACTGCCATGACCTACCCAACAACATATGACATGCATCCATAGATATGATATCACACAGTACCTCATCTTGGTACCCGCTAATCTTGAACTTCACTAGGCATTGTTCACTGACCATGACCTTGTGGTCATCTTGTACCCAGGCAACCCGATATGGATGTGGATGTTTCTGCCTCTTAAGCTTCAACTTTGTCACCATTTCTTCTAACACCAAATTGTCAGTGCTTTCGCTATCGATGATCACATCACAACATTTACCTTCACACTTGCACTTGGTGAGAAATAGGCCCCTCCTTTGCTCAAGTTCATTCTCACCACTTAGTAGGACTCTTCTGTTAATCAACGTCTCTCCTCTCTCAACATCTTCAGAATTTGATGATCTGGCATCTTCATCTACATATGCAACTCTGGCCTGGCCTTCATTTCTTCTATCTATTCTTTCCTTGATGCTGAGGACATTCAAATGCCCTATGACCTTCTTCTCCACAGTGAAAACATGTTCCTCGAAAGCCTCCTTTCCGAATCCTTGTCCTCTTCCTCTTCCTCTCTGATCTCTATTATTTTGATCCTAGAAATGATTGAAATTATCTCTTCTCTGATTTTGACTATTACTAGCTTCATCTTTCTTTTTTAGATCTTCATTTCAATCTCCATATGACCATCCACCAGATCTTCCATCATGACCTCTTCTATTTTGTCTGCTCTCAAACTTCTTGTTCAACTTTTCCTCAACTTTTAGGGCAAACTGGTATGCCTCTTTAATACTATTCATTCAAACCAAATTCAGCTCCTCCTGAATGCTCGGCCTCAACCCATTAAGGTAATGGGAAACTTTCTCCTTATCAGCTTCCACATGGCCTATTCTAATGAGGATTCGATAGAAATCCTCTGTATACTCCCGAATAGATCTTCCTACTTTCTTCAAACTTTGCATCTTCTTCAGTAGGTCAAGCTCATAATCAATAGGAATGAACTGTCACTTCAATTTATCCACCATTTGATCCCATCTTGTGATTTTATCTTTTCCTCTTCTATTTCACTCCAATTGAATCTCCTGCCACTAGATCTTCGCATGACCTTTCAGTCTGGCCTTCGCAAATTTGACCCTATCAGGATCCTCAACATCCTCATACTCGAAATATTCTTCACATTCATTGATCCAGTCGATGAATTCTTCTGGGTTAAGATTCCCTGAAAATGCAGGAACCTCAATCTTAGGTCTTTTCCCAATCTTGGAAATGGCTCGAAAAAGCATTTCTTCTTCTTGATTCAAAACTTCAAAATTTGCTTCTTGATTATCATTTCCTTCTTCGGCTTCATCCTCACTTTTGTCTTTGATATTAAGATTCATTCCTCTGTGAATATCCTCTTGCAATGCTTACACTTGCCTCTGTAGTGCCCTAACTTTAGGTGTTACAACACCAACTCTTCCACCACGTTCCCTTCATGGCAGCATTTTTGCAATGCACGCTAAAACCCTAACCACGGTCCTAGTGCAAACTGCCTCACAATCAGCGATCTGTTTACATAGAAACCCTAAGCCACGGTCTTGGTGCAAACTGCCTCACAATCGGCGATTTGTTTACACACTCAGGAACTCCCACTCTGATACCACTTGATGAAAGGTGCTCCCCTTAATACCACAAACACATAATAGAAACAAAGAAACAACAACAATTTACAAGAACAGAAAATGGGCTTCTTATTATCTCCACAAGTGTGGAATTAAAAATTTTAGAATTACAATATGCAAAGCCACATGGGAATTCCCCTTACAATATTCTATAGGACAAGCCTTGAAGCATTACCCAGATCTACCCAAAACTGCCCTAGACAACACTATGGGCCTTCTTTATATAGGCAATTTCCACCGCCCGAGAAGGTTCCAAAAATTTAGCCCATAGGGCCGACCAAACTTAGAATTATTTTATTTTACAATTTATTATATCAAAGTTGGCTCAAAATAACTTTCGAAATCGAAACAAAATTTTTGAAGGAAAATCATTTTCCGCCAATTCAGGTGTCCCAAGTTTCGAAGACCATAAGTCATCGCCAGTTGACCTGATTGACTATTATGACCCCATTCTGAAAAGGCCACGAAGTGCTCTACAGGCCTTACTTGTGCAAGCACTTGTCACCCATATTTTTGACCTCATCCGGGGCCTCTAAAGCCTTCAAAATTGAGTTCAAAGTTTCTGTACCCTACTGCCAATACCAAAAATCTTCAATGTCTACAAAGCTAGACTTGATCTGTCAATGAAACTTTACTGGCAGATTGATATGAACCTCCACATGTGAAATTAGAACATTTTGAGATCGTATGACCAACTTACTAAAAATAGCAAGTTTCTATAAATAGCAGCTCTACACAAGATAGCCCTTATTGAATACAAAAACATAAATATTTTTAGGTGATGCAAGATTGCTCTTACACCCAGGATGCTCCTACATCAAATAAACACTAAATGCTATAAAACTTTAAAATGTGAATGCATGAACTTGCAAAGGGATGTTAATGCATCTATTTGTATCGAACAGACTGTATCTAAGTAATATACTTAATAGATAGAAAAGCCCTGACACAATGGGTACATATTGAACTAAACCCATAGATGTATAAGATGAGTTTCTACAACAAACAACACTGTATATTTATTGCTAGTTCAACCGTGCAAATTAAACTTGTTCATAGAATATTAATGTTGTGAATGCATAAAAAGTGGGGTTTATAGCAGTATGAATACAAGTTATCTATTTGCCACAGTTAATACATGAAATGATAACCAAAACAAAAAAATATATTTAGAATTTGGTTCTTTGTTAATGAAATTTTCTTCGAAGGCTCTACTTGATCAAATCCTGCTACATAATGCTGATGAGGTTTCACGTGCTACAACCTTGAAAAAATTCACCGTGATAATAATGAAATGAAATCTTTTTTTTTTTAACTTATGCCCGTGGTCGTCGAAAGTTTGACCTACATATTATTGGTCAAAATTTCGATGAACATGGGCATGGATTAAAAACAAATGAAATTTTTCCTTCTATAATCTAACCAACCAAATTTTTTTTATTTCATGGTCAAAAATTTTGGTAGAAAAACCAGGTCAAATGTACTAGTGAAAGAAATAACAGTGGATGAAATTAACAATGCCATCCTCTCTATGAGCAATGACAAGGTGCCAAGGCCTAATGGTCTCCCAGTGGAATTCTATAAAAATATTATCATATGGGTAGGGGAGGATCTCCATCAAGTGTATACAAAAGCTATTAACTAGGGATCTCTTGGTAGTGACACTAATAGTAGGTTGATTAATCTCATTCCAAAGAAATGAGATAGATTCAAGAACTAGAGACCTATAACTCTCCTAAATGTTGTGTATAAAATATTGGCCAATGTCCTTTCCAAAAGATGAGAGAATATTCTCCCTCATGTAATCAAGCCAATGCAAATTGGATTTGTTTAAGGAAAGTATATCTTGGAAAACCTTCTCACTTGTTGGGAAGCCATGAGATGGGCTAGATATTCTAACTATCAAGTATGCATGATGGTGTTAGATTATGAAAAGGTGTATGATAGAATTGAGTGGATATTTATCTTTATGATGCTAGAGGGCTTGAGATTTCCCAAGTTATTTTGTTAGATGGTCTAAACATTCATGGCTGATGCCAAGGCATGGGTGGAGGTCAATGGTATGAGATCAAAATCTTTTGACTTATCTAGATGTATCACAAAAGGGTTCCCTCTAGCCCATGTTCTCTTTGTGATTGTAGTTGATGCTTTGTATTTTTTGTTAAGAGATAACTCACTCTCTCCCATTATTAGAGGAGTCCAACTGCCTAATAGGGAGGACTTAACTAATATAATATTTATAGATGTCAATGTCATCCTTATCAAGCTAGAGGAAATAATGTTAGTGAATTGATTCATAAGTTGGACTTGTTCTATGTTACCTTAGGGAGCAAGGTTTCACTCCCAAAATCTATAATGTTAGGGTTCCAGAGTGATCACCCCCCACTTTGGTGTAATAGGTTTCCATTAGCTTGGGGAGGACCTAATCATCAAGTCACATACCTTAGTTTCTCATTCTCTATCAATGGACATATTTGAGAGAAATGTGGGAATGGGTTAAAGGAAATATTGATAAGAAGATTGGGAAATGGAAGTCACTATCTCTCCTTGGCTAGTAGATTCCAGTATTAGAAAATTTAGTCCTCATATAATGTATACTTGATGCAGGAGCATCCTAGGTGTAAGAGAAATCTTGCATCACCCAAAAATATTCTTGGTTTCTTTTCAATAAGGGCTATCTTGTGGAGAGCTTCTATTTTTGGAAATTTACTATTTTTAGTAAGTTATTCATTTGAGCTTGGAATGGTCTATTTTATTCCCTAGAGGTTCAATTTGGTCATATCAGCCTTCAAGTAAAGTTTCATTGCCAGATCAAGTTTAGTTTTGAAGATATTGAAAATTTTCAGTATTGGCAGCATGGTATAGAAACTTTGAACTTGGTTTTGAAGGATTTAGAGGCCTCGAATGAGGTCAAAACTTTGGTTGAATAGAGCTTGCACTAGGAAAATATTGAAGAGAACTTCATGCCCTTTCCGAAATGGGGTCATAATAGCTAATCGGGTCAACGGGAGATGACTTATGGTCTTCGAAAGTTGGCTCACTTGAAATGGAAGAAAATGAATTTCCTTCAAAATTTCTTTTTGAGTTCTAGAAGTTGTTTTGAGCCAAATCCGATGCAATAAAATGAAAAATAAAATAATTTTAGGGCTGGTCGGCCTTAAGGCCTAAAATATCTAGAACCTTCTCAGGCGGTGGAAATTGCCTATATAAGGAAGGCTCATAGTGTTGTCTAAGAGAGTTCTGGGTAGTAGTCCAAGGTTGTTATTCAAGGCTTTGTCCTATAGAATATCACACTTCTTAACATACTCCCATAGGCACCACCTTATACTCCCTTATATATGGTGTCGAATTCATCTTACCCATCAAGGTTGAGCTACCTTCATTGCATGTATCCATGAAGAACTATACCACAAATGAAGACTATCACATGGCATGCCTTACACATCTGGATCTATTAGATGAGAAAAGGCAGCAAGAATATGATCACCTGGTTGCATATCAGAATTGACTCAAAAGGAGCTATAACAAAAAGGTCCATCTAAGACAATTCCAAGTGGGCGACATGGTCCTTAAGGAAAATCAGAAGGTACAAGCACATCGAGAGAAGAAAGGCATGTTTGAACCTACCTGATTGGGTCCTTACATTGTCACAACATGCTTTGTCTCCAGAGCCTATCAACTATCAATAGTAGAAGGTGAGCTCCTAAATGATCCTATCAACATCATACATCTAAAGCAGTTCTATGCTTGAACCATATCCTATATATCCAAAAAATACATAAAAATTGGAAAAATCATGAAAATACAAAAAAAAGTAAAAAAGTAAAGAAAAATAATTGTCCAATTGTGAAAACTTGGCAATTCAAGTGCCTTGAAAAAGTATGTTGGTGAAAACCTAGAAGCAAGCACCAAATATAGTGGACGAAGCTATTATTTATCAAAATCTCATCCCCCCATCCCCTTAACCCATTCATCACTTCAACCTCCCCATCCCCACCACCATCCCATCTTCCCAAGGTGTTCTATCCTCAAGCCTGTCCAACAAAGCCATCAGTCATATCCTCAATCTTTCACTTCCTATAAATACCCTGTATAGCAAGATCATCCTATCGCAATCCCTGATCTTCTGTAAATATCTATTCTACATATCTCCTCACCTGTTGTACATATAGTCGCATCTTGTTGTACATATCCTCATCCATCTTGCAGCAGCTACGATCAAATAACTTGTCCCACCCAGCCTCGTACTTCAACAACATCTTTTGTTGACTATCCTTGATCACCTAATTATCCTTGATTCTTCATTTTCCAACAACAACACATCATTCTCCTCATCAAACAGGTCCTTGCAGGATGTATCCTTCCTCATGTCTGACCTAATCTCCCATCATCAATCAAACATATCTGTGTTGGATGTATCATTCCTTAGGTTTTGACCTAATCTTTCCCCCATAACACAATCAATCTTTCTCCTTGGAAAAGGACATCTTTTGGATTTATCACTCTGATCTTGGATTTTGTCCTTTGGATCTTTTTTATCTTTTACGGCTTCTCGTTGTTCCTCTCCTCAAAGTTGCCATGATTGTGGTGCACTGTGAATGAGGGCACTCTGGGGAAAGGTCTTTTGATCTTTTCTTTCTTCTTGTGAGTTAGTTAGATATGACCCTTGCATGTTCCACATGTGATCTCTCGGGTTACATGGTGCACTTGAGAAATGTCATTTGTTTGTGGTTTCTCCAGCATCGTTTCTACCATGCCTCCTTCTTGGATTCAAGTGTGATGCTGTGGCAACCCTTGTGTGTCATTTTGTGTCAATCCTCTACAATGTTGGTGACACGGCCTTGTGTTCCTAGTAACCTTGGCTGGTCCCTAGCATTGTTATATCAAACTAGGTTGTGGGGTAAAAGTACAAACTTGTGTCATACTTTTGCAAAGGAAAACATCAACAACACTCAAAATTTTCAATTTTAACGACATAAAAGTAGCATTTATGTTTAGAATTTGAAGATGGTGTAAATTGATGAAATGTATAAAAGTAGATGAAGTTTATGCCTATATTTTTTTAAATTTTTTTTGAAAAAGAATAGATATAGTTTTTTAATTTTTGAAGTCCATTTTTTAAGTACTGAAAAATGCTAAAAAACTAGGGTCTTGTTCCCACCAAAAAAAGTATACGCAAATAATCTTTTTTTTTCCCTTTGATTTCAAAATATGTTATAGATGACATGTATAGCTAGTGCAAAAAAGAAGAAAAAATAGTTTCTAATGTATATTTTCTCCATTATAACTACTCAAAGTTGAACTTATCTGAAATTGATAGTTTTCATCTCCCGCCAAATTTCCCCTATCAAATCTATAATATCCAGAAAAAAAATTACACATTCTTGAAGAGGACTCTATCCTCTAGTGTTAAATATTAAATTTAAATTTTTCTGATATGATTTACTATTTTTTAAAATTTTTTGAAGCAGCTTCTACTTGAATGTTAAAATACCTACTTGCAATATTTTGAAATTATAATATATTAGATCTAATAAAAATACCATAAAACTTATATGATGGTAAACTTGATTCTAAAATCTAAAAAAGGGTATTTCTATATTTTTTTAAAAATATCATTAAAAAGAGTAGGAGTTATTGAAACATCAATTTTCTGAAATAATTTTATTTCTTTGGTAATTGGTATAAAACATGCATTTAATAGATATTTCCAATTGGAAAAGTTAAAGCACTTATCTAACTTAGCTAGAATGAAACTAGATAGACCATATGTTTGGAAGAAATTAGTTTTTAGTTAGAAATACTCAAATTCAGATGTCCTGATAAGTTAACCTAAAACATGACACAACTTTGTGCTTTTACCCTGTTCTCTCCACATTTTCATAATGAGCTCCCCAAATCCCCCTCATCCTGCATCATATAGATTAATCTTGCATCTTGCATCCTTCATATAGCTTCATCCTACATCCTGCATCTCACATCATCATTGCATTTATGCATCTTTGCTCCTGGAAGGACATTTTTTTATCCTCTCCCCCTTCCCGTCTTTCTTCATCCTTTCCCTTCCTCTCTGTGTTCTTTTCAAGAAAATTCCACAAAGTTTCCTCTATGTGTTCTTTTCTCGAGGGGCACAACCACTTATCTCCTATTCTAGTCCAGGGCATCTTACTTTCTTATCTTTAACACAATGCCACTTGCATCACTACATCAAAGAGGGGAAAAATGTAGACACCTAAAAATCCACTTGTCAATTAAAAATATTTTAGTTGATAAAAGTCCCGACGACATCATTATTTAATTAATTATTTTTTATTGTTATTATCCCTTCCTCTATTTTAATTAAAGACATTTAATTATTAAACAACCTTAGCCAAAAATGTTTAAATTAAATTTGAACATTATTCCCTCCTATTTATCAAAGAAATTTAATAAATAAAGTTCTCAACCAAGTCCCCTTTAAATAAATTAAATATTTATTTAATTCCCTAAATCCTAGATATCTTCTGGTAAACCCTAAACCTATCCTCTCATCACTAATCACTCCCTAACCCTTCTTAAGGGGTGATTCCTAACCCTCTTAGCCTAAACTCTCATCCTTTGACTTTGGGTCAACACCCTCATTAATGAGTCTTACATGCTCATTAATGACCCGTTACACCCTCATTAATGGCTCTTACAACCTCTTAATGAGATCCTATGTCTCTTCTTCCACCCTTGTCCCCTAGCACTCTTCCCTTGTGTTGCTCATACATGTGTGAGAAACCCTTCATCCTTATCCCTTTGACCCTAGGTTCTAACCCTTGCTCCTAAACCCCAAACCTTGATCCTAAACCCTAACTACCCTTCCTAACCCAAGCTTCTCCTCAAAATATATAAATAGCCCTCATTCCATAAGCAATTTGTAACCAGTTCACATCTTCATTTCATGCAATTTACCAATTCACATCTTCATTTCATGCATTGTTATAATGTGCAATTACATCTAGAATAGCATAATATATCCTTGTATTGTTAGATTTACTTCATTTTCATGTTTTCTAACTCACATCTTATCTTGGCCTAATGGATTAACTTAGTTTATTTAAAGCTTTTCACATCATTTTCATCCCATATGATACTTATCTTTAAGTTAAAATCAACCTTACATACTCATCATAGCCTAGAAATCTACATCTCATCATTTGCACCTTCAGAACCGTAGGAGAAAAATAGGTTCCCCATATCTAGTTTTGTGCCACTAGTGGGTCTCCATGGATTTAAAATGATCTTAATCCTCCTTATTTGGCATTGGGGACACACTCATTGTGCTTCAAGGGCACACACACATCCCTCTTATATGAGAAAATCAAACGGTGATAGGGTGCTCCCTTTTCAGCTCAATCTAAGGTGGCCTGCAGATAGTTTTTCTATATGTTGATGTATGATTAGTTTAGACTAGTGTTTGAATGTTTCAGCATGCTCCTAACATGCTAGGTTTGCATCACTTAGAGATACTAAAACTTAACACAAAGGAGATAAAAGTCAAATGGATGTTGTAATTTTTCATAAGAAAGTGACAATAGCATCCTTCACTAATGTATCAACAACACATCTTCAAACTATAGCCAACTATTGAAGTTGTACGGGATTTATTGTTTCCAATTTCCACTCCACCTTGATATTGTCTTTGATTGTCTAACTTAGGATAAAATCAATCAAAAAAATGTCGACAACTAATTCTACCAAAAATTATCTATAGATGGGATTATAAAGTTTGTTCACACCAATAGTTAAATTTTGTGTCTATAGGTGCTTCCATACACACAATTCCTTTCATATCAATCAAGTATGGAACCTAGATGGAAGCCTGTGATGAGAAAGAAAACCAAAATAATAGCCATTTTAACAATGTATCAAGTATAACTATTACTAATTAGAGTAAACCTTGTGTAGTGGCATATCAATAAAAGACTACTCATTTGATGCATACAAGAGCACCTAAGTACCTTTATTATAATCTATATATTATTAATCATGTAATAATTTGCAAATAGAAAATATTGAACCAAGATCAAGAGGTTGAAGAAAAGCACAAGAGAGAAAATATGAATGCAAGGATGGATTGAATAGATCCAATGAATTAATGATATTCACCAATTGTTGAAATGATTACATAATAGGCCTCCTTATATAGGAAAGGTGATATGAGAGAATGATAAGGAGCTGATAAGCTATCACCTATGCTAGGTGTAATCACATGTCCACCAAATGTGGATCATCCTCCAATATGCAATAAAGTATGTGCATTGGATTAGGATGATAATGTGATAAGAGCACAAAAGGTGGATCTCACACACAACGAGGTATGTGAAGACAACTATCACACCAAAAGTGGAATTTCTCCTACACCATGTGCTTAATAGATGTGCACACTCCTAGGTGTCTCAATCACAAACTACTATGCAACGCATTAACCTAAGTAAGATTAAGTAAAGTGTAATTAAGAATAATTAATTACACCAACAAATCATAATCTAATATTTAGTATGTATTAATCATTGAGAATGTATATGTGTTAAATATATATACAATATATGAACCATTTTTCTAAGATTTAATATATTCATTAAATTATAATACATTATTACATGGAAAGATTATAGATATGAACATATAGATAAGTTGACTCAATCTATCACTAGATTAACTCAAGATATTTTTTGATATATCTACATCTAATCCATCATTAGTACATGCAACTAAAAATTAGAAAGCTAATAAAGTATGACCTAACCACTTTATAGGCTTTCTCTTTTGTAATATGAACAACTTAATATAGTCATAAATCAATGGGGGGTGATCCCACAAAGCTGTGTCCCACTTGTAGGGACGAACCAAATCGCGAAGCTGGGGAAAAATAATAATTTGGTGACTTCATACAAAGTAAATACTTCATGCGAAGTGGTGGACCCACTTTGCATGAAGTATCCCAAACAAGGGGCTTCGTGCGAAGACCCCTCTTTGCATGAAGACCCCTATGTAGGTGCCTTCGTGTGAAGAGGGGCTTCGCACGAAGCCCCTTTGGACTGGATTTTGTTATAAATTTCTGGCATTTTATGTTTTTCAATATCATTTTCACTGACACTATTTGCAGACCCTAGGCCTTGGAGCGAAGTACCTCAGCACGCCAGCATGCCAGCGCATCCCAAGCTTCGTCGACGTCTTCAGTTTCCTAGCAGTATCAGGTACATGCATTTTTCTCATTTTTTATTGTAAATAATATGTTTTGTATTTATTTTAGCTAGTTATTTGTTTTAAATAATTTGTTATTTGTAGAAATGTTAGAAATTTGTAGTTAAATATTATCTAATATGTTATAAATTAATAGTAGAATGTTAGAAAATCGTAATTAAATATTAGAAAATGATAGAAATATTAAAAATCATAGTATAAATGTTAGAATATGTTAGAAAATCGTAGTAGTTTGTTAGCACCTATTAGAAAATATTTACAAAACATTAGAAACCGTAGTAGAAATGTTAGAAAATGTTAGAAATCATTAAGATTAAATTTAGAAAATGTTAAAATTTAAGTTTAAAGTTAGAAATGTTAAATTTTAAGTTTAAAGTTGTAAATATTAGGAATCTCTCTCTCTCTCTCTCTCTCTCTCTCTCTCTCTCTCTCTCTCTCTCACACACACACACACACACACACACACACACATGTACACACATTTTTAGTAAAATATAAAGTTAGTTATTTGTTTTGAATAATTTTTAGTTTGTAAAAATCTTAGAAAATTGTAGTTAAATTTTTGAAAATGATCTAGTAGTATGTTAGAAAATGTTAAAAAATTATAGTACAATAAGTTTCTAGGACCCTTATTCCTCTCTTATGACATATTAAGACACTTAGGATCCTTAAGGAATCTCAAGGTCTTATAATAAATATTAGGATGTCCTATGACCCATTGATGTACATGTTAGGTTCCATTAATACATACAAGGACTCATTGTTTCCCTCAAGGCTCCTTAAGACATTCTAGGATGAATTAATGTAACCTATGATCTCTTAGGACCTATTATGAGGCCTACAACCCCTTAAAACATTCTAGGACCATTGTGTATCACTTATGACATCTTACTTGACACATAGGACCCCTTAGGACCCATATGACCCATTATTACATCTTAAAATGTCCTAGGACACATTCATCTATCTTAGCTTCTGTTAATACATATGTGAACCCATCATTGCCCGCAAGAACCCTTAAGACATACTAGTATCAATTAATGTAACCTAAGATCCCTTAGACCACTTATCACATCTATGACCCATTAACATTGTTGGACCATTATACATCCCTTATGACATTTTAAGACATATATGACCCATTCAGATCACCAAGACCCATTAACATATCTTAGGTTGGCTTAGGACACATTTATGTATCTTAGATTCAATTAATATCATACAAGGATCCACTAATAAAATGTAGGACCCCTTAGGACCTCTTATGTTACCCCTGACCCCTTAAGACACTCTACCTGACCCTTATCCATCCCTTAAATTATCTTAAGACACATCTAGGACTCATTGCTACCCATGACCCCTTAAGACAGTCTAGGACCACTTATATTGCACCTACAACCCATTAACATTCTAGGATTCTTATCTAGATCCCTTAAGACCTCTTATGTTACATACGACCCCTTAAGACACTCTAGGACCCTTATCTATACCTTAGGACCTCTTATGTTACCCACGACCCCTTAAGACACTCTAGGACCACTTATTGCACCTACAACTCATTAACATTCTAGGACTCTTTTCTGGATCCCTTATGAAATCTTAAAACAAATATGAAACCTTAGGACCCCCAAGACCCATTAAAGAATCTTAGGATGTCCTAGAACCACTTACACCACTTATCACATCTACGAACCATTAATATTATTGGACCATTATACATCCCTTATGATATTTTAAGACATATATGACCTATTCAGATCCTGAAGACCCATTAACATATCTTAGGTTGTCCTATGACACATTTATGTATCTTAGATTCAATTAATACATACAAGGATCAACTAATGTAACCTAGGACCCCTTAGGACCTTTTATGTTACCCATGAACCCTTAAGACACTCCATGACTCTTATCTATACCTTAGGACCTCTTATGTTACCCATGACCCCTTAAAACAATCTAGGACCACTTATGTTACTCACGACCCCTTAAGACACTCTAGGTCATATTAGGTCCTAATAGGTCATATTAGGTCATATTAGGAAATAAGGTATGTCTAAGTTGTTTCTCTACTTAAAGATCTAACTAGACCTATTAGGACCAAGTAGACCTAACTAGGACCTATTAGGACCAATTAGACCTATTAGGTCTTTAACCAACATTAGTCTGACCAATTAGATGTATTAGGACCTATTAGGTCCAAATAGACCTAACTAAACCTATCTAGACCTATTATGACCAATTAGATAGGTAACTAGACCAATTAGGACCTATTAGGACCTATTAGACTTAACTAGACCTAACTGTACCAAGACCAATTAGGACCTATTAGGAACAAAATTTAGGACCCAATTATCTACCTAATTAGACCCAAATAGACCTATTAGAAACAAAATTTAGGACCCAATTATCTACCTAATTAGACCCAAATAGACCTATTAGGACTAATTAGAACCAATTATGACCAATTAGAACTAATTAGGACCTAATTAGACTCAATTAGAACTAATTATGACTTGATTAGAATCAATTAGAACCAATCAGGACCTAATTATACTCAATTAGAAGCAATTATGACTCTAGGACCACTTATGTGACCCACGACCCCTTAAGACAATCTAGGACCACTTATATTACCCACAACCCCTTAAGACACTCTATGACTCTTATCTATATGTTAGGACCTAATTAGACTCAATTAGAACCAATTATGACCTAATTAGAACCACTTAAGATACTGTAGGACCACTTATGTTACCCATGACCCCTTCAAACACTCTAGGACCTTTATCTATAGCTTATGACATCTTATGTTACCCACTACTCCTTCAGACACTCTAGGACCACTTATGTTACCCATGACCACTTAAGACCTAATAAGACCTCTTATGTTATCTGCAACCCCTTAAGACCTAATTAGTACATCTTAGGACCCTTAAGACCTAATAAGACCTCTTATGTTACCCACGACTCCTTAAGCCACTCTAGGACCACTTATGTTACCCATGACCCCTTAAGACACTCTAGGACCTTTATCTATAGCTTATGACATCTTATGTTACCCACGACTCCTTAAGACACTCTAGGACCACTTATGTTACCCATGATCCCTTATGTACACACATTTTTAGTAAATATTAAAGTTAGTCCTATGACCCATTGATGTACATTTTAGGTTTCATTAATACATACTAGGATGTCCTATGACCCATTGATGTCTTATCTATACCTTAGGACCTCTTATGTTACCCATGACCCCTTAAGACCTAATAAGACCTCTTATGTTATCTACAACCCCTTAAGACCTAATTAGTACATCTTAGGACCCTTAAGACCTAATAAGACCACTTATGTTACTCACAACCCCTTATGTACACACATTTTTAGTAAATATTAAAGTTAGTCCTATGACCCATTGATGTACATGTTAGGTTTCATTAATACATACTAGGATGTCCTATGACCCATTGATGTCTTATCTATACCTTAGGACCTCTTATGTTACCCACGACCCCTTAAGACCTAATAAGACCTCTTATGTTATCTACGACCTCTTAAGACCTAATTAGTACATCTTAGGACCCTTAAGACCTAATAAGACCACTTATGTTACCCATGACTCCTTAAGACACTCTAGGACCACTTATGTTACCCATGACCCCTTATGTATACACATTTTTAGTAAATATTAAAGTTAGTCCTATGACCCATTGATGTACATGTTAGGTTTCATTAATACATACTAGGATGTCCTATGACCCATTGATGTCTTATCTATACCTTAGGACCTCTTATGTTACCCATGACCCCTTAAGACCTAATAAGACCTCTTATGTTATCTACGACCCCTAAGACCTAATTAGTACATCTTAGGACCCTTAAGACCTAATAAGACCACTTATGTTACCCACGACTCTTTAAGACACTCTAGGACCACTTATGTTACCCACAACCCCTTATGTACACACATTTTTAGTAAATATTAAAGTTAGTTCTATGACCCATTGATGTACATGTTAGGTTTCATTAATACATACTAGGATGTCCTATGACCCATTGATGTCTTATCTATACCTTAGGACCTCTTATGTTACCCACGACCCCTTAAGACCTACTTCGTACATCTTAGGACCCTTAAGACCTAATAAGACCACTTACGTGACCTAATAAGACCTATAATTTTATATATTTAGATATTTGTTTCCATTTTACATGTAGTTATAACATGTAATCAAGTACTTAATTATTAACACTTAGCTTTCACATGTTATGTATCTAGATGGCTGCTTAGGGTGCACCTCAGACTCCTAATATGCATACTATTTTTTATATGGCTGATACAGAGATATCTTGACTTAGAGAGTCTATCTGTAGGTCTGTAGGGGATGGTATATATAGAGATATGTGTGCTACTATATTGATTAGTTTGGAGACTATGACTGGTAGATTGAGGTCTCACTCTTCCTTCATGCCTCAGGTAGTTGAGGCCATTTTTCAAGAATTGAGGGAGGAGGTCTTGGGTTATGTTTCCTTGGTGACGGTTCAGAGCCTCATCCCCAAGGAAACTATCAAACGAGAGGTTTTCCCACATTATGAGGGGAAGAAAGTGGTGAGGGAATATTAGGTCACACAATGTGTGATACCTCAGATTGCATGTATGATTTACCCTTGACATCTTGCAGCACATGGTCATTATCCAAATAATGACTAGATTCCATTATATTTTTCACAACAGTTGCACGCTGAGTTCTGTTTGGGACTCAGGGTCAACTATTTAGATATCCCATCATATTATGGTTAGGGGTGAGGTAGGGTTGCAAAACATGATCAGTATCATAGGGTTGATCAATTTGTGTAGCCTCATAGATAGCTAGTTGGGGAGAGGACTTCGATAGTGGCACCAATGATGGCTACTACTATAGATAGAGTCATCAATACTTCTTAGAGGGGAATTGTGGATAGTATAGTATAGATTGCTTCTGCAACCACATCCATCACTTCAGAGTCAGTGGGTAGATACATTTTGACTAGACCAAGTAGAGCTAGATCATCTTTTGAGACTTCGTTTAGTACTACTATAGGTGTGAGTGAGGAGACATATAGAGCTACAGGTCTTCCTGTACCTGGAGAGATGCGAGCACTATCAGGTCATTAGAGTACTTTAGATATGGCCCTTTACTTTTTGGAGGATCTCCTGTAGGCCTATTCTCATATTGCCGACATGTATAGGATCCCCATACATTCAGTCATGGATTTCATTGCACTTACACAGGATCCTGTAGTTCCACCAACATAGGATGCACCATCTACTAGTTAGGAATAGCATAGTGTAGAGCATCATGCACCCACAAATCACTCTATAGCTATAGAGCCAGGTATATAGATTTGAGATGTATGCATCACCACTGAGGGCCTAGATGCTTTTGATGAGCAGTTGTGTGGGTTGGGTTAGGTGGACATTGGCACTGATGGCAAGTCATTTATGGATATGTTATTGCATCTAGATGGTTCAGGTTCTACATCACTCCCCTCCTAGCTAGTGTCACCCCTACACTCCTCATTACTATAGAGGTTTGGGACCTTAGGTGGTGTGGGTGAAGCAGTATCAGTTGATGATATGATGGTGTAGCATGCTAATGATCCTCCTGCTCCTGAGACTTAGGTACATATAAAATTTTCTTTTCATTTTTATTAGAAGTTTTAGTGAATAATTAATTGTAGGTCACATGTGTATTGATGTTTTTTCAATGTATAATATTTTGTAGGCATAGTTAGCAGAGCATGTTACCTCTAGTGTGGACTTAGAGCATCTTCCACATGATGTGACACCTACTAGTGGTCAGGTAAGTTTTAGATATATGTATGTTTAAGCATGCATATGTACACATGTATTTATATATTTCAAGTACTTTACATAATATATCTACTATGAACATGTATATAACCAACTATTGTACACTAAATTTGTAGGGGTCAGTTGCTTCTTTACAACCAGATCATGCTTTCCATAGGAGTGATTCAGTAGATGTGACACCTAGTAGTGGTCAGGTAAGTTTTAAAAATATGTAAGTTTAAACACGCATTTATAATATTTTAATTATTTTAGATTATTATCATATATACATGCATTTATATTCATAGGGATCAGTTGTTGTCTCATAGTCAGAGGATGCTCATGGCAGTCACTCAGAGGGTCACTCTGTTCGCATGCACCTAGATGAATCCCTAGTTTAGGACATGTTGAACATATATTTTATTTGAGACTTAGTTTATGATTCAAGACATATATTTGATTAGAAACATACATATTTGATTAGATGTACTTATATTTGATTCAAGACATATATTTGATTAGAGACACATGCATTTGATTAGAGACATATATTTGATTAGATGATATGATTAGATAATATGATTTGATTTGATTTGATTTGATGATTTGATTAGATGATTTTATTTGATGATATATGATTTGATTACATTTGATTTGATTAGATGATTTGATTAGAGAATTTTATTTGATGATATATGATTTGATTAGATGGTTTTATCTGATTAGATGATATGATTTTATTTGATTTGAATAGATGATTTTATTTGATGATATAATAATTTGATTAGATGATTTGATTACATGGTCTTAAGGGGAGGTCTTAAGGGGATCTAAAATTAATATCATAAAAGATAGCTAGTTAATACATGTAACTAATGGATAATAACTATTCTAACTAATTCTAGAACTAACACATGTCATAAGTAATATAACTAATTTCATTAAAGCATACATAAAATCTTTAACTAATATGAAATCTATAGAAATCATTGAATAATCAAAGTATACATATAAAATTCTATATATTAAAACTGTTGAACCATCAAATAGGTTCATCATATATCAACAAATTATAGTCCATCATATGTTTAAATATATAAACAAAGTATAATGAAATTTAATCCAAAGATATCAAGTATGTCCTAACACAAGAAATAAGTATACATATTATAGTTTTTAGACCAACTCTTGAGTTGTTCATACCTTTCATTGAGAACATGTAATATTCTCTCATGATCCTCACTATCTAGTCTCCACTTACGATGTCCATGTTGAGATTTAATTGTATGAAGACAAATGGATGTGGCAACTACTATGTGACTATATTGAAACACCTTATTGTCTAGTTCGTAATCAACAAAGTGAATACCATGTTGAATTACTTTGATTTTCTTGAAATATGTTCCCTCTAAAACAACTGAACCTGCAGGTCACAGATTTTAACAATATATAGATTTAAACAAACTCAATTTGAAATTTGTTAAAAGGTTGAAATTTAAAATTTACAAATTGAGTTCAATATATTGATGTAAACCATATACAAACCTATGGGGAACAATATTCCATCACTTTCTTTAGGTTCAAGTAACTTCATCCTCTCTGCAGTACAAAATGATAAATAATAACCAACTCCTTCTACATTTCCACGCTCAACAATCACTACAAAGACATCTCCTACACAGTAAATTTATATATATGTGTGTGAGATCTTAAAATAAATACTTAGTTCAATCTATAGATCTATCTATATCTATCTATACATGCAACTCAATGTACCATATAATGTGAAATATATATACCTACCAATTTTGACCAATCTCAAGATATGATCGTAATTAGTAGAAATCAAAGGAACATCATCAAAGTTTTCATCTTCATCTCTATCAAATGTATCAGTAACAACTAGTGGCACTATATTCCATACGCTTACATATCCATGATCTTGATTGATACATTCCTCATAATTGTCAGCAATGCAGTGACAACAAAAGCATGAGTAGTCCCTAGTGTTCAACATCCAAGTGCGACATTTCGTACTCATAACTGAATGCAAAGATCGTGTCTTTTCTATCCTATTGTAACCATGCATAATTTTTCTATCCACACTTGAACAAATGCATATATAATACATTTTATATAAATATAATTTGAATAAAAAATATCATAAAAATTTTAAACACTTTCAAATAATTTAAAAATGTGCGCATACCTTTTATCTCCCAAAATTTTCTATATGGCACTGCCTGAGTCAATCCTAATGATGTGTCATTCTAATTTGGTGAGAAATGTGTCTTGCACCATTCAACCACATGATGTGCATTTTTTATATGCACTCCCTTATATTTCATTTGATACTTTTGTATAGCATGTTTGATGCAAGCTTCGGTACCATCATGTTCACCTTTTCCATGTCCACTCTCAAAGAAACTCCAGACATGCGGTATGTTTTCATTACAATGATATCTACATAGTGCATAAAATTGTCTCAATGATTTGAAGTGTGCAGCACATCCATCTAACCAAACATAATGTTTATCAATTTTTATACCTCTTTCTTTCAAATTTGCAAAAAACATCTTGAAGCAGTGTTCCACATAATGAATGTCATGCTCTCTATCATCACTTACATAAAAATGATATTCCTTCTTGATGACCCATGCTTCAAATGTGCTCTGAATACCATCCAAATATAATTGTGTGTGTCGATAACACACATGTACCATAATAGTAATTTTCTTTGAAAAATAGTATTTTGACTGAATTGCCTTTCGATGAACAAAAGAATAATTTTTTGCAAAATCAACAACTAATACAATAGTTAGAAGTGGGAAATTGTCTCTTAGTGTTTGAAATTGTTGTGCTTGCCACTTTGCAAAAAAAGCATGATGAATGTAGGATTGAATCAATTTTTTAAATTTTTCCATAAATACTCGAACATTTATCTCATCTTCAACATATTCTAACCTTTTGGATTCTTTCCCAAATTTTGTTTCATTCTTTACATATTTATAACTCTTGCAATTTACCATCTTTGGGACATCAATATTTTCATTTTTCAAAGGAAAAAGAGACAAATCAAAACATGTTTGGCATATTCCTTTTATGCAATTTATTTTTCTAGCTACATCATCTCTTTTGTCACATAAAATGGATGAGATGAGCTCACTTCATCTAGTAGGAGGAGCCTTTTCAAAACCATAAGTGTCTTCTACAAACTTTTGAAAAACTTGATAGTGGAGAACAAATTCAATATGATGATGACAAAAATAAGTTTCAAACACTTTGTTTGTCCTAATATAATATGGCTTCAATATTTCAAACAATGTTTTCCCAATCTTTATATTAGGATTTGAACTACAAAATGACACACACATTTCATATTGTGTTGTTTGTCCAACCAATGTTTCGCATGATATTCATATTGATTAGCTAAAATTCTATGTCTGATAACATCTCTAGTATTTGATGAAGGACACGTATTATCATTCCAAAATGATGCAACCAAATTTTTTGTTCCTTCATCAATCCTATCAGAATGAGGAGCTCTACACATGATTGCCCAACTTCCTTCCAAGGTGCCATCATCCAAAAGTATTCTCCTATTAACATATCATGATATTGTTTTCCTATTAAAACTGAAGTGAGATGAAATTGAAGATATCTGTCTTTTTCATCCCATAGTGTTACCTACAATGGATGTCAACATAACTTTTCTTGTAATGGACTTATCTATAGTTTGAGATCGCTTCCCTAGCTGGTTCAAACCTTTCTTAAGATTTTTAATCATATCAGTTTGCATGTCAACAACTTTTCTCTTCTTTGATGATGTGTCTATACCCAATAATTTTAATGCCCCTTCCAACTTTTTGTTTATAAGTATAAGTGAAAGCAATTGCTCGCTTGTTCAAGTGTTTCAAAATTATCAAATTTACCCAATATGTCTCTTGCTATCATATTCATTGATCTCTTTTTAGGAAGACTTAAGTGTTGAACATTAGCAAGTGATCTCAAATTGTCCACATCCATTGTAAGTAAATGATCTAAATTTCTATAATTAATATTTTTCTTTACAATTTGAGCTAAATTTAAAAGTTCATCCATACTAGTAGGAGCACGTGATGTTGACCCTTCTCCAACATCAATTGTTTAGCTTTTGTAGGGAGTAATTCTGACCCTTCTTCAATGTGCAATTGTTTAACTTGACTTGACCCTCCTACTTCAGCTTGTCTTTCAGCTTCTTTAGTTTTATGATAATATGTCAATGCAGCTTCACAATTTCTTTGTTCAGTACTGGGTGAACTTTTTCTATAAGATTTACTTTGTCTTCCCTTCTTGTTCCCCATTTCTTCGAGCTCCAAAAAATGCCTTCCACAAGATCATCAACAAAAATTTTCTTCTTCAAAAAATACTTTAATCTAATATTTTTCCTCTCCAAAATTATGCCTTTGAAAAAATAGAAATATCAATCCTCCTTCAAAAAATGCCTTCAATAATAGAAAATGCAAATTTATTAATTGCAATTCGATGTAAAATATAAATAAAATGTTTTACTTTTATACAATTTTAAAAAAAAATTACAAAATAATTTTACTAACTGACTTCCCGCGGAGTACCTACTTCGTGTGAAGTATCCAAGGCAAAATTCTGGTGGGTGTCTTTTCTGCTGGGATTTTCACTTGAGAGGCTTCATGAAAAGGGTCTTCACATGAAGCCCCTCAATTTTATTCGTGCGAAGGGTGTCTTTGCACGAAGACCCCAAAACTAAAATTTTGCCCTCAAAAAATAGCTAAACTGCAAAAAATGGTCTTCTGGGGCCTGAAACAAGGACTAAACAAGATGATTTTTTCAAACAGATGATGTCAAATGATGCTATTTGGAACAAGATTTCTAATGAATATAATTTTAATACATATTGAGTTCATTATCACTTTTAAATATTACTTTAACTAAACATAGGTTGTTTGGTCATTCAACAACCTGTCTCTTCATGACTTCGGGAAAAATAGTAAATGAGAAAAAAAAAATTATAAAAAATATGTACGAAAAGCGTATTTGTGTTACCTTTCTATGAAAAAAATGAAAAATGAATTTCGATATACACAGATCAAGTTAGAATGATCCAAGTGACCATATGTCTAAATTACAGTTACTGTCACTTTAAAACTTAATAAACTATGAAATATTGATCCAAAATAAATAAAACCAATTGCATCCTTTAGATATTGAAGTTTAAATATAATCTCAAAAGAATTACATTATTATCATATTTAAAAAAAAGTTATGCTAATCCAAGTGACAGTAACTCCTTAAAAACATAGTTTTTTCACGCAAACCACTTTTAGAAGGAGAAAGAAAAATGAATTTAAATGATTTAAAAAAAAAAAAAATATTTAGAAACTAGAAAGAAAATTCTAAAAGACTCTAGTTTACATCATCTTCAAATTCCTAATAGTTTTGCGGCAACAGATGTTTGAAAGTGAAGTTTTTTCTTAGAATGTTGAACTCTGTGTCAAAGTTGGCCAAAAAGTGGGACTCACTATTGTGGGACCACCCTGGGTTCAAGCATTTTTATCCCCCCTCATTCCATTTCTTCATTATATTCAATAGTTGGTTATCTCTCTCTCATAACTATACAAGATAATTAATTAGTCACCATTGATCTAAAGAGAGTAACAAGGTCATTCTTAATAAGTAAATATGGGATTATAAAACTAATAGTTTTAGAAGCAAGATTTTTTTTTTTGATCGATAAAAGGCCTCAGCCATGATTAATTTTATAGATTTATAATAATATACATGAGTCTCCATTTAGTGCGGGAACTGGTTGGAAATAATGGAGAAGAAAAGCTCCAGTCTTACCCGGGACAATTGTCCAACATATTAGTGATAGAGCATAATCCTATTTACAAAGCTATTGAGATAGGGGCATTCCCCTATTTACATAAACTAGAAAGTTAGGGGCATTCCCCTCTTTATATGAAGTCAAAAAGAAGGATAAGGATATCCCCCTATTTACAATGTTTAATTACAGCTTACAACATGAAATTACGTTACAATATATTCTTATTTCGAGTCCAGATGCTAGCTTAATAGAAACTTTCTTTGAAGAAATCCAAGGGAGATAGTCTTTATCCAAAATTTCTTTTGCACTTTTTTTGTTCACACACTCAGTCTGACCTTATATATTTGTTAGAAATCTTTCTTGCCTATCTTAAAGACTAACTGTATCTAAAAATTAAGGAGTAATTCACCTCTTCCCTGCATTCATACCTCAATTAGTGTAACATATATGAAATTTATTAAGTGTCTTATTAAAATAGCTTAAAACCTAGATGCAAATTGCTAACTGCTTCCTCATAATAGAAGGATACAACTCTAGAATCGACATTATTTTAACAAAATAGATCCTTAATTAAGCTAGCTATACTCTATCATTAATCAAGAGAAGCAAGAGTTATTTGAATACGCAATTTTCAAAACATTTTTGACTTGCCAAATTGAGTTCTTTTCTATAATTGTCATCTTATTTCATATAACAAACAAAATGTAATCAACAATAAATAAAAATAAAAATTAAATGAAATATCTAATAATGAAATATTTTTTTGGTATACTTGACTAAAGTAAGAGAAAATGAATAAATCATCTTTGATGATATATTTTCCTATTAATTACAACAAGGAAAAAAAATCTATCCAAAATATTAAATTAAACTAAAAATATGATAAACAAATATTTGAGAAAATCAAAGGAGAGCACAGAAAATCTAAGAAACAACAGACAAATATGAAAAAATAGGAAAAGTGGTGAGCCCACTTTTTTAAAGAGAACACACTTACTAAAGGTAAAATTTTGGGCTCCGAAAGTGTTAGAAAAAGTGATACACTCACCTAAAGATCAAATACTTTAAAACACAAACCAACTTGAATGCATGATACTTGCATTGCCTCCAAATAGTGATCAATATTGGCTAACATAATCATCTTTTTTAGTAAAAGGAACTTACTAATATTTTCTACCTATTTTATGAAGTCAAAATAAATATAGTTATGATTGTTGAAGACTAGAAACCATGACTTAGAATATTTCCAAAATCTACAATTTGAAAATATGATAGCAATTGCAATATTTAAATTGACTTACAAAAAATGAAGAAGGAAAGTGTTGAAATGACATTTGTAGACTTTGAAATTTCTTTTCTTTTAGTTATCAACTAAAAATCTCACCATTCCATACCTAAAAACACTTTCAAACTTACTTGAAACATCTCCATGATATTGATGTGGTGTTTGTACACTCAAAATGTGCACTTCTCTAAGCCATTGATTCCAAGGGCATCCATGGATTGGAAGCCTTGAAAAGTGACCTAGAGCTCCCTAGGCATGGAGTGCAAGGGTGTTTAGAGGGCTCTCAGCTAGAGCTATTAAGCATGCAACCTTGCTAGTAAACCATGCAATGGGAGATTCAAAGAGACAAGGGCACAAATGCCAATATCTTCAAGAATCGTAATGAAAATGCAATGCAAACTATGCTAGAATGAGAATGCAATTAAACTATGGAAATGAGATTGTTACAAACCATTACTAGTTAAGCTATGTGAACTAAGCTAAAGCATGAAAGGAAACTAATCTAAGAATGCTATGAAAAGACTAAGCTAAAATGCAAGTATGAAAAATGCAACAAGTTCTTCAAAAGCTCCAATGTCACCAAGAAAACCTACAGCACAACATTAGCATCAAGAGTGGGATCCCTAGAATGAGAAAAGAGCTCTCCTTTTAAAGATAAATGGACCATGGAGATTAAGAGGAAAAGATTTGATCAAGGATGGAGTTTGAAAGTGGGAGCAATCCTTGTGCACAAGTCTTCTCCAATGAGAGAGAAGTGTTGACTTTTGTGCCTCGTGTGAGACAAAAAGCCTTTTCTTCTTATTTATAAAATAGGAATAATGCTTTATTTGTGCAACTTAGGATAAAAGGTAAGTGGGGGTTTTTTATTTAATAAAAGGGGAGGGAATTTCTTTTAATTAAATAAAGATAGGATAAAATGGTTAATCCATAGAATATAATTGAATAAATGATAGAATTAGGATTTGATCAAGAATAAGCAATTGATGAATTTAGAAAATAATGTTAGAAAGGGGCTAATAGTGTAAATGACCATTTTTGGGTGATTAGATTTGCCCCTCTTTGACTAATGTGTGATCGATCTAGGAACACATTACATCAAAGAATAGATCAACCAAGAAGGCAATAGATAGAGATCTGACTCCAAAGAATGAAGTGTAGAGAGATAGTAAATCCTGCATGGTCAGCCTAGTAGCGATAGTATGAACACTTATGAGAGAGATGGACAGTTTTAGAACTCGAGATGAGAACTAATATGTCAAGCACAATAGATCGATAGATAGATTAGAGAAAATGGAATGGTCAAGCATATGCTTCAGAGAATAGCTAATAGAGTATGTCTTCCCCCTCGGGATCAAAATCAAAATGAGGTAGAGGGAATGCAGAAGCAAGAGCAACATGATCAAATCACTAGAAATCATAATTGAAGATGAAAGATAATAGAATAACCATCAATTAGTGAAAATATGCTCCACATTGACTAGGTTTGATTGAGAAAGATATAGGATAAAGATAAATTCAAAACCTCAGAAAGATGAAGTGAAGGAAATGAATGAAAGACTAGAAGGTTGAGAGAGATGGAGATGAAGAAAGGAAGATGCCCCAGTGGAGATCGAAGAACTAGGCCTCAAATAGTCAGCCAACTGCGTAGAAGAAGGAGAAATTTGAAATGTGATTTTGACCATCAAGATGAACTCATATTTTGATTTTGATCCCAAAAATGGATCTAGGACATCGAAATTAGCCAGGGGTGCAATTTTTGCAAAATTTTGAGATGTTTTGAAAATTAGGTCAAAAGGTCAAAATGCTATATAAGGGGTGAAAAGGTCATTTTCAAATTCATTTGTCTTATGTGAGTTTTGAGAACTTTGAGAGATCTGAGAGAGACTATGGTTCAACAAGTAGGCATTCCCATTCACACATCGATTCGAGTGCGGTTGGTTGCACAATCGGCCTCCTCAATATGGCGCCTTGGTAAGTTTTCAAAAAAGCTAGCCGTTTGAGTCATTTATTGCATTTAAAACATGTTTTTTGAATTTTCAACTTATTCCTTAGTGAAAAATCATGCGATACTTAAAAGTATCACACACCTACTATATACTGTATCGTGCAATATTTCATGTTGCCACAAAGTGTTGCACGGTTGTCCAAGAAAGTATCGCACGAGCCTGGATTAAATGTCATGTGATAGTGTGCGAACTATCACATGAAGAAAAAGTATCACACCGCTATACAAGAAAGTATCACATGATATAATATCAACAAGTAGTGTCACACTAGTATAATAAGAAGTATCACATGACTTTAATTTGAGCAATATAACATGTGTAGAGATAATTTTTGTGTTTAATATGACTTGTACTGATTTTGGACATCCATCATGACATGTTCTGACATCTAGTTTGTGAGTTTATGGATTGCAAAAGGTTATGGTGGTGCTCACCATTAGAGCACTGAGGGTGGTTGGGTTGCATTGTGTCTAGGATCTAGATGATCCAGGGAGAGTGGCTTTGACGCAGATGGGCTTTGGTTACTTGCTAGAGATGCCCCATATATGGGTAAACCATAGATTATTGACATCACTGGCAAAGAGGTGGCATAGCAAGCATAACACCTTTCACTTGCCGACCAGAGAGGCCACCATCACACTTGAGGATGTCTATCAGATCTTGTGTGTACCGAGCCATGGAGATGTGGTGAGCATAAGCATGTTTGTAGAGATATTCATTAATGCAGTGTTTCCATATGATGAAAACTAACATGATGTTTTGTTGGCATAGGTATACTATGATCAGACTCCCACAGATGGGAGGTAGGCCATTCAGGTGCTCTTCCAGGATGTGACCATCATGGACAGACATCTCAGTTGGGACTATTTGATAGAGGAGTACAGTTACGACTATCGAGTGCCGTGCATCATGTGATCCATAGTAGCATAGGCTTTGATCACTGACCAGAGTCAGAGAGGGTTCTCACTAGGTTGGGGGAGACTAGTTGCAAAGTTGGTGGCATGACCCCAATGGATGGCATGGGGACTAGCAATCCTTGTAGATATGTATCATGAGTTGCATGAGATCATTTACAAGGATGACCGATCATGGGCATGCAGGCCGTCCTGGCACATATATGGGTGTGGGATCACATAGTTGTTGTGCGACCAAGGGTACAACCTCGGGAGTGGAGGACTTCCTACATATATTGATATACAGGGTTCATCACATAGCCACATAGTGGGGACCTTACATATCACAGGAAGCTATTAGATGAGCTGATGAAATTTGAGTGGAGACCATATAGGTCATGCGAGCAGTGGAGTGATAGGGATTGAGAGCTCGGGTACATGCCATGCAACCAACCATTATTGGGTAGGAATGCATATATTGTGGAGCATTTTGTGATCACCTGAGTGTGGAGGCAGTTTGGCAGGTAGTAGAGAGTGGTAGTGGAGACCACCACATATGCCAGTGTGTGGGAGGATGAGGTGTTGGGATGGCTGTTGATGCTGGATTACCAGCATGCAACATAAGAGATAGTAGGGTTGTGGTGGGAGCCATGGGACTACATGTCAGACATGGTAGATGCAGGGATAGATGCATCATACATAGCAGAGTGTTAAAGACATCCATTCCCATGGTTTATAGTCCCAGATGCACAGCCACAGGCACCAGGCAGGGACAGAGATGATGGAGGAGGGGGAGGTAGAGGGAGAGCAAAGAGAGGTTAGGGGTCCCGATTGGGTGGCCATAGACCATCACACCGATAGGTGGAGGATGATGAGGAGGAGGAGGAAGAGGAGGCCAGACCAGTTTGCTGTTAGTTTGATGTAGGGCAGGAGCAGCATGCAGCCAGGGGAGGACAGGATCTATAGGCTAGGGTTCAGACCTTAGAGGCCGAGGTACTACAGTTACGGACCATGATCACTATTTTCGATCAACAACTGATGGATGCGCGGGATGAGATAGATCAGTGGGAGAGGGTGGCATGAGATGATATCATGGAGATCTAGAAGGAGGCAACATGAGTGGCATACTACCATGGTTTGTACATAGCAGCCGTTCCTACAGGTCAGAGATTGCCACTCTACTTTGAGAGGGTAGGGAGGTCGGACATGTGAGGCAATAGGATGGAGCCACCGGCTCCACCAGCACCTCCTCCACATAAGGGGGAGAGTCAGTCCTAGGTTTAGGGTTTTTGATGTATAGACATGTCTTGAGACTTTATCCAGATTTTGGGATCTCACATTGTATTTGTATCATGATATATATATATATATATATATATATATATATATATATATATATATATATATATATATATATATATATATATATATATATATATAAATGAGATGACTAGATTTATGATATACCTTGTGTACTTATCTCATTGTGATGGATGTTTCAGCATTATTGTCTTGTTATATTGCTCAAATGTATGATATATGCTTATAGATGCTCATGTATAGTTTCTCTTATGGATGTATGTTTAGTTCTCATGTTATGATATAGACTCATGTTTCTGAAAATGATCTTTTTATATGATGATAAGATTAAACCCTTGTGATGACAGGAATAGAAAAGGATGCGATATGAAAGACAAGAAGTGAAAGACATGATCGAGAAGAAGTGAAAGGTGAGTGTAGTTTACAAACAAGTCTATGAAAGATGAAAGGAGATCTCTCTACGTATGAAAAACTAAACTAACATTAACCTAAGAATGCAAGCTACTATGAAAAATGGTTTACTTGCAAGGTTACAAAGCTGTTAGACTCTAATAATCATCATCGAGCTTTATTGGTAGCATCACAAGATCATAGAATACGTACTAGTATAACTATGGGTATATGAATATGATTTGTATCAGATAGGTATGTGGGAATCCCACCTAAGCATCAAAGACATGTAGGTCAAGATGACTAGTGCAGTGAGGTTCCCTAAGTTTAGTATAGCAAGATTATGCTCACATCGAGACACAAGAAAGTCAAGATGACCATAAGCATGCGCTTACAAAAAAGAGTCAAGGATGATACATTGTAGATCCTCAGTGTCAAGTGTGACAAGCATAAATGCTCATGATATTTAGGATCAACAAGATATACCCACAGGCAATAAATAAATAAAACATGTCCTCATGCCCCCAGTTTTCTAGCTATGCATCATCATAAACTATTAGGGAGAGAACACTCATCAAAAGAAATCATCATAGATAGCACACAAAGAAATAAATTCAAACAAGTCTCAGCAAGTAAAGTGTTTAAGTGTGTGTGTGTAGGTCATAGAGTCAAACTTTGAGTATCGTATTTGCCGGTGAGAAATATCATATCATTCTAGACTGCGGGTAGGATATCTGACAAGTGTTGAAAAACACTTGATGCTAGGGAAGTGTTGAAAAACATAGTTGGAAAGTGTTGAGAAGCACTATTTGAACCAAGTTGCCCAAGAAACCTCGACGCACAAAGAGACCCAAGATAAGCTAAAACAATGTATACCCCCTAGACTAAGACAAGAGTTAATTCCAGGCTAGGAGAGATAAAGCAAGAAGTGGAGAGGAGCACCATGCAAGACTAATAGACCTAGGTGCAAGGGTCCCAAGAAGTGCCTATTTCCAGGTTTTCACCACTTGGCAGATTTTTTAGGACTTTTTATAATTTTTTTGTATTTTTGCTACCAAGGCGCTTGTTTCCAGGTTTTCACCAAGGCACTTTTTCTATTTTTTTTGAATTTTTGAATTTTTGAATTTTTTTGGTGAGACATCAAAGTGCCTATTGCTAGGTTTTCACTAGGATGCTCTTTTTTTTTTAGGACTTTATATGCTTTTTAGGATTTTTTTAGCTTCATATATGAATTTTTTGGAATTTTTTCAGGATCGATAAGATATATACAAAAAAGCTCAAGAACCTTAGGCATAGAACTTATTTAGATGTAGAACATTAATAAGTTCGGCAAGCTCTTCTCCCCCAAGTGTAGATAACTGATAGGCCCCAAACCCAAATGCTGCCATGATGATGTAAGGGCCTAACCAATTCAGCTCGAACTTGCCTTTCTGCTCTCTATTCTGCTAATTCTTAGGATTGTCTCTGAGGACTAATTCAGCCACTTGGAACTCTCTGGGATGAACCTTCTTATTATAGGTAGCATACATTCTCTTTTGATAAGTGGGCATGTGATCAAAGGCATTCTTACAGTGTTCCTCCAAAGTAGTAAGCTCATGAACTCTCATGGCCCTATGGTCTTCATCGGTAATCAAACCATGTAGAGAAACTCTCAGTGATGGTATTTTGAACTCTAATGGTAAGACAACCTTAGAACTATAGACCAAGGAAAAAGGTGTGGCACCTATAGGAGTGCAAATAGAAGTTCTGTAATCCCATAGCGCAGGATTGGTCTGCAGATGCCAATCCTTGCCTAATTTGTGCATTGTTCTATGAAAGATTTTCAGCAATTTTTTATTCGAGGCCTCAGCTTGGCCGTTCCCTTGAGGGTAGAAATAGAAGACCAATGTTGTTTAATTTTAAAATTTTTGCACAGTTGTTTTAGGTCTTTATTCTTGAACTGTCTGCCATTATCTATGACTATGGAAGAAGGAATACCATAGTGGAAAATGATGTGATTCAAGATAAACAAGGAAACATGTTTTCCCATAGCTACAGACAGTGGGACAGATTCAACCCATTTGGTAAAATATTCAGTAGCTTTAATAATGAACTTATGCCCACTTGAAGAACTAGGATGAATCTTGCCTACCAAGTCAAAGGCCCATTGCTCAAATGGCTAGTATGTAATAGAGGGAATAAGCTCACATCTAGGAGCATGAATGAGATTCCCATGTAGTTGACATTTCTTGCAGGACTTGGCATATTGGACATCATCTGATTGCATAGTAGGCCAATAGTAACCAGCCCTAAGCAATTTTTGAGCTAGAAAAATACCATTAGAGTGTGAACCACATATGCCATCGTGGACTTCAGCTAGCACTTTTTTTGACTCCTCTATTTCTAGACACCTAAGGAGAGTTCCATCTAGACCCTTCCTATACAAGTCACCAGAGATGACTGTAAAATGTGAGGCATTATGGATGAGTTGGCACTTCTCATTGCGCATTAGATTTTTAGGAATAATCTAATCTCAGAGATAGGAAAATATAGTAGCATAGCGGGATGAATCATGACCGATCACATTGTAAATGACATGGTCATCAGGGGAATCATAGGTGGGGTTACACAACTCTTTGACTAGGAACTCAAAGTGTGACTCATGTTCTTCCAATTGTAGAATGGATGCCAAAGTAGCCATGGCATCAATAGCCTTGTTCTTAGCTTTAGGAAATTGTTGGAATGTAACAGATGTGAAATAATTCCCGAGCGAGTCTATCATCTTCTTGTAGGGAATCAACTTGTCATCCTTTGTCTGACAATCATTGTTTACTTGATTTATGACAAGCTGTGAATCTCCAAAGATATGCAATTATATAATCCTCCATTCTATGGCAAGCTTAACACCATTGAGAAGGGCTTCATATTCAGCCATATTATTGGTGCATGGAAAGAGAAGCTTATAAGATTTAGGAATTGTGTATCCATGAGGTGTAACAAATAAGATTCCAGTGCTAGCCCCATTCTGTGTATGAGAACCATCAAAGAACATTTTCCACGTACACCCTGTGACATTCATGATTGAAGCATCTGGGAAATCTATTTGAAGGGGAGCATCATCAGTCATGGGAAATTTGGCCAATTGATCCATGATTGCTTTTCCTTTAATGGCTTTCCTTTCGACATACTAAATGTCAAATTCTGAAAGAATCAACATCCATTTAGCAAGTCATCTGGTAAGCACAACTTTACTTAAGAGGTACTTTAAAGGATCAATTTTGGCAATTAGTTGCATAGTATGTGCGAGCATGTAATGTCTGAGTTTTTGGGATGCAAACACTACTACTAGACAAGATTTCTCAATGCTGGTATAGTTGAGCTCATAAGCAACCAAGGTGCGACTGATGTAATAGATAGCTTGTTCTTTTTCCATATCATCTTGCTATGCAAGGAGAGCTCCCAAAAAATTTGTTGTAGTAGATATGTAGAGTATCAAAGGTTTCCCTTGGATAGGTGGCATAAGAATAGGAGGTTTTGCTAGGTAATCCTTGATCTGGTCCAAGTTCTTTTGACACTCCTCATTCCATATGCAAGTAGCCCCTTTATAAAAATTTTTGTTAAAAGGTTGAGCTTTGTCAGCTAATTGAGAAATGAACTACCTAATAGATTGGAGATGGCCTTGGAGACCCCTTAATTATTTTATGTTGCGAGGAGGTGGCATCTCCATGATAGCTTTCACCTTTTCCGATTCTACCTCTATTCCTTTTGTTGATATGATATAGCCTAGCAGTTTCCCAAAAGTGACACTGAAAGCACATTTCTTAGGATTCAATCTGAATTGAAATCATTCCATGTGGTCCAATATCAAACTCAAATTGGATAAATGAGTGCTTCTTAGTTGTGGTTTAGCAAGTGTGTCATCAACATAGTCTTCCATGTTTTTATGCATCATATCATGGAAGATGGTAGTCATAGCTCTTTGATAGGTTTCATTGGCATTCTTAAGACCAAATGGCATGACATTCCAACAAAAGGTACCCCATGCGCATGTGAAAGCTATCTTTTCTTGGTCTTTAGGTGTGATTTTGATCTGGTTATATCCAGAGAAGCCATCCATAAGGGAATATATTTCATAGGTTGTTGTCATGTCCACTATCATATCGATGTTCAGAAGTGGAAAATCATCCTTAGGGCATGCTTTGTTTAGATCTCTGAAGTCAGTGCATATGCAAATGGACTTATCATGTTTAGAAATAGGGACAATATTGGAAATCCATTCAACATAGTCTATAGCTCTTATGAAGTTAGCTTTTAGAAGCTTCTCAAGTTTAGCCTTAACAAATAATGCCACATGAGGATGCATCTTTCTAAGTTTTTGTTTGACAGGTTTTACCTCTGGAGCAATAGAGAGGTGATGCATAATAAGCTTAGTGTCCAAACCAGGCATGTCTGAATATGTCCATGCAAAGTTGATCTTTTTCTCTTGAAAAAATATAGTAAATTGTTCTTTCTCCTCTGTCGAGAGGGACTGAGCTACATGGATTATCTTAGGAGACTCTTTTGCACCCAAGTTGATTGGCTATGTAGGTTCTATCAGAACTAAAGATCTTTCTTGGAAATAGATGGGTAGACTACCAAGTACCTCATCCTTGGGTGCCTCGGAGAGGTTTTCACCCTTAGATACATTTTTATTTTTATTATTTTAGGGTTCGGACACCGCCACAATGTGGTTTTCACCATCTGACCATTTCTTTTTTCTTTTGATTTTATGACTGAGGTACTTGATATCTGATTCTATCATATTTGTTGCTGGTTCA
The DNA here is from genome assembly GCA_027943335.1 of Chamaecyparis obtusa. Classification (NCBI taxonomy): domain Eukaryota; kingdom Viridiplantae; phylum Streptophyta; class Pinopsida; order Cupressales; family Cupressaceae; genus Chamaecyparis; species Chamaecyparis obtusa. Next base: position 985,653 of record BSBK01004991.1, on the reverse strand, counting down.
CTGGTGGAAGAGGTGACAGGTTCAATGACATTGAGGTAACAAGCGATCTCATAGTCATTTTGGAAGGAAGGCAATGCAGGTCTTTGATCCTGGGTAGATCAATCTATGAGATCTAAGTGTATGAGAGGAAGCAAAGTGACAGGTTCAAGGGTATTCATGCGAGAGGTATCATCTTTGGTGATGAGAGAAGTCGAGCCTATAGAGTAGGCTCCAAAAGTATCAAGATCTAGATATGACATAGAAGAACTAGCATGGTTCACTAAAGCAATACATGGATTGAACTCATCAGACCCTACCTGAGACTCATCAACTATGTCAGGTTGGGAACTATAAGTATGAATCACATCAACTTCCATATCCACTATGGAAGATCCTTCTGAGAGAGTGTCCCATTCGTATTCATTTGAATCTGTCATTGAACTTCTATTGGGATGTTTGCACCAAGAAGGTTTAGGATGCCTAGAAGTAGAAGCACTCATGTCATTATGTGTGAGATCTCCTCTTTCTAGTAGCCACACAATATTTCTACATTTTCTATCAAAGCTTAATGATTCATTAGGCATGTAGCTTCTAGATGTAGAGGCTCCAACTGTGTCATCATTAGGTATGCCTTCTTCTCCCCAAAGGAGTGAAGTAGAAGGGAGACCATCTCCCATTTGAGCCATAGTGTATAGTGGTGATTCATCCATATCTGTATCTGAGTCATTGACCATGGGAGCATTTCTAGAACATTCAGGGAGGTCATCTTCGGCACCGTATCCTAGACCTGTGGTATCCTTAGAGTGTTTCCCATGAGTATGACTCAAAGGTTCAACTAGAGCATGTCAATTATTATTTAAAGGTCCTTGACCTTGATAGCCCATTTTCTGAAAAAATGTGTAGCCTTTACCATAGTGTCTAGGGGAGATGGGAGTAGCAATTGTTGTACGTACTATCTTCTTCTTCTTCTTTATAGATCCAATTTCTAACACCTTGTTCTTATTTTTATGCCTCTAAGGGTATGGATGCCTAAACAAAGGTATCAAAAACCATCATGGTGGAAGCAGAAGGCTTCATCTTGTCTGAAGGTCTACCATATGACTTAGGAGAAGTAGGCATAGCAACAATAGAATCCAATGCGTATTCACCCATACCAATACTCATCATTTTTAATTTCTGCTCAGTAGCAATAAGGGATGCACTAGGATCATGAGAAGGTTTATTGTGTGGGAAAAATGTTTCAGTAGTAGTGAGAGTATTGATAGAAATAGCATTGTCCCCAGCGATCATGATTTCAGCTCCATTGTATAGGAATTTGACGCATTGATGGTAGGTAGAAGGAACAGCTTTCATGTCATGGATCCAAGGACAACCCAGAAGAATGTTGTATGTGAGTGGGATGTCTAATACTTGAAACACAATATTTCTCATAATTGGACCCACTTTGACCGGTAGCACAATAAGACCCTTTGAAGACCTCTCCACTTCATCGTATGCTTTGATAGTGATCTTTTTCCTAGGATCTATAGAAAATTTAGACAATCCCAATTGTTGCACAACATGAAAGGAAACAATATTCAACCCTACACCATTGTCTATTAGGACTCGGTGGACTGGAGTATGGTAGACTTGGACCTCAATATGTAAAGCAAGATTATGTGGGCGGCTAAGGGATGTGTCATCCTCTACGGAAAATGAGAGATGGTGAGGAGATGAGATGTGATTGACCATAGTCTAGAACTTATCTAGATCAATGTTATTAGGGACATTTGCTGTGCGTAGAGCCTTTTCAAGGATCTCTTTGTGAAAGGGGGATAGCTCAAGCAACTCAAAAACCAGTGTTCTTTGCAACTGGTGAACAAGATCATAGCTAGACGTGGCTGAAGGAGCCTCTTGTTTAGAAGATGAGGCTTGTTTGGGATCACGAGCAATTTGAAGGATGATTTTGGCTTGCCCCCTAGTAACAACATTCAGTGTCTCACTTTGGGAAGATAAACCATCAAGTGTTTACAAGACCAACTTAGGCATACCATGATTGTCATCACCATTACTCTGAGATCTCATCATAAAAATACTCTCAACGGGCTCTACCATGTTGATCACAGTCTCATTGTGAGTATATGTATAATTAATCTTGGCATCATGATTTTTCTTGTCTGCTTGAGAGGAAACCCCCTTTTCATACTCAGGCAGAGGGGTTTTGAAGGCCTTGTGATCAAAATTCTTAACCAAGCCGTTTGTGAGAACTACACCTCCATCAATAAGATCTTGAACAACATCTTTGAGCTTGAAACAATTATCCGTGTTGTGTCCCTTACTTCTATGGTAATTGCAGAAATGATCCTCTTTCCACCAATTAGGCTTGACCAGTGGATTGAAGGGATGAGAATTGTTAGGAAGTGTAAGATACATGTTGGCAACCAATGTCTTAAGAATCACATCATAAGGTTTAGCCAACTTGGTGTAGACTCATTATTGGTATGTCTTCTTGGGTTTGTCTACATATTGAGGTTTAGGTTCACTTTGGGTGTTGGAAGCCTCTTGTTGTTTAGCTGTGTAGATAGCGTTGGAGAGGTGGAAAGTGGGCTGTTTAGCTTTAAGAACATCCACAACCCTATCATTGACAACATATTTGTTTTTGTTCTAGGGTTTGTTTCTATCCTTTCCATTACCTCTGGTATCTTTGTTGATGACAATATCCCCTTTCCTTATGGCAACATCCTCAATAAGGTATGCACTTTCAACCATGTCGTTGAAAGAGGAAAATAGTTATTTCCTTAGATTGTAATTATATAATTTAGGTACGAGAGTGTTGACAAAGATGTCGATCTTTTCCCTCTTGGGTAGTTGATGAGGATATCTAGAATATAACAACCTCCAGTATTGCAAGTACGTAGCAAATGGTTTGCCTTGATTTTGCTTGAGAGAACTTAGATCTATCATGGTAATAGGCTGTTGAATGTTGTAAAAATAATTTTGAGTGAAACACCTAGCCAACTCATCAAAGGTCTTGAGAGGAGGTGTCAATTTTGCAAACCATTCCAGAGCTTGTCCTCTTAAACTCCTAGGGAACAACTGTAGTAGAAATTGTCCTCATGAAGGAAGTCCATGCTAAGAGTGGAAAAATGGTGCACATGCTCATGGGGATCACCATTTCCATCATACTTATTGTATTTGGGAACCTTAATGTCCTTAGGAAATAGGACCATGTCTAGACTCCTATCAAAGGGAAGAGCATAGATAGATTCTACAAAAGAGACCTTTGGAGGTTACTTTTCTATTACAAGTTGAGCAAGACACCTATTCATTCATTGTAATTCATCTCTAAGGATTTCCAATTTAGTTGGCACTCTTTCTTGAACAATTTGGTAGACATCATAACTAGGAGGGAGCTTGTATCCTCTAGAAGTCATGTATTGAAAGTATTGATCTCCATTACGCTCTAAAAGTTTATGCATCAAATGTTGGGAAGCCTCATCTTGTTCAAACCTCATAATTTCTTCACTAGAAACATCATCATTTCCCTCTTCCTCATGATGAGAGGGAGGAGGTCTAGGAGGTGAAGAAGGTGCGGCAAAATTCCTTCTTGGAGGAGACCTTGGTGGCGTATTATTACCATGATTGCCACTAGTACCAAAGAAAGGTCTATTTTCATAACCACTAGTCTTGGGTTGATCATGAGACATTCCTCTCTAAGTCATGCACCTAGAAGCATCCATTAGGATTTTATTATACTCTTTATCTAAGCGTGCTTGGTTATATCTATGCTTAAAGTGTTCTTGCAAATGGTGATATTTCTCTTGTTCAGTCATGGTAAGTGAGACATTGTCCATGCTTTTGGGGGTCTTGAATGTAGAAAAGAGGAAGCCTCCTTTATACCATGGGGTGCCCTTGGAATCTTTGGAATCCTCAGATTTTTCTGGGCTAGAACTATCATCACTAAGTGGCACTTGTGAGCATCTTGTAGGAGAGGGTAACTACATATAGTTGAACAGAGGGTGACTCCCTTGCTCAAATTGAAACTGACTTGTAACCGACATGAAAAGAAATGTTGTTTGACTAATAAAACAAGGCAAAGTTTCTTAGATTTTGAGACGAGAAAAGCCAATAAAGATCACTTGTCGAGATAATACAATAGAGATGGCTTGTCAAAGATGCTCAAGAATTTACAGCAATCAATTTACTCAAGCCAAGATATGAGCAAGAAGCTCGATTTTAGCAAATAGCTAGAGAGGTAACCGTAGTGTGACAAGTGATCAAAAGTAGCATTTGATAGGCTCAAACCCAATAGTTTTAACTCATCTTTCTCAATCTAGAACAAACATAAACATGCAAGTAACAGGCCATATTTAGGTAAGAATAGGAAAGGACACTCTGTGACAAATTAAGATTCAAATTTGATAGCTTCAGATTGCAGACAACAGTAAGATAGCAAAATAACTCTGTGCGATAGTTCCTAGGATAGCAAGATGATACAATTTGGCCTGATGATATTTCACACACAGCGGTGCGATAGTAACCAGGCAGTTGATGCGATACAAAGTATAACTTTAAAATGATACAAGGTCAGCAACGAAGTATCGCACAATAAGATCCAGTAGATGGTGCGATAATTATTTAGTATCGTACAATGTTTGACTAGTGAATGTGTAAAACCAAGTTTTGAAGGTAATTTGATCAAAGTTACGGTTTGATAAGTTCAATTTCTTAGGTTGGAATGTAGTAACAACAAAAAATAGACAGGTTTGCAAATAGTGAGTGATCAAATGTGTCATAAAACATTTGAACAAGGGAAAAAGAAACCTTTCCAAGACATGCACTTGGGATATCAAAACAAAAAATCTTGTAAACACTACCATGATGTTTGATGTTTAAGAATGTTTACATGGGTAGATCACAGCGAAGACAATTCAAGCACTTGCTAGCCTAGAAAGACAAAGGCTCAATACTCAACAACTTAGCCCACACTTGATGTCCCATTACCTCACACAAAGTGGTTTCCCACAATAGATATTGGCTTTGTTGTGGAAGTGCGAATGACACAACCAAAGGAACATAGATGGTGAGTGTAAAATCTTAGGGTGATTCGGGTAGTCCACTAGGATCGATCCTTGCACCAAGATGTTGAGTGGCAAAACTAGGTAGCTTCTGTCTAAGGTTCATAATAAAGGCTTCCATTCACAATACCCCTCTTGCTCCCCAAAGGGACTCCTTACCTTGCGGCAAGTAACGGACCTCATGGCCACAAGAGTACCTTAAGCATTCTTGCTTAGCATTTTTCTTATGGTCACAATCCCACAAGTACTCACACTAAGTGAAGACAAGTACTACATCTACCAAGGTTTTGTGTCCTTGATAGCCTTGTGTGTGTGTGAATTTTGTACCTAGCTATGGACACAACACTTCAGTAAAACATTAGAGGTTAGCAAAAATCAAAATCTGTAAGCAATTGAAAACTAAACTAACCAGACAATTTACTGCCTTCTGGTAGGTGTGAGTATGTATTCTCAGATTGGACCGAGATCAGTGACCTAACCTTGATGACACCTAAATGAAGGATTTGAATGCAAGATAACAATGAAATATGAATGCAAATTAATCTATTTTTTTGGTTTTTCTATGCAATAGGAATGAAAAACTAATATGAATCTATGCTAAATGAAAAAATGATGTGCAATGATTAAGCTAACAATGATATGAAACTACAATGAATTGAAAACAAGATTGATCTCACAAAATTTGTTGATTCACAAGAGCTTGATTCTTTAGATGCCAATTCGACAGAGTAAGTTTGCAAATTCGTGAGATATGAATTGTGAAGAGCTGAGCCTTGTTTTTATAGAAATCTAGGGCTTTGGAGGTGCATGAGAAAAGCCATAAATCACTCTTGATGAACTCAGGTTGATTTTTGAGTTATCAGAGATAAAAGATAATTAACTCACAAAAATCATGCAAAAGCAAGGTTTAACTCAAAATAGAGTTTAGATCAAATTCCAACTCATCATTAGATGTTGAGTTTAAATTTAAAATTGATTGTTAATTTCTAGTTGCCTGCTTTTCTGATTGTGCATGATTTAATTATAAATTAATTAAATAATAAAGTGATTTATTCTCAACTTAATTGATTTTGAAAATTAAAACAATTGATTTATGGGTTAGTCAATTATTAAATCAAACTTTTATTCAAAACTATATTATTAAATTTGACAATTGACATTAATTAATTAAATAAGAATTTAATCAATTAGTCATGAGATTTTTGATTTATTGTCATAATTAAATAATATAATTTAAGAATAAATGTAATTAAATATAATTAAATAATTAAGTGGCAAAATTAAATCTAATTAATTAAATATGAAAATATTTAATTAATCAAACTTAGGATAAATTTGATTTATCACCAAATAATCATTAAATTAAAGATAATTATGATAATTAGGAATATTGCTATGAATATTCCATGATGCAGAATTTAAGATAATCAATTAGGATTCGATGATGTTCAGATGTGCCTTAGGTTAGGACTTTGATGTCGATTTCATTCGATTTGTCGATATAGGAGGTTAATGAACCTATAGCCCATTTTTGGGGTATTACATTTTGCCCCTCTTTGAATTACCGTGTGAAGCACAGTGGTTCAAAGATAATCTATTTTTGATAAAGATGTTCGAGATTGAAACTGATTTGAAAGATATGATGATGCTAGGTCCTGAATGACCAAAGATAATGTTCACTGTAGCAACGATGAACCGATGATTGTGAAAAAGTGTCAAAATGCCTGATTCTAAACCTTATCATTGTGAAAAAGTGAGTGACCGATTCCAGATTCGATTGTATTTGAAGAATCACATTGGTATCACATCTGAACCCTTTAGTTATGAAGAAGCTGATACAATTTACAAGATAGATTGGGAGAATACCAGATTGATATGGATCTCGATGAATCTGATATGCCCCAAGCGATGATAGATTTTCCCCGAGTGACGAGGACTTTTGATGAATCAGTAATTAGACGTGGTTGTTGTCTTGATTACTAAGGAAAGATTGATTGACAAAATTGATTTACAAACTTGAATGATGTACAATACCATGCCCCCTTCGGGATTAAAATTGACATCTGACAAGAAAAGTTAGCGTGATAGTTTAGAAGCATGTTAATTGATTTGAGAAGTGGTTATACACGTTTGAGAATGTGTTCTGCATCATTTAGAGGTCCTGGAGACCAAGTTTGACTAGGTTTGACCATGATTTGACCATGGTTGACCAAGTTGAAATTTTGATATTTTGATGTAAGATAATCAGTTAAGTTGAAAAATCGATTTCTATGATGATTGAAGGTTGATTATGTAAGTAGTTAATAATATGAATGATCTCATATTTTGATTTTGATCCCAAAAATGGGTTCTATTTGCTATTTCATTGGAGGAACCTTCGTGTGAGATTCAACTCTTGTTAGATTCAAAGATGTGATTGAAGAATTGTTTAAGCTTTAGAGTTTATCCAAACATTGTGAGATCATGCAAACATGCAAAATGCAAAGAGACATGCAGAATGAAATGCAACCTAAGACCTAGGACCTAGTCACTGATCATGTGTCGGTCATTCTCATCATTGAATTTTTAGGTAACTGGATAAATCAATACAATGCACACTAGTTATGAAACCATAGACATATGAATATCGATTTGTATGCTTAAGAATCAATACAACACCCACTACTTAGACAACCATGGACATATGAATATTGATTTTGTTTTCAGAATGTTGGATTAGATATAAGCATCAAGGCACAAACACCGGGATGACCTAAATATCATGTCTATTTTGATATAGCAATTTGTATAAGCATCAAAATATAAATGTTGTGATGACCAAAATACACCTTGCATTACAAACACATCAAACAGTCAAGAGATCATTCCAAATCCAATATGAATTACCCATAGTGACCCTTTATCATTCACATCCTTAGGCAAGATCATGTTTCATAGTAGGATAAAGAACTCACTCAAAAAGACAATAGTTAGATCAAACTTCTTTGAATTTTTTGGGTATCAATGGTCAAGGTACGCATGACCATCCAATTCGAGATAGAGGCTCTTACAGTCGGACACCATTTCAATCCAGAATTTCCAAAGTTGTTAGATTTTCACATACAAGCAAAAGACAAATAAAAGATTATGCCCCCAGTCATCACTCTCTAAATCCTATAAAGGACATCATCGAAGAGCTCAAAGGTACATAATATGCAAAAATCTCAATGCGAATCTGTAAGCATACAAGGAGATAAAAGCATGAAAAAGCCCAGATTGTTTTCAGTTTGTGTTTTGATTTTTGATTGCGTTGTTGTAAATACAAAATCCTTTCTGGAGAGGAGACAAACTGACTGACTCGAATAAAGCTTCAAAGGACTCTGACTGGATATGACACATCTAAGATACACTGGAGACCATAGGATAGGACATTGGTTGCCCCCAAGTTTGAACATTGATAAGATACAGATGCTTTTGCTGATTGGTGTACAGACCGACTTATTGAAACAAGGACATGCACAAACAAACCAAGAGATATGTACAAACTAAAGCAAGACTGAAAGCTGGGAAAGACCAAGATTGCACTGATAGATGGAGCATTTTGAACAAGTGGCACCCATTTTCCAAGTTTTCACCATCTTAGTAGAGATTCTATTTTTGCTACCAAGGTGCCTATTTCTAGGTTTTCACCAAGGCACTTTTTCTTTTTCTCATTTTTTTACTTTTTTATTTTCATTTTTTCAATTTTTTTGTACTTTTGATATTTTTTATTTTTTTGAATCATCAAGGCGCCTATTATTAGGTTTTCACCAAGATGTTCATTTTTTCAGGACTTTTTCAAATTTTTAAGATTATTTCAGGACATTTTACCAAACACTGAATGCCTTAGGCATAGAATTTCTTCAGATGGAGAATGTTGATTGGTTCTCAAAGCTGTTCTCCTTCAGTCATTGAGAGTTGATAGGCAATAGAGCCAAAATTAGTAGTGATAACAAAGGGACCTAGCCAGTTGGGTTCAAACTTCCCCTTGCGTTCTCGATGTGACTGATTTTTAGGATTCTCTCTCAAGACTAGATCACCAACCTGAAATTCTCTGTGTCTGACTTTCTTGTTGTAGCCTCTAGACATTCTCTTCTGATATACTCTGAGATGATCATATGCTACTTGTCTATGCTCAGCTAGTAGTTCAAGTTCTTGCAACCTAGACACTATGTAGTCATCATCAGTTACTAGACCATGCATTTTGATTCTGAGTGATGAGATTTCAACCTCAATAGGTAGTACCACTTCAGACCCATAAACTAAAGCAAAAGGTGTAGCCCCAGTGGGTGTTCTGATACTTGGTATACTTGATAGCATCTTTTTCCACTGCAAACTCCCAAGCAAGATCATATCGTGCAGTCCCAATGTCTAGCAAGGTGGAGAACAAGAGGGATTGGCAAGCTGGTGGAAGAGATGGAAGACAAGAGAATGAATGATAATGAAGGGAAGAAATCCTCAATGGAAAACTCCTCAAGAATACCCAAGCTAGGGAAAAATTATCATGTAAAGCACATTTGGACAAGCAATGAAAGACCAGCATAGGATAAGTCACAAAAGTGTAAATGCCAAAGGATAGGATGTAGTCCAAAGGAGTAGACATGTCAAGAGGTTTCATAGCATCGTGTTCTACTCATTTTTTTTTTCTTTTTCTTTTAGATCAAGATCAAAGGGAAAAAGGATAGCGATAGGTGAAAATGAATGGAGGAAGATAGACATGAAGGCTAAATAGGAAGGGAATGAAAGCAAGATCATTGTAAGATAGTTCACAAGATAGTCAAATATTTGTGTATAGATCAACATTGTCAAGATCAAAGAGAGAAGATGGAATGGATAAAATATGTAGAAGAACTACGCATGATTCTTGATTGCCAAGTTTTCATCATGGTACTTATCCAAGGCACCAAAAGGGAGTGGTTTTCACCATAGGATGAATTTATTTCTCTTTACTTTTGCCACCAAGGTGCTTGTTTCCAAGTTTTCACCAAGGCACATTTTCAATTTTTATTTTTTTTAATTTTTTTTTTTGGAAGAAGGCAAGATTTTTAGATAATGCTCATTGAAAGGATAAACCATGATATGCCAAGGATTCAAAATGATATGCTCAAAGATGCTAATAGAGAAAGGGAGATGGAAGAGAAAAATGGAGGATAAGGTTTTATGTAAAATGAGTGAGGTTGGAAGATAGGAGGAATAGGCAAATGAGGAAAGAGGATAGAAGTTAGAAGGATAATGAATGGAAGGATTGTGAAAGGGTAGATGGAAAGGAAGGAAAGATCAACATCAACACACACCTTGAAGGGTGGTGAGAGGATGGAGGAAATGTGAATGAAGGAATACGTGAAGGAATATGGCGAATGGATAGCAGAGGTTTCAGTTTAGGCACATGGAATGGAAGAATGTTTTTGGAAGAAGATGAAGTGGAAGTCTTTGGAAGCTTGATTGTCAACTTCACTTTTTGTTCAACATCAGAATTTTTCAAGAGAGATTTTGGAATCCATATAGCCGTAGGCTTTTCATTTCTTTTTGATAATTTAGAGAGAATATCTTTAATGATGGTTTTTGGAACCCATACTTGTCTTGTAGTTTTTTTCTTAGATATCTCTTTTGACTTTATGCCTCTATGTCAAATAAAGGAGACATGGTGATCTTCTCTTTTTGATGGATTCTTGTATTGCTTCTTTTTCTTGTATTGAACATTCAAGTTACTTCCAAAAGACTTGGGACTTGTGGAAGAAGAAGGAGGATATTACTGGTTTAAATGGGTGGGTGGATGAAAATGATTCAAGGGTATGCATCTATGTTGATTTTGAGGAAAGATGGGAGATGGAGGGATGTAAGGACCCAAGATGGAAGGTAGACGTGAAGCCCTTTGTAGTGGTGGAAGAGGTCCAAGGAAGGAAATGGAAGACACAAAAGGATAATTAACAAGTTCATCAACATTTATATGACAACCAAGGACATCAGCATCTTTAGAGTGAGCATTAGGATTTTCAATAGAATCATGAACATCTTGAATAGGAGAACCTTCTTTGATAGGATTGTTCAAAGCTTGCAAAGACTTGGGAAGAGTAGAAAGTGGAAACGAACATGGAGTGGTAGAATAAGAAGATGGAAGACTTTGATCTTGACAAGGATCTTTGGATAGCACAAGCATACAATTTTTTTCTTGATTTTCAATAGGTTTAACATTGGAAGTAAAAACACCATTTTTACCAACCTTAATGGAAGTATCATCTTTGGAAAGCACAAGTGTAGTAAGGTTATTTTGATTGTCAATAAGCTCAACAGTGTAAGTAGTAGCATGATCTTGCTTAGGTGAAAACTTGAGACATGGTGGAATGCATGAGAAAGGGTGCATGGGACCAAAAGAACCATGGAACGGATAAGAGACATTGTGAAAAGGAGTGGATGACATGGAGGGTTCTTGATCTTGATCTTTCTTTATGTTCTTTTCTTTAGTTTTAGAGTCCTCTTGACATGGAGCCAATTCTAAGGATAAGGAAGCATGTTGGAATGGTATGGAAGACTTTGGAAGAGATGGTGAAGGATTTGTGAAAGATTTGGAAGACTCAGAATCTTTAGGAAATGTATGGGTATTGGAGGAAGTAGGGGATGGAAGGGAACCAACACAAGACAAAGGTTCAATATTAACATGATCTTTTTTGAGAGTGAAATCTTTATTTTCAGCATGAGAGTTCTTAGAGGAGAGACCCTTGTAGTATTTACATTTAAAATCAGTGTGGTACATTTTGTATTCCTCAATAGAAGTAGATGTATCATCTATGTATTGTTCATAGAAATCATCAAAGTCTCTTTCAAAATCAGAATCATATGGATCACCATCACAATCTATCCAATGTGATGTCCCATTTGTAGTAAGCATGAGCACACAACGAGGAGGACTCTTAGGAATAGAGGGTTCATAGGTATCATTATATTGTCCACCATCATAGTCATCATAGTCTTCAAAGATGGGTGTGTCACTCTTCATGGAAGAGGTATCAAAAGGGTTATCACGTTGCTCAACATGGTATGTCTTGAGAAGAGAAGTAAGACTCTTGAGAGAAGTAGAAGAGGAAGGAGATCGTGGAGAAGAGGAAGGTGAAGACCTAGTAGAGGAAGAAGGTGTGGAAGATGAGGAAGAATGAATAGACTTAGAAGATGAAAGACATTTGGAAGAAGGAGGTTGTGACATGACCATGCGTATGATCCTAGCAAAGGAATTTGATTCAATCAATTATTCCTTTATTTTCATCATAAATTTATCACTCATGGGCTTTTTGGAATAATACTCTTCGAATTGAGCAATGAGCTCGAGATAATCCATTTTCAAGAGAGGTTCCATAACAAGATAACTAAAATTCATGGTTCTAAATTGCGCTCTGTGTTTTCATGATGAAGCTCTGGTTTCCACTATTAACCTTAGGTGAAGCAAGAGAGCAAGATGAAGACAATTGAGAAATGACTTGATTCAAGAAGATTAAATGATGCAACCTTGTCAAGATTGGTTTGATTGAAGATTGGATTAGATGTAAATGAAGGATACTATGCCCTGGATGTATGGGTAGTCACCCAAAAGATAGCAGACACAAGCTCGTAACACTTAGTCATTTTGAAGATTGATTGAAGATTGATAATTATGACAAGGTTTTGACACAAGATGAAAAAGACTCAAATCGATAAAATAGAAGGCTAAATCAAATTCAAAAGGCCACGTTGGGAAAATGATCAGATTCATTATAGGCTCTACTCTATTCCTAACACAGTGATTTGTTTGACAGATTCTAAAAATAGGCTATAAAAACTTGGTATCTGGCAATTTTGACAACTTTCTAGCAATTTTGACTTTGGCTTCGATACGAGTTTTGAAATTTTAGGATGAATTTTGACACCAAAAAGGATTTTTACTTTAGATTTTGCAAATTTTAGGTTCTCAACTTTAGATTGTTTGCAAATTTGTTTATCCAGATTTGAAGATTATACCGAGATCATTCATTTTTTAGTAATCAGATAGATAAATAGGCACGCAAAACATCAAGCAAGTGATTCCAAGCACATTTGAAAACAATGAATAGGGGACAAAGCAACCCTGTGCATGAACAAGCAAGTGACTGAATGTGCTAATCCTTAAGAGTGCTAATTGTGTATGTTCCAAAAAGTTTTGCAATAACGCAAATATTCCTAAAAAATGAAAATTTGGCCTCACTAAGGTTTGTAGTAATGGTCTGACTCTGTAACTTTTATGATCCAAGAGGGTGAACTCCAATCCTGGTGCACCATGGTTTTGACACAGTCTGAGAATTTAATCAATTAGGAGCTGCTAGGGAGATCTGACAACCTAACAAAAGACCACACCTGTGAAGATTTCTTCCATAAGGACATTTATATAGCGGCTGTCACTACCATGGAAAAAATGGCTATTACCACTTGAGGTTTTGTCCTCATGGTTGACCTAATTAAGGGAATATCCACTACAGTTAACCCTCTCTAAAGGTGACTCACAAAAAGATACCACTTGGAGACTGGTTCCAGATTCAAGGATCTGAGTTTCTGATACTACCCAAAAAAGGAGTAGAGCTTAGTCCTCTAGCCTTTTCACTTTTAACCAAAACAAAGTAGAAAGATTAATCCGACACCCTAAGACTAAGATTATCTCACAAAGATCTATGATATCAACTGCTTATGATCTATCAACCCCTCTGGAGAGAGAATGTATCAATCAAAAGTTGAAGACACACGGATCTAGTAGAACATGAGATGCCCTCAGTAACCTTTCCCTACCTACAAGGGTTCCTTCATTAAGAAGAGTTTCGCTAGAAACCCACTCTCTCAAGAGCCACAAATAGTGTTCATAGGGCCTATTTACTATGTGTAATAGATATGCAAAAAGCAAATTTATGTTCATTTTATAGCCCAAAAATTGAAGTCTGATTTATGAAAGTAGGAAAGGCGCTCAAGCTAGACATGTGAGATGTTCGTTTTATGTCAAAATTGAAATGTTTTCAAATGTAGTAGAATATCTGAATTCCCTTGCAATGTGATTAGTAGATTTTACCTGATTTTTAGCTTTGTTAAGCAATCCCTTGCAAGCAAGCCACAAACTCTCTGACAAGAAAACAAGCAAACAAGATATGCAACGTATATTCAACTTATGAAAACCCTAGGGTTAGATCTAAAAATAAATTATTAGGAGCAATAATAACCAGCAATTAATCTAAATGACAACTCATATCAATCATTGAACCATGTGAAAAATAAGTGCATACCCATCACAAAATTTTATTTTTTTGTTGCATTTGACCTAGTCAACAAGATCTGATTTTTTTGATATGATTTCGGCCACAAAAAATAGAAATGAAAAATAGAGACCCCTACTAAAAAATAGAGAGCTTTCCAAAAATGTAAAAATTTTAGAAAAATCTCTTCGTTTGTGCCCTAGAGACCCATTTTACCAAAACAGACCAATTTTTGTAAATTGACTATTTGAGCTATTATATTGCATCCAAATTTAAAACACAAAGAATAGATCCCCTATAGAATTTAAAGAGCTTTCTGAAAATGTAAAAATTTCCAAAAAATATGCTGATTTGAGTCATAAATTAATTTTTTTTCCAGAAAATCAAGAAAAAATTATTAAAAATTCAAAAAATCTCAAAAAATTTTGAATTTTTTATTGAAGCTTACCTGATATGTCTCCAACCTGAAAAAATATTTCAGACCAAAAATCCAAGCCGTTTGGGAGATAAAATTAAATCTTTGAAACTTTAGGGCTTTAGCTCCAAAAACAAAAATCAAAACCAGCATGTAAAGGTGGGTTGCCCCATGGTGGGTGCCATAAATGTGTGTGTGAATTTTGTACCTAGCCGTGGACACAACACTTCAGTAAAATATTAGAGGTTAGCAAAAATAAAATCTACAAGCAATCAAAAACTAAACTAACCAGGCGATTTACTGCCTTCTAGTAGGTGTGAGTATGTATTCTCAGATTGGACCGAGATCAGTGACCTTGATGACACCTAAATGAAGGATTTGAATGCAAGATAGCAATGAAATATGAATGCAAATTAATCTATTTTTTTGGTTTTTCTATGCAATAGGAATGAAAAACTAATATGAATCTATGCTAAGTGAAAAACTGATGTGCAATGATTAAGCTAACAATGATATGAAACTACAATGAATTGAAAACAAGATTGATCTCGCAAAAGTTGTTGATTCGCAAGAGCTTGATTCTTCAAACGCCAATTCGACAGAGTAAGTTTGCAAATTCCTGAGATATGAATTGTGAAGAATTGAGCCTTATTTTTATAGAAATCCAAGGCTTTGGAGGTGCATGAGAAAAGCCATAAATCACTCTTGATGAACTCAGGTTGATTTTTGAGTTATCAAAGATAAAAGATAATTAACTCACAAAAATTATGCAAAAGCAAGGTTTAACTCAAAATAGAGTTTAGATCAAATTCCAACTCATCATTAGATGTTGAGTTTAAATTTAAAATTGATTGTTAATTTCTAGTTGCCTGCTTTTCTGATTGTGCATGATTTAATTATAAATTAATTAAATAATAAAGTGATTTATTCTCAACTTAACTGATTTGAAAATTAAAACAATTAATTTATGGGTTAGTCAATTATTAAATCAAACTTTTATTCAAAACTATATTATTAAATTTAACAATTGACATTAATTAATTAAATAAGAATTTAATCAATTAGTCATGAGATTTTTGATTTATTGTCATAATTAAATAATACAATTTAAGAATAAATGTAATTAAATCTAATTAAATAATTAAGTGGTAGAATTAAATCTAATTCATTAAATATGAAAATATTTAATTAATCAAACTTAGGATAAATGTGATTTATCGCCAAATAATCATTAAATTAAAGATAATTATGATAATTAGGAATATTGCTATGAATATTCCACGATGCAGAATTTAAGATAATCAATTAGGATTTGATGATGTTCAGATGTGCCTTAGGTTAGGACTTTGATGTCGATTTTGTTCAATTTGTCAATATAGGAGGTTAATGAACCTATAGCCCATTTTTGGGGTATTACACCTTGAGTTTATAATGGGTCAGAATAGCTAGGTATTAGCTTTTCACCACTTGGGTCATTCCTCTTGATTGCTCAAGATTAGGCCCTCTAAAGGATTATAGACTAAACAAGAAGTGCATCAACCTTTGAGGGTCAAGATTTTTGGTTCACCACAAGGGTGAAGAGCATACTCTCCTATCTCAAAAGCCTTTCCCAAACATGCCAAGCAATGTTTAATTAACCCTCTTTCTTTTGAAATTCAAAGGTAGGTCAGGATTTTTGGTTCACCACAAGGGTGACGAGCATACTCTCCTACCACCCAAAGACTCAAATGACAAGATATTAAGTGCCTAAGAAAATGAACTAGTATAATGCCGCACTTAAAAATGAAAGAAGAGAACAAGAACTTGATTGTTTTTATGCTTTGGGCAGCCCTGCAAGAAAGATTAGTAGCCCTTGTGCATTTGAAGCTTTGACATGTGTTCTTTTAGCAAATTATGCAAACAATTAGGGCACACCTACAAGCACAACTCGTTAGGCCCACAAGGGTTAGTACAACAAAACTAGATATAATCTGTAAAGAAATCTCTATCTTAACGCAGTAAATAAAAAAACTAGAAAGTAGAAAACCTGAATCTTGCAACAAAAGAACCGAAAATAATCACTTTTAGGTCTGGGTGACAATTTATGCTGGCAGAGTTTCACACGATACTTTTTAGTATAGGAATGCGATACTTCTATTTCAAGTGACTCTTTGCATGACACCAGATGACAGAGTGTTATATATCTGGGCAATAGAGTTCTATATGGACAGACGATACCTTTGACTGAAAAAGTATCATGGTTATGTAATAAACTATCGTACGACACTGAGAAAATATCGTACGACACTCTGCGAGAAAAATATAGAAAAATAGCTGAAACAACAAGATAACAGTGACAAAAATGAAGCAAAAATACAAGAAAAAAAAGGCAAAACAGAGCTGTTCTACGCCAAAAATGTACACTCAAAATGTGCACTTCTCTAAGCTATTGATTCCAAGGGCATCCATGGATTGGAAGCCTTGAAAAGTGGCCTAGAGCTCCCTAGGCATGGAGTGCAAGGGTGTTTAGAGGGCTCTCAGCTAGAGCTATTAAGCATGCAACCTTGCTAGTAAACCATGCAATGGGAGATTCAAAGAGACAAGGGCACGAATGCCAATATCTTCAAGAATCGTAATGAAAATGCAATGCAAACTATGCTAGAATGAGAATGCAATTAAACTATGGAAATGAGATTGTTACAAACCATTACTAGTTAAGCTATGTGAACTAAGCTAAAGCATGAAAGGAAACTAATCTAAGAATGCTATGAAAAGACTAAGCTAAAATGCAAGTATGAAAAATGCAACAAGTTCTTCAAAAGCTCCAATGTCACCAAGAAAACCTGCAACACAACATTAGCATCAAGAGTAGGATCCCTAGAATGAGAAAAGAGCTCTCTTTTTAAAGATAAATGGACCATAGAGATTAAGAAGCAAAAGATTTGATCAAGGATGGAGTTTGAAAGTGGGAGCAATCCTTGTGCACAAGTCTCCTCCAATGAGAGAGAAGTGTTGACTTTTTTGCCTCATGTGAGACAAAAAAGCCTTTTCTTCTTATTTATAAAATAGGAATAATGCTTTATTTGTGCACCTTAGGATAAAAGGTAAGTGGGGGATTTTTAGTTAATAAAAGAGGAGATAATTCCTTTTAATTAAATAAAGGCTTAGGATAAAATGGTTAATCCATAGAATATAATTGAATAAATGATAGAATTAGGATTTGATCAAGAATAAGCAATTGATGAATTTAGCAAATAATGCTAGAAAGGGGCTAATAGTCTAGATGACCATTTTTGAGTGATTACAGTGTTACCCTAATATTTTATGCTCTTCATCTGAATATCTTATAGACATATTAAAGAATTTCTCATAATAAATTTATGACTTGAAATTTTACATGATAAAGTCTCTAATTCATGAGTAAACACTCAACCTATATCCCATATAAAAATTAGGAGTTCTTCATTCCCTATACTTGAATCCTTTTATGATATAGATAGCTCATGACGTGCCACTTCAATTTTATCACAATATATAGGGTATGACCTATAAATGTCTCATCATTCAACTCAAAAATTGATTATCAATTGTCAAATCTACATCCATTTCAAAGAATGGATTAACAAATATTTATAAATCATGTATGGATATGGATTCGTAAGGTACCCGATTTTCATGCTAGATACATCATGAACATGTGACTTTAGTGTAAGGAAGCAAAGGTGCATGAAAACACTTCCTATGCTAATCTTGAGAGGACAGTTATTCAACTTTCAACTTAAATATCGCAAAGATCTCAAGAAATGCATAATAAAGCATAAACAAAATAACAATGAACACATAACATAGTGATTACCATGGGGAAACCCTTCCGGGAGAAAAACCCCACTCTCCAAAACTCGCACAATGTATTATCAAATCAAGATGATTACAATACACTTGCAATGCAAGTTCTGACAAGAGCACATCAACACAACTCAAACTTGGAGAGACTCCTTCTAGCACCCAATCTTGCGAATAGAACTTAATTATACAAACACCTCCCCAAGCCCTCCTTTTATAGTGATTTTACAACTTGGAAACCACTTGTGGTTTTACAAAACCATGGGCTTAACCACCATGCCACATGTTGCCCATTTTTGACATTTACATTTCCAAGATGGAAAAACAACTAGGTTAAATTAGTAAACCCATCCATAATTTTGTCCTCTAGTTTAGACCCCCATAAAAGTCACAAAATGAGTCATCAAGTCTCTAAAAATGACCCACCTATATTCTACTATGGAAAAGACTCATTTTTGACAACTCACTAACCATTTTCCAATGCATAAACATGTGGAAAACTACCAACAAAAATATTGGACTTATTTGAAACAAACTACAAGGTTGAGACACATGTTTCTCAACATTCTCCCACTTGTCAAACACCTTGCGAGAGTCAGGGGATCCAAAATATCATGGAATTAATTGCTAGGGGCCGAGAGGCCCATAGACTCTGAACACCATTTGAATTTCTCTGTGCTCATGGGCTTAGTTAATGCATCAACAACATTCACCAAAGTCTCTACCTTCTCCAATTTCACCTTGCCATCCTCAACCATATCTCTCACAAAATGATATTGTACATCAATGTGCTTGGTCCTGACATGAAAAGTCAGGTTCTTCGCTAGGCAGATTACACTCTGATTGTCATTGTAAATTGACACTGCACCCTATTTGAACTCTATATTTGAACATAATCTCTTTCGCCAGATAGCTTCCTTATAGGCATGAGTAGTTTCCATATACTCTACCTCAGTAGTGGACAAAGCGACCATAGCCTATCGCTTGCTCATCCAACTAATTGCACCATCAAATAATGTGAACACATATGCATTAGTGGATCTTCTTCTATCAACATAACTGGCCCAGTCTGAATCCACATAGCCTTGAATATCTAAGGAATGCTCATTTCCTATTCCATGAAAACATATCGAGTACTCTAAAGTATCCCGCAAGTATCTAAAAAATCTTTTTACTACATCCCAATGTGCTTTTCCTGGATTAGACATATAACGGGAAAGTACTCCCACTACTTGGGTAATGTCTGGTCTTGTATAGACCATAGCATACATCAAACTTCCAATAGCACTCTGGTATGGTACTTGACTCATCTCTTCCATCTCCAATGGGGATGTAGGACACTGTGAACTAGAGAGCTTTGTT
This sequence comes from Chamaecyparis obtusa, assembly GCA_027943335.1. Lineage (NCBI taxonomy): Eukaryota > Viridiplantae > Streptophyta > Pinopsida > Cupressales > Cupressaceae > Chamaecyparis > Chamaecyparis obtusa. Next base: position 965,761 of record BSBK01004991.1, on the reverse strand, counting down.
CCCATTGTAATAGGAACACTCAATGGTCTTGAATCCTGCATATTGAATCTTTTCAAAATACTACCAACATACTTGCTCTGGCCTAGCCAAAGCTTTCTATTTTGTCTATCTCTTACAATATCCATTCCCAGAATGTGTCTTGTTGCACCAAGATCTTTCATTTCAAACTTTATCGAGAGCTGAGATTTTAACTCTACAATCAAACCTTTTCCTTTGCCAATAAACAACATGTAATTTACATACAAGGCAATAACCAGGAAATGATCACCATCAGATTTAAAATATATATAGTGATCAGATTTAGATTGCACAAATCCCAAACTCAACACATATGTATCAAACTTTTGGTACCACATCCTAGGACTCTATTTTAAACCATACAAGGATTTCTTCAACTTACAAACCAAATGACTTTTACCTTTCACCACATAGTGCTCTGGCTATGTCATGTAAATTTCTTCCTCCAAATCTCCATGAAGGAAAGTAGTTTTCACATCCATTTTCCTGATCTCTAGATCATACGCTGCTGCAATAGAAAGCAAAAATCTAATGGATGTCATTTTGGCTATTGGAGAAAAAATCTCCCCATAATCTACTCCCTCAACCTAAGAGTAACCTTTTGCAACCAAACGTGCTTTATACTTCTCAATGCTTCCATCTGAACCCATCTTCTTCTTGAACACTCATTTACAACCAACAGGCTTTCATCCTTTAGGCAATGGTACAAGGTCCCATGTTTGATTCCTCTTAAGAGCTACCATTTCTTCATCCATCGCTATTTTCCAGGACTCTGAATCATTCATACCAAGAGCCTCTTCTACATATCTCAGTTCATCAATATTAGCATTCAATGCAAATATGCATCTCCAATCATTAGGAGAATACCCATACCTTTCAAGTGGTTTTCTCTGTCTAGTAGACCTTCAAGCAAGATCTGGTTCAGCTTCAGCTTCAGGTACCTCTTCTTCCTCTGATGATTCAGAACTCATAGAGCTCTCCTTGACATCTTATCTTTTTAAGGGCCTTGATTCAACTTTCTCCGGTGTAGCAAGTAGTTGAATCACATCTTTCTTTCCTTCTATTTGTTCTGGCTACACTGTAATAGAAGAAGGCTTAGTTTTTCTAAAAATAACACTTCTTGAATAAAATACCTTTTGTTCAACAGGATTTGAAAGCCTGTATCCTTTCACACCATAACTGTATTTGATGAAAATACATTTAATAGCTTTTTTGTCTAATTTAGTCCGCTTCTCCTTTGGCACATGAGCATATGCTTCGCAATCGAACACTCTTAGATGTCTAAGTGAAGGCTTGTGCCCTGACCACACTTCCATTGGTGTCTTACCAACAAGAGCTGATGTAGGAGACCTGTTTATCAGGTAGCAAGTAGTGGCTACAGCTTCAGCCTAGAACTTTTGTTCTAGTCTAGCACCACTCATCATACTCCTAGCCTTCTCCATTAGGGTCCTATTCATTCTTTCTACAGCTCCATTATGTTGTGAAGAATATGGATTTGTCTTCTCTCTTTTAATACCATAATCTTTACAAAATGTGTCAAAATCATTGGAGCAAAATTCACCACCATTATCAATTCTCAAACATTTTATTTTCTTTCCAGTCTGCAACTCAAGCATTGCTTTAAATTCTTTGAAATGACTGAAAACTTCAACTTTAATCCTAAGAAAATAAACCCATGTTCTTCTACTGAAATCATCAATGAAAGAAACATAATAAACTAATCTACCAATAGAAGGAACATCAACTGAACCAAATACATCTAAATGGATTAGATCCAAAATATATGAGGACTTATGAGAACTCAAGTAAAATTGAATGCGATTTTGTTTACCATAGATACAATGCTCACAAAAATCAAATTCAAGATTGCAATCATTCAACCCATCAACAAGGTTCTTATTTTTCAAGGTTCGTAGACCCTTCTCACCTATGTGGCCAAGTCTCTAGTGCCATAACATGGTCTTCTCTACAGGCAATTTTGATTCAGTAGACAAAGCACCCTTGGGTACCCAAAAACCATGACCATTTGTTGAAAGAGAAACCCTCTCCTTTTCCAACTGAGTAGTCTTTTTCACAATCTTATCAGAAGTACTATTGCACTCAATTGTGCATGCATCAAGTTGGTACAGTGTACCCAATCTACTTCCTCTTGCTATTAACATAGCACCTCTCACCATTTTCACACCTACTTCAGAAAACTGTACATGCACACTCGCATCTATTAGCTTACTAATAGATAACAAATTCCTTTCTAGTCCCCGGATATGCACGACACCATCAAATCTTCTAATTCTACCATCAGAAAATTTCACACGAATACTTCCATGACCAACAATATCAAGTACTAAGTTATTGTATGGTGAAAATGTGACCACACTTCTATGAATCCTTACATGCAAGAAAAATCAAGAATGAGCCCTCACAAATCGATCCATAGCTCTCTATGCATGGAGTTGCAAGGAACTTGATAGATTTGCTCTCAGCTAGAGCTATGAAACTAGTGACCTTGCTAGTCAACCACACAATGAAAGATTCCAAATCAAGGACAAGGGCAACAATGCCAATATCTCCAAGGAAATCAAGGTATGCAATGCAAGGAAAACTAATATGAATTTGCAAGATTAATCTATCAAAATGAAAGTGCAATACAACTATGAAAGGAAATAGCAATGGATTACAATTCTCCTAATTAAGCTATGTGAAGCTAATCTATTGCATAAAAGGAAACTAAGCTATTATGCCATGATTATGCAACTAAGAAAGAAAATATGAACTAGATGAAATGTAACAAAGATCTTCAAAGCTTGGATGAAAAATATCTTCAAAGAAAGCTCCAAATATCCTAGAAAACCTACAACATAACATTACCATAAAAAAGATGGATATCCAAATGAGGAAGAGAGCTCTCCTTTTATAGGAAATGAGGTGAAATGGACCATTGAGATTAAGAGGCAAAAGACTTAATCAATGGTGGAGAAAAATGGAAGCTTGATTCTTGTGCACAAATATCCTCCAATAGGAAAATAGGAGTTGACATTATGTCCATATGAGACAAAAAGTGCTTTTTCCTTTTTATAAAATAAGAATAAATACTTTATTTGTGCAACTTAGGATAAGAGGAAAAGGTGGGGCTTTTTATTTAATAAAAGGGGAGGAAATATTCCTTTTAATTAAATAAAAACTTAGGATAAAATAGTTAGCCCATAGGATAAAAATTCAATACATGATCGAAATTAAGACTTGATCAAGAGATTGATAATGTTGAAAATATTGATTATTGATAAAACTGATCAGGATAAATAAATCAAATAAAGGGGGCCCAAAGTCTAGGTGACCATTTTTGGGTGCATACATTTTCCCCTCTTTGACTAATGTGTGATCGATCTGGGAACACATGTAGTCAAAGAAGAGTTGAAATGTGAGATCGATCTGGGATCACAAAACAACTTAGATGTGAGGTCGATTCAGGATCACACCCAGACAAATATAGACAAAGGCCTTTGAACATGAGGTCGATTCAGGATCACATTCAAAGTAAGAGATAAGAATCTCAAATTTGAGAGAAAGCTCACAAAAGATGTTTGAATCAGGAAAAACAAGGAATCGGGGATGAGAATCCCATAAATACTGCCCCCTCGAAGTCGAAATCAAAATCAGATAGAGGAGAACAGCAAATCGATAAAAGATGATCAAATCAAAATGAAATCATAATCAAAGATAAATGATAATAGGATAACCATCAAGCAGTGAAAACATGCCCCAGTGATGAAAGAAAAGAAAAGAAGGAGGGTGAATGAAAGACTAGAAAATTTGAGACATGGAAAAGAAGAAATTCCATCAAAGATCGAAGAATTATGCCTCAAAAGGTTAGTCAACTGCATAGAAGAGGGAGAAGATTTGAAATGAAATTTTGACTATCAAGATGACCTCAAATTTTGATTTTGAGTCCAAAAATGAATCCAAGACATCGAAATTAGCTAGGGGTGCAATTTTTGCGCAATTCCAAGGAGTTTTGAAAATCAGCCAAAAAGTCAAAATGCTATAGGAGTAGAAAATGATATGATGTGAAAGACAAGGAGAAAAAGACATGATCAAGAAAAGGAAAGGTGAGCGCAGTCGACGGACAAGTCCACATAAGATGAAAAGGAGAGCTCTTTCCATATGCAAAAAATGCAAAACTAAACTAACATGAACCTAGAAATGCAAGCTACTATGAAAGTGGTTGACTTGCAAGGTCACAACGCTTATAGACATCTAATTATCATCATCGAGCTTTATTGGTCACCTCGTAAGATCATACAATGCACACTAGTATGACTATGTGAATATGAATTTGATCTTTATCAGATAGAAATGTGAAAATCTCACCTAGGCATCAAAGACATGTAGGTTAAGATGACTAGTGTAGCGAGATTACCGAAGTTTGATATGGTGAGATTATGCTTGTATGAAGACACATGAAATTCAGGATAGCTAGAAGCATGCACTCACTAAAACAGTCAAGGATAATACCTTGTTAATCCATAGTGTCAAGTAGGACCAGCAAAAATGCTCATGACAGTTAGAATCAACAAAATATACCCATAAGCAGATAAAGAAAGAAAACATGTTCTCATACCCTCAGTCTTCTAGCTATGCATCATCGAAAACTTCTCAGGGAGAGACCACTCATCAAAGAAATCCTCATAGATAGCACACAAAGAAAAATAAAGTCAACATATCTCAAGCGAGTTGATTGTTTAAGTGCATGTGTGTTGGTTATAGAGTCAGACTTTGATTATCAAAGCTGCCAATGAGAAATATCACATCATACTAGACTATTGGGTAAGACATCTGATAAGTGTTAAGAAAGACGCGACGCAGGGGTAGTGTTGAAAAACACTGTTTGGGGTGGTGTTGAAAAACACCTGTTGTGAAATGCCCCAAGAGACAAACACACCTAAAGGACCTATGCTAACAGTTATGCCCCCTAGACAAAGATAAAGGCCAATTCCAGACCAAGTCAAATAAAGTCAAGGCATGATGGAAAGTGGCTAAGTGTCGAGGACGCATGCTAACAAATAGGGGTGCAAAGGCCTCAAGTAGCGCCTGTTTCCAAGTTTTCACCACTTGGATTTTATTGCAATTTTTTCTTTTTTCATTTTTTTGTATTTTTGTTACCAAGGCATCTATTTCCAGGTTTTCACCAAGGCACTTTTTCTATTTTATTTTATTTTATTTGGATTTTAAAAAAAATTTAGATTTTTTTGTATTTTTTTAGGACTTTTTATGCTTTTTAGGATTTTTTTAGCATCATATATCAAATTTTTTTTTTGGTATTTTTTCAGGATCATAAAATATGTACAAAGGATGCCCCTAGATAGAAATGGGCATCAAGGATAGAACTTCTTGAGGTGCACAATGTTGATGGGCTCAGGGAGCTGTTCTCCATCTTTGTTCGATAGTAAATATGCACCTGTACCAAAAGATGCTGTAATAATGTATGGTCCAAGACAATTGGGTTCGAACTTGCCCTTTTGTTCTTTGTTTTTTTGATTCTTAGGATTCTCTCGCAAAACAAGATCACCGATTTGAAACTCTCTAGGGTGAACCTTCTTGTTAAATGCCTTGGACATACACTTCTGATATACTCTCATGTGATCAAAGGAAGCCTTACGCTTCTCATCTAGAAGTTCTAGTTCTTGTAACCTCATGGCACGGTAATCCTCATCTGTAATCAAACCTTTGAGTGAGACTCTAAGTGAAGGGATCTCTACTTCTAAAGGTAATACCGCTTCAGTGCCATAGGTAAGGGCAAAAGGCGTGGCTCCTGTAGGTGTGTGAATGCTTTTTCTGTAAGCCCATAGTGCTGGATTGATTTGCAAGTGCCAATCCCTACCATTCTTGTGCACTGTCCTATGAAGAATCTTAAGAATGGTTTTATTAGAGGCTTCTTCTTGTCCATTTCCTTGTGGGAAGTAGATGGAGGACCAATGTTGCTTGATTTTAAACTTTTTGCATAAATGCTTTAGGTCTTTGTTCTTGAATTGTCCTCCATTATCAGTAATAATCTCAGAAGGCACTCCAAATCGGCAAATAATATGGTTCAGAATAAATAGGGAAACTATTTTGCCTGAGGCAATGGAAAGAGGGACTGCCTCTACCCACTTCGTGAAATAATCAGTAGCTGTGATGATAAACTTATGTCCACTTGATGAGTTGGGGTGAATTTGCCCCACAAGGTCAAAGGCCCTATGCTGAAATGGCTAATGAGAAATAGAAGGAATTAGCTCCCCCCTGGAGCATGAATCAGGTTTCCATGTTTTTGACATTTCTCACAAGATTTAGAGAAAGCTACTGCATCAGTTTGCATTGTGGACCAGTAATACCCCACCCTAAGCAACCTTCGGGCCATGGCAAGACCATTGGAATGTCCACCACAAATGCCCTCATGGATGTCTGCTAACACTTGGTTGGATTCCTCCTTTTCCAAGCACCTAAGAAGTGTCCCATCTAAACCCCTCCTATATAAATCACTAGAGATAAGGGTGTGGTGAGAGGCATTACAGATAAGGTTTCAATGTTCAGAATGGTTGAATGTGTCAGGGATGATGCCATCATAGAGATATGAATAGATAGCACCATATCGGGAAGACTCATGAGTGACAAGGGTACAAATGATATGACTTTCATATGAGTCAAATATGGGATGGTGTAGCTCTTCCACTAGGAATTCAAATCTTGATTCATGTTGTTCCAACTGAAGGAGTGAAGCTAATGTGGCCATAGCATCTACAGCTTTGTTTTCTACTCTAGGGATTTGTTGGAATGTCACAAAGGTAAAGTAACATCTCAATGAATCAACCATCTTTTTGTAAGGTACCAATTTATCATCCTTGGTTTGATACTCCTCATTGACTTGGTTGATAATTAACTATGAATCCCCAAAGACATGAAACTTTGTTATGTTCCATTCTATAGCTAGTTTCAATCCATTGGTTAATGCTTCATATTCTGCAATATTGTTTGTACATGGGAATAACCATTTGTAAGATTTTGGTATATTATACCCATGAGGAGAAACAAACAATACTCCCGCACCTGATCCATTTTGCATGTTGGAACCATCGAAGAACATCTTCCAAGTGCGAGTGGTCATGTATAGAAGATGTTCATCTGGGAACCCTACCTGAATAGGCATACTATCTTTAACTGAAAAATTAGCTAACTGGTCAGCAATAGTTTTCCCTTTTATGGCCTTTCTTTCAATGTACTCTATATCAAACTTAGATAAAACCATCATCCACTTAGCAAGTCTACTCGTGAGGGCAGCCTTACTAAGAAAGTACTTAAGAGGATCAATTTTTGCAACCAAATGTATAATATGAGCAAGCATATAGTGTCGCAACTTTTGGGAAGAAAACACTACTGCAAGACAAGACTTCTCAATGTTATTATAATTGATCTCATAAGATACTAGAGTACAACTGATATAGTTTATGGCCCTTTCTTTCCCAGTGTCATTTAATTGAGCCAACAATGCCCCCAAGGAAGACTCTGTTGCTGAAATGTACAAAATCAATGGTTTCCCTGGAATAGGAGGCATCAAAATTAGAGGATTAGCCAAATAATGTTTTATTTGATCAAGGCTCTTTTGGCAATCCTCATTCCACACACATGTGACTCCCTTATGCAATGTTTTATTGAAAGGTTGTGCTCTATCTGCAAGTTGTGAAATAAACCTTCGTATAGATTGGAGTCATCCTTGAAGACTTCTCATTTGACTTATGTTCTTTGGAGGTGGCATATCTAAGATAACTTGGACCTTTTCAAGATCAACCTCTATTCCTTTTGCTGAAATTATGAATCCTAGAAGTTTACCTGAGGTAACTCCAAATGCACACTTTTTTGGATTCAATATAAGTTGAAACTATTCCATATGATCTAGAATCACTTCCAAATCATCAAGGTGTGTATCCCATTTCCTAGATTTAGCCAAGGTATCATCCACATAATCTTCCATGTTCTTATGCATCATATCATGAAAAATTGTGGTCATAGCTCATTGGTATGTTGCTCCTACATTCTTTAGGCCAAATGGCATGACTTTCCAACAATAGGTTCCCTATGCACATGTGAAAGCTATTTTCTCTTGATCTTCGAGAGCTATTTTTATCTGGTTATATCCGAAAAACCCATCCATTAAGGAATATATCTCATAACCCACCGTCATATCCACTATCATGTCTATGTTTGGGAGTGGAAATTCATCCTTTGGGCATGCTTTGTTGAGGTCTCTGAAGTCTGTGCAAATGCAAATGGACCCATCATGTTTTGAAATTGGAACAATATTGGAGATCCACTCAGCATAGTCAATAGCTCAAATGAATCCTGTGCGTAAGAGCTTTTCTAATTCAGCTTTAACAAGAAGAGCTATGTGAGGATGTATTTTCCTCAACTTTTGTTTAACCGGTTTTATTCCTGGAGCTATAGATAGATGATGCATAATAAGATCAATGTCAAGCCCTAGCATATCAGAATATGTCCAAGCAAAGTTGACTTTCTTCTTTTGCAAAAACTTTGTATATGCTTCTTTTTCTTTAGCTAATAGAGATTGAGTGAGGTGCACTATCTGGGGAGCCTCTTCTGTATTCACATTGACTAGTTGTGTGGGCTCAATGAGAACTGAAGACCTATCCTAAAAGTAACTTGGCAAGTTATTAAGTACCCCATCCTTAGGCACCTCAAAAAGGTTTTCACCTTTGGATACGTCTTTTCTTTTTACTATTTTGGGTTCTGACACCGCCAGAAAGTGGTTTTCGCCATCAGAACCATCTTTCTTTTTTTCTTTTTCTTTTATTTTTAGACTGAGGTACTTAATATCAAGCTCTGTCATACTTGTTGTCAGTTCACTAGTGGAAGAGACTACGGGTTCAAGAGCATTTAGATAACAAGAAATTTCATAGTCATTCTAAAAGTTTAAGAGTTGAGGCTCTTGGTGACGTTGAGACCAATCAATTAGGTGGAAATGAACAAGGGGTAGGTCAATGACTGGTTCAACATTGTGTATGTGGAAGGTGTTATCTCTGGTGACCATACAATTGAGATTCATCAAGTCTTCTTCTAAGATACCCGAATCAGGATTTGTCCTACCAAACGAAGCGTCGTCCACTAAGGCAATTCGAGGAGTCCAATCCTCTAGTCCTACACTAAGCTCGTTGGTCACATCGGGTTGAGTACTATAAGTATGGACAACATCCATGTCCAAATCAACTGTTGCATCTGAAAGTGAGTCCCATTTGAACTCATGTGAGTCTATTTCTGAATCATTATTTGGGCTTTGTGATGTAGAAGCCTCAAGATTAGGAAGAGTTTCCCCTTCTCTAACACTAGCATTGTTACTATTTGTCGCAACTAGGATAACAACACTTTCCATTGTCAATCTAGTATTCATATAGTCACTATCCATCGCAGCTGGGATAGTAGGACTGTCAATTGTCAAATCTTTTGAATCTCCCCAAAGGAGATTTTTTGAAGGCACCCAATCATCGGACATGTCTTGTTGATTAGAAAGATTAGGTGTGTAGTCTGATTCATTGTCACTATCCGTCGCAGCTTAGACAGGGACACTTTTTTGTTTCTTATTTTCAAAACCTAAGCCAACTGTTGACTTATTCCTTCATCCAAAAAGGGCATGGTTAAGAGGTTTAGCTTTAGCATCCAACCTATGACTAAGGGGACCATGTCCTGGATAACCCATATTTTTGACCAATGTATATCCTCTCCCATAAGCTCTAGGGGAAGGTGCAAAATTCTCATTATGTAGGTATTTCTCTTCTCGGTAAATCCAGTCCCTAATGACAACCTCTTATTTTTCCTCTTGAATCAGAACTGAGGATTCCACAAACTTGTCGAATAATGTCATGGCTGAAGATGAGGGTTTCATATCTTGAGAAGGTTTGCCATAAGACCTAGGAGAAATTGGCAATTTTGTGAATGAATCAATTTTGTAATCCCCCATGCCAAGATCCATGGCTTTGAATTTGTCTTTGCATTGTTCAAATGTGGTATCAAAAGTGTCAACCTCCCTATTCAAAGGAATGTGAGACCCTGTTGAAATTGTGTTGACTGACAATGTGCTATCCCCGGGTATGCAAACTTCTACTCCATTGTAAGGGAACTTCACACACTGATGATAAGTAGATGGGACTGCTTGCATCTCATGTATCCAAGGTCTACCCAACAAAATATTGTAAGCCAAAGGACCAGCATCAACAATCTGAAACAAAATATCTTTCTCTATAGGACCAATTTGGATAGGAAGAACATCCAATCCTTTAGAACTTCGTTCTGCTTCATCATAAGCCTTGATAGTTATCTTCTTCCTTGTATCAATGACTTCTTCTAAATAACCCAAGGCCTTCAATAAGCTCAAAGAACAAATATTAAGCCCAGCACCCCCATCTATCAATATGTGCCTAACACAGGTCTTGTGGATCATAACCTCTATATGAAGGGCCAAATTGTGTGGGTGGCTTAATGACTTGTCATCTTCTTCTGAGAATGTAAGGTAGTGAGGGCTAGCCAAGTGGTTGACCATATTCTGGAATTGATCTACATCTATGTCATTAGGGACATTAGCTGCTCGCAAGGCATCCTCAAGGACACGCTTATGCTTAGGGGACAATTCCAAAAGCTCAAAGATTGATATTTGCACTAGTGTACGTTGTAATTGGTCAACAAGATTATAAGTCAACTCAGGACCAACAACAGATTTAGGAAGAACACCTTTTGACACTAGCTGCTTAGATTTACTAGAGGTAGGACCTCTAATAACAATGGGAGCTTGAGACTGGCTACTAGTGACAACATTGAGGGGTTGAGACATCCTTCGTGAGTGAGGACCTCTTAGGACCACAATGGGTCCTTCATCAAGCATAGGATTTGAATCCACATCATATCCATAAGGGTCTTTCCCTCTCATCATGTTGACATTGTCATCAGCAACTTCAAGCATATTAATAACATTTTCAGCATTTGTGTAGGTGTAGTTGATAGCAGCCTTGCCATTCTTGTTGTTAGAATTCTCTCCTTTCTCATATTTGGGCAAGGGTTCTTTAAAATCTTTGTGATCCGCATTAGTGGTTAAACCATCAACTTGTAATCATCCACTTTCAATAAGATCTTGGACAAGATGCTTAAGTTTAAAACAATTTTCTATATCATGTTCAATTCCATTGTGAAAGACACAAAAAGCCTTCTCATCCCACCAATGAGGCTTAGGATATGGTATGCGGTGCTTTGTAGGATCTTGTGGGTGTGCCAAATTATTAGCAATTAACATCTTGAAAATGTCTGCATAGGAGTCCCCAAGTTTGGTAAATTGTCTCTTTTCCATTTTAGGTCTCCCTTGATACTTGGGTTTATTCTCTTGTTGTGCTGAAGATGCTTGCAACTTCATGGCTTGGACTGCATTAGAGAGATTAAGAACTCCTTCATTCTTAGGTTGTGATGAGTCAAAAACTCTGTCATTGACCACTTGCTTATTCTTATTCCAATAGGAGGTTTTTTTGTCCTTGTTACCATTATTATTATTGTTTTGGCCATTGTTGTTGTTAGTTGTTTTGGCCAAAATTCCTTGTTCTTTCAGGACATCCTCTATGCGACACGCCACTTCTACCATGGTATCAAAAGAATTAAATGGGATCTTCCTTACTTCATACCTTAATTTCGGTACCAAGTTGCTCACAATGATGTCTATTCTTTCCTCCTCAGGAATTATCCTTGGATATTTCGAGCACAAACGTCTCCATCTTTGTAGAAAGGTAACAAAGGATTCCCCTTGATTCTGCTTGAGTTTGCACAAATCAAGCATGGTGACCGACCTTGATAAGTTGTAAGAAAAATGTTGAACAAATCTTTCCACAAGATCTCTAAATGTCTTAACTAGAGGAGTAAGGTTAGTAAACCACTCCATGGCTTGACCCTTGAGGCTCCTTGGGAATAATCTCATCAAATAGGAGTCTTCATGGTGAAAAGAAAATCTCATTATATAGAACTGTCTAACATGGTCATGAGGGTCACCAATGCCATCATATTTTTCATAGGTTGGAAACTCAATTTTCTTAGGAAACTCAACCAACACCACACTCTTTTCAATTGGGTTGGGACATATGGAATCCAAATTAAATGTGCTCTTAGGAGACCTCATCCTTTCTATATCCTTTTGCAGTTGTTTGATCACCTCATTAGTTGATGGATCTTACTTCTTTACCTTTCGGTCCACATCAAAATTATATGGGACCTTAGCACCTTTTTTGATGAGACTTTCTAGGAACTGATCCTTGTTTTGTTCCACATACCTTTGTACATATGCTTGAAAGGATGGTTCTTGTTGCATAGTCATAAAATCTATATGATTGAAGTTGGCATAACTTCCTCCATGTTGTGAGCCATGATGTGCTCATTGGGAGGGTTTCTTTGAAAGTCTAGGAGACGACTGTCTCCTATGGTGATCATATCTTGAAGTCCTTCTACCTCTAGGACTTGGGGATCTTGAGGGCATCCTTGACCTTCTTCTAGGACTTGGTGAAGGGGTAGATGGGGGTGAGTTGGTCCCACTATTGGTACCCCTCCCATTAAATTGATTTTGGAGTTGTTGTGCATAGAGCCTATCTTCTTCTTCTTGGGTGACTCTTTTTCTTATGTCCAATAATGCACGTTCCTCTTCTTCTAGTTGTCTAAATTTCTCCTTTTTGGCGGCTTGTTCATCTAGATAGGCTTGCTTCTCCCTTTCAATACTTTTCAATCTCGTATTTGCATATCGATAGGTATCTTTAAGTGGAGAAGATTATCTTGAATGCCTTATTGCATTGGCTACGTTGATATAATGGTCACTAGATTCGTTATTCTGGTCCTCGTGTTGTGACCTTAAATCTGAGTGAGTTTTCTTATAATGTCTCTCAGCTCATTGGTGAGCATCAAAATACCTTGTGTTGTTGGGGGGTGACCCGGGTGGACTAGCATGAGAAGAACCACCATACACTCTGGTACTCCTATGCTATTGGAAAATATCCTCAAGAGTTTGATTCATGGCTTCTCTTTGTTGTCGAGTGAAAGTGTAACTCATGTCCATACTTGATGAAAGTGGTGCTAGAGAGGTGCTCACTTCACTAAGATTACCTTTTGGATTAAAACAAACCTCAGATTCACTTTTAGGAGATTGATCAAAAAGGGGTTCTTTTGCCTTGTGCTTTTGATGAGTCTTAACTGGTGGTAACTGGCTAAAGACAACAGGGGGTCGCTTCCCTTGATTGACTTGGTACCTTGTTGTAACTGACATGAAAGAAAGAGATTCTTAATGATAAGATGACCTCCCGAAATGTCAACACCAAACTAGGATAATCAAAGTTCTCTATTGTCCAAAGTGAAATGAAAAGATAGAAAAAGGGGCTTTACCAACACTGTCAAAGAGGTGCTTCAAATCAAAGGGTGACTACCCTTGCACTTTTGAATCAAGAGGTTGGACTAGGCTGAAATATAACTGAAATTGATTAAATGAAAGTGATTTGGACAATAAGAGCACTAAAATTCTCCAAGAATGTAGCTAACAATTCTAGAGATAAGCTTTCTCACCAAGAATAACCTTCTAACCTTACAACTATTTCCAAAGTGGCCTTGTAAACCAATTGATGCTATTTCTAGAGGGCCAAAAAAACCAGAGATTTAGAGCCAAAACAGGTCTCCAACAACAGAGCAAGAAACCTACTCCAAGACTTAATTTGACTAGCAGCAACTGAAACTAACTGAAACTAAAAACCCAACAGAAACTACCCAGGTGACACTTTCCAGGCAAGAAAGGCAACATTTTATATTTAGGTGACACTTCGCCTTAATCTAGGTGACAGTTTCTAGGCTATCAGTGCGCCACTTTTTGTCAAATGGGGCAACAGACTTGTAGGGGTGAACTAGCGCGTGACAATTGTCAAAACAGGGCGCGCCACTTGTTCAGTGTCGTATAACTCTATGACCAGTGAGTGTCAAAATCTTAGTTTTAAGGCTTGTTCATTCAAAATTTTTAGTCTGAGGGTTAATTTTTTGAATGTAATCACAATGATAGCAGCAAATTGACAGGTTTGCAAACAGTATGGGATCAAACTTGTCTTCAAGCACTTGAAACAAGGGCAAAAGCAACCTTGCCAAGACAAACAATTGTGATATCAAAATTGAAAAAGCACCCTATGAATGCTACCGATTGTTTGTATGTTGAGAACGTTTACACTGGTATCACACAATCGAAGACACTTCAAGCAATATCTACCTACAAGACAAGGCTCAATACTTACCAACTTAGCCCACAACTTGATGTCCCCTTGCCTCACACCAAGTGGTTGCCCACAAGAGATATTACCTTTGTCGTGGAAGTGTTAAACAACACAACCAAAGGGACACATATGGTGAGTATCTTGGGGTGATCCAGGTTAGTCCACTTGGATCAATTCTTGCACTAAGAAGATAAGCGGTTAAATAAAGGTGGTTTCTAACCTATGGTTCTTAATAAGGGCTTCCATTCATAACACCCCTCTTGCTCCTCATAAAGGACTAGGACCTCGCGGCCTCAAGAGTACCTTAAGCATTCTTGCTCAATGCTTTCCCCATGGTCACAATCCCATGAGCTACTCACATTAAGCGAAGACAAGTGTTATGTCTACCAAGGTTTTGTGTCCTCGATAGCCTTGATATTATAATGAGTCAGAATAGCTGGCAAAAGGCTTGTCCCCACTTGGGTCATTCCTCTTGATTGATCAAGAGCAGGCCCGCTAAAGGATTCTTATACTAAACAAAGAGTGGATTAACTCTTGAGGTTCAAAGTTTTTAGTTCACCACAAGGGTGAAGAGCATACTCCCCTATCTCAAGAATCTCTCCCAAACACACCAAGAAAATTCAATTACCCCCTTGCTTTCAAAATCCCAAGATGGGTCAAGATTTCTGTTTCACCACAAGGGTGAAGAGCATACTCTCCTACCACCTCAAAATTTCTACAACAAGGTATTAAGTGCCTATGAAATGAAACAAGTAGTATATGCCGCACTCAATAAAGAAAGCAATTAAACAAGTACTTCATTTGGTTTTTATGCTTAGGGAAGCCTTGCAAAAAAAAAACATTAGTAGCCCTCTTTGACATGCATTCTTTTGGCAAATTTCAAGCAATGAGAGCACCTACAAGCACAACTTGTTAGCTCCACAATGGTCAGAACAATCCTAAAATCCAATTAGCTCCAAGCAATCCACTATCAAAAAGTATTTAAAGCACTAAAGGTGGAACACTTAACTCTTCAAGTAAATGTGAAGTGAGTCCAAAAGTGGGACACTTAACCCTTCAAGTGAATGCGAAGCGAGTCCAAAAGTGGAACATTTAACCCTTTAAGATAATGTGAAGCGAGTCCAAAAGTGGAACATTTAACCCTTCAAGAGAATGTGAAGCGAGTCCAAAAGTGGAACATTTAACCCTTCAAGAGAATGTGAAGCGAGTCCAAAAGTGGAACATTTAACCCTTCAAGAGAATGTGAAGCGAGTCCAAAAGTGGAACATTTAACTCCTCACATCAACTCAAAGTGAGTCCACACTTAAGAAAACTAATGAGATTAAGAAAGCATAAAAGGGAAAAACTTTGTGGAACACTTAACGCTCTTTTCAAGTAGACCCCTCCCCCATGTATGAATGCTGACCTTGCACCCAAAGGGAAAATAACGAGGGGTGATTAAAAATAAGTGAGTCCAACACCCAATTTAGCTAACAAGCCCAATCAAAAGTAATCTAAAGTTGCTTATCAACACTACTCACACATGAAAAAGGGTTGAACAATGAAATATTTAACTTTCCAAGTAAACATAGAGTGAGTCCACAAAGTGGTGCATTTAACTCCCTATGTAAACAAGGAATGAATCCATACCCTCAATCACTCAAGTGAGATGTTTGATATTGGAAACCAAAGAGCATTTACAAACTATCAAAAGAAAACCTATGTCCTTTTATTAACCCAAAAGAGATGTGCCTATGAAAGCAAGTAAACCAACTGAAATCTAGAAATGCAATCTGTTTAGCCATAGCAAATCAAACAAATCAATCTAAACTCAGCTAAAAGGGGCTAAAAAAACTCACTGTCAGGTACAGGTGACAGTATAGTCACCAGAACTCTCATGCGCCACTTCTTTGTATACAGGGGTGACAAAATTTCCCTGTGCGACAGTTCACCCTACTGCAGACGATAGAACTCCTCAAACAGTGCAACCCTTTCTGTCAAACAGGGCAACACTTTTAATTGGTAAAGTGTCGCACCGATATACAAAGAACTATCGCACGACATTGGAAAAATGTCGCGCGACACTCTGAGACAGAAAAACCAGAGACTGAAAAATAAAGCCGAAAATTGACAAAATTTTTTGCGGAAATGCAAAAAATAAAGGACAAATTTGAGCTACTCTGCCACACGGTGGGTGCCAAAAATGTATGGTGAAAATGTGACCACACTTCTATGAATCCTTACATGAAAGAAAACTCAAGAATGAGCCCTTACAAATTGATCCATAGCTCTCTATGCATGGAGTTGCAAGGAACTTGATAGATTTGCTCTTAGCTAGAGCTATGAAACTAGTGCCCTTGCTAGTCAACCACACAATGAGAGATTCCAAATCAAAGACAAGGGCAATAATGTCAATATCTCCAAGGAAATCAAGGTATGCAATGCAAGGAAAACTAATATGAATGTGCAAGATTAATCTATCAAAATGAAAGTGCAATACAACTATGAAAGGAAATAGCAATGGATTACAATTCCCCTAATTAAGCTATGTGAAGCTAATCTATTGCATAAAAGGAAACTAAGCTAATATGCCATGATTATACAACTAAGAAAGTAAATATGAATTAGATGAAATGCAACAAAGATCTTCAAAGCTTGGATGCAAAATGTCTTCAAAGAAAGCTCCAAATATCCTAGAAAACCTGCAGCATAACATTAACATAAAAAAGATGGATATCCAAATGAGGAAGAGAGCTCTCCTTTTATAGGAAATGAGGTGAAATGGACCATTGAGATTAAGAGGCAAAAGATTTAATGAATGGTGGAGAAAAATGGAAGCTTGATCCTTGTGCACAAATATCCTCCAATAGGAAAATAGGAGTTGACTTTATGTCCATATGAGACAAAAAGTGCTTTTTCCTTTTTATAAAATAAGAATAAATACTTTATTTGTGCAACTTAGGATAAGAGGAAAAGGTGGGGCTTTTTATTTAATAAAAGGGGAGGAAATATTCCTTTTAATTAAATAAAAACTTAGGATAAAATAGTTAGCCCATAGGATAAAAATTCAATACATGATCCAAATTAAGACTTGATCAAGAGATTGATAATGTTGAAAATATTCATTATTGACAAAACTGATTCAGGATAAATAAATCAAATAAAGGGGGCCCAAAGTCTAGGCGACCATTTTTGGGCGCATACAGTTATCACCCAAATACACCTTCCCACCATCAAAATTTTCATACCTACTAAACCAGTTTCTATTAGGAGTCATGTGGAAAGATGCACCTAAGTCTATTAACCATGCATTGTCACCTGCATGAGTGGCCAAGGCTGTGATAAAAGTATCTCCA
Source organism: Chamaecyparis obtusa (assembly GCA_027943335.1). Lineage (NCBI taxonomy): Eukaryota > Viridiplantae > Streptophyta > Pinopsida > Cupressales > Cupressaceae > Chamaecyparis > Chamaecyparis obtusa. The sequence goes on along the minus strand of BSBK01004991.1, from coordinate 948,105 downwards.
TCTTCCTTCTCTGGCTAAGAATCATAATCTTGCTTCTTCTTCTTCTTTTTCTTCTCCTCTTTGCAGTCCTTTCAGAAGTGTCCGGGTTTGCCACAATTTCAACAGATTGCCTTGGACTTCGTAGGAGATTTTGATCTCCCCTTATTCTTGGACTTAGAACAGCCATGTTGCTTTTCGTTCTTGCCTCTTTCTTTTGGTCTTCCTCAAACACTCAAAGCCTCTTTGGCATTCAGAGAGACCTTCCTTCTCATCTCTTCAGAAAGTAGAGAACCAACAACATCCTCCATATTCAAGACAACTGAAGTGCTCGCTATGGCCATGACAAGGCTGTCCCATGAGTTTGGCAACAAACATAGCAAGATTTGGCATCTTTCTTCTTCATCCATTGGCACCCCTACTGAGGTTAACTGAGTCACCAACATATTAAAGCTTTCCAGATGCTCAGAAATTCATCCACCTTCTTCCATTCTCAAAGAATACAATTTCTTCCTTAAGAAGATCTTATTCACAAGTGATTTCGCTTGATAGATCTCACTTAGCTTCTTCCAAAGCTTCTTTACAATAGATTCTTCATGGACATTTATCAGAATAGAGTCTGCAAGACACAATCTAATGAGACCTTTAGCTTTTCTATCAGTCACATGATATTGTGCGGCTAAAGTCAGATCTGCAGGTCTATGCTTATTCTCATCAATTGCATCCCCTAGATCCCGATCAATCAACAAATCTTTCATCTTTAGCTTCCACATCTCAAAGTTTGTGCCAGAAAAATTCTCTACATCAATCCTCCCTGATATGCTAGCCATCTTTTCAATCCTGCAACACAGAAATGAAATACTCTACACAAGCTCCCACTCAAACCTTGATTAGCTCAAAAAACCCTGTACCCAACAAATAGAACCCAAACTGGCCAGGCTCTGATACCACTTGTAAAGAAGCAAAGGTGTTCGAAAATGCTTCCTACGCTAATCTTGAGAGGACAGTTAGGCAACTTTCAACTTAAATATCGCAAAGATCTCAAGAAATGCATAATAAAGCATAAACAAAATAACAATGAACACATAACATAGTGATTACCATGGGGAAACCCTTCTGGGAGAAAAACCCCTCACACAATATATTATCAAATCAAGATGATTACAATACACTTGCAATGCAAGTTCTTACAAGAGCACATCACCACAACTTGAACTCGGAGAGACTCCTTCTAGCACCCTATCTTGCAAATAGAACTCAATTATACAAACAACTCCCCAAGCCCTCCTTTTATAGTGATTTTACAACTTGGAAACCACTTGTGGTTTTACAAAACCATGGGCTTAACCACCATGCCACATGTTGCCCATTTTTCACATTTACATTTCCAAGATGGAAAAACAACTAGGTTAAAATAGTAATCCCGTCCATAATTTTGTCCTCTAGTTTAGACCCCCATAAAAGTCACAAAATAAGTCATCAAGTCTCTAAAAATGACCCACCTATATTCTACTATGGACAAGACTCATTTTTGACAACTCACTAACCATTTTCCAATGCATAAACATGTGGAAAACTACCAACAAAAATATTGGACTTATTTGAAACAAACTGCAAGGTTGAGACACATGTTTCTCAACATTTAGATCTTCCTGGGAAATGTTCTAAGTTGAATTTCTTATTATTTTATCAATCTCATCAATAAATTTCTCGACTCCATACATCCTTGTTTTACTTTCATGCTCCTTGAACTATTTTGTATTCTGATATGTGTATATTCTAATGATTCTTGCGTATAAGAATAATCAGTTGTCACTGATGTAAATACTCGTCATTTGGTAGATGTAAGCTTTGTAAAGTTACTTTGATAATACTAGCATCGTAGTTGTAGTAAACATCTATATTTATATAGTAGCTCAAACGTTGTAGGAATGGTTTGAATAAGATGTTTTCAGATGCCTTAATTACTTTTCAGAGGTTTTGCAGATATTTAGTATTGTTGGCTAGTGTTGGTGATTAGATATTCAATATTGGATTGGCATATTTGGAGTGTCAGAAGTGATCAAAGATAGTTGAGGATTATGGTATACAACATTTATAAATAGTTCAATTCTCTTCCTATAATTTGGAGTTGATTTATAAAGTTTGATTATGAATTCTACTCATGGGTTACTATTTTGGTGAATAATATGATAGATTGTGTTTTGATAATTGTTTTGTGTTTTTATGGAACAATATATCTATGGTCATGGTTCGGGAACAATATAGATAAAGGCTAAAAGATTATATATTATGGTCATTATAATTTGATTTTCTTCATAGATTTAAAATACATCTTTCTAAGCCTCTGGTATTTTGGAAAACAACACAATGTTCTATATTCCATTTTACAAATATTTATGAGGTTGCAGTTCACTTGAAAAACATGAATCTTGACATGTTGCAAAATGTAATGCAAAAAATGAGGGCATAAATTATGATGAAACTTTCACCCTTACAATGAAATGGACTAATATTTGTGTTTTGTTGGCTCTTGTAGAAAAAATGGGTTGAAAGTTCATCAATAGATGCCAAATTTGCATTCTTATATGGTGGTATCAAAGAAACAGTTTATAAGACTCAACCAAAAGGATATGCAGTCAATGATAAGAAAAACTAGGTATGAAAGCTTGTTAAGTCATAATATGATTTAAGAAACTGTACAATAAATTTACCAAGCATATCATAAAATTGAATTTCAAATATTTTGAATTTGTTGAACTGCAACTCTTTTTGAACTAAAAAGGTTGATGACATTGTTTTCTATTTTGTTATTTATACGAATAATTTATGTATCACTAGTAATAATAAGGATTATATTCAAAATGTGAAAGACAAATCAAAGGAAAAAGTTTAAAAATAATGTATTTAGGTCATCTTCATTACTAATTAGGTATTAAGCTGATTAAAAAAATCCCTGCATAATTTTATCACCCAACAAAAATATTCTAGAAAACTTTTGAATAAGCTTAGCATGGATGACTGCTATATACTCCTATGGGGTTAGAGATTCTACAACATTAGTTTGTGCTAGTAAATACATAAAATTGGTTGATATTTTGATTTATGGAATGAATACCCACCTCCATATTTATTTTACTGTTGGAGCTCTCTCTAGATTTATGAAAAAAAAACATGAGAGTCTCATTAGCTAATAGCCAAACAGTTCTTTGGACTCAAAACTATTGGCTCAAATACTCCAAGATGAAACAATTATCTTTGCTTTGATATTCCCAATTAGATTATGCAGGTGACTATTTGGTTTCTTAATACATCTTGTGTCCAAAAATTAGGACTAAGAAGCCACTTGTACCAACCCTATCCTCTAGGAAAGCTTAGGGTCCGTTTGGACGCTGGAATACCAAATGCCAGATATAGTCAATTCTGAAAGATCAAATTTTCAAAATGAAATTCTAGAAGATCTAATTCTGAAATGATTTCCACAATATGGAATGACATGTTTGGTTAACCCAAAAGATGCATATCTGAAATATGTTCGATTATGTGGCACGCCTGTAGTTAACCAGTTATGTATTATACCAGGGCTCTCTTCACCAACAGGTGGAATTTCAATTCTTAAACTGTAGTTGCCCCACATCCGCTACTCAAAGCTCTAGTTCCCCATCCAATTTTGCCCTAGTTCCGGAATGTAAGCTCCCACCACTAGCTGGCCAATCTCCTGCAGATCTCACAACTCCTCCTGGGAAAGAGCTTCCGCGAGCAGCAACTGAGGTTTTACCCGATGGAAGAGCTCCTGCGAGAATGCCTCCAGGTAGCTGAGGTGCAACTCCACTACCTGCAATGTTAATTAGACGACCCAAACCAAAATCAGAGATCTGTGGTTGCATATTGCCATCTAACAGAACATTTGTGGGCTTAATATCTCCATGCACATATTTACGAGGACTACACTCATGGAGATGGGCCAGGGCTTGGACTAAACAATTGAAGGCATTTTGCTATGACAGTGAACGGGTACAGCGAAGATGAATGAGAACGGACAGAGCGAAGACAGCAGTGAACGGTGAGTTTCTGCGACAATTTTGGCGGATAACGTTACAATCGGACACCAAAATTGTTTTATTTTCATAAAGCGGACCCGATAGCCAATAAAATTGGCATTCGAAACTGGCATGCGAGCCCTATATTCCAATTCCACTTTTTGAAGTGGAAGACGGTATGCTCATTTTTTTTGCAAAATTGGCATATCAAAATTTCAATTCCATCCGTGCATGTCGACCACAAACAATGGATTTGAAATTCGGAATACGCAATTCGGGAATAACGGCCGATATGCCGTGGTCCAAACGGGCCCTTAATGTATGCTAGCCTCTAAGACAACTCAAGAAATCTTAAAGCTTCAAATAATTCATAAAAATTTACAAAACAAATAAGTTTCATCCACACCATTTTTTAATAATCAATTTGCAATCAAAATGGACAAAAATCTAATCTGAACGAACCAAACACATCAATTCCAAATTTCATTTGATTCGCGGACACCATATAAAATATAATAATATATAGCAACTCAATTATTTGATTTTACATCAGATAATACAATGTTCTCTGCAATTTGATTTTCCATTCTATGTTGTGAGCTGGGTCACCGAAGTCAAGCCATGTCTTTTCTCGATGGGCCAGATTGAGTTGGTAAGCGTCTGGCAAATTGACTTGACTTGTAATGAATCTTCCGTTTCCAACCAAGCATAGCGTCAAGTAATTACAAATGCAAGAATAGACAGCTGTTGAAAATGGGAGGAACGTCTGGGCTACGCTGGCGAAGTTAACGCATGAATACACGCGAAATAAAATTTTAGTAATCGAAATAATTGACAGTTGGGGACCTCTGTCCAGCCCCATCTTTTTCTATCTGTTAAGAGTTTCAACATCTCTAAGAAAAGAGTTTCCTCGGTCTCCATGTAAATGGAGACGTCATTGTAAAATCAGAACACAACAAATTACAACTGTAGTCCATTCTTGACTAAAAGAAGACTTAGACAGTACGTAGACCCTTCCAGATGATATTATTGAATATATCTGCATTTAATCGATCTTTATTACATGCATCTAAAAATAAAAATTGGAAAGCTCATAACGCATCGTCCAGCCACTTTATTAAGTTAATCTTCTATAATATGAATCACTTAATTACGGTCATAAATCAATCTCTTCAAGCATTTTATTCCCCCTCTCCCGAGTTTTTCTTTTTCAATTGTTGGTTGTCTCAATCTCATAACTGTGCAAGCTTATTGATTCGTCACCTACGTAATAAAGAAACCAACAAGATCATTATTGATCGGTAAATATGGGATTACAGAATTAATGATTTTTCAAACAAGAATCATCTTAATATATCATTTTCAACCTATTTTTATTTGTCCAATAAATTTATTTTTACGAATTATTTATAATTGCATTATTGTTAAATATAAAAGAAAACAAACTACAGATAAAAAATAAATAAAAAATTATTTGAAATATCCAGTAAGGAATTAGAATTTAAAATTCATCAGCTAATCAATTTATAAAAGTATTTAAATAAATCAAATCATCAAAGTAATAATTTCATGTTAGTAATGATAATATGTAAGTATGGAAGCAAAGGTGCAATAATGGAAATGTGTAAAGAAAAAAATGTGAACAAATGTGTAGGCTTGAGACAACTGCAATACAAAAGTGCCATTTGTTAACATGTAATCTCATCAAGATGATATTATTATAAAAAGTTTAAAAGTTTAAGATTAAATGGAAAATGATATGCATATGCTGATTTCTATTGAGCTAAATGAAAATGCTGAAACAATTTAAAAACTAAAATAAAATCAGACACACAGAATGCAAGAGAAAACACAAAGATTTATAGTGGTTCATCCAGCTAGTCTAGATTACATCCACTCTTCAAGCAAGGGTCTATCTCTTATTCAGATAATCAAAATGTTACAACTTACAGTAGTCTCAACTGACTTTTTACTTATTCAATAACAGACATTCAATGGAAGACAAAAATAGTCTAGAAGAGGAAGAGTCGGCAATGATTGGACTGCATAATCAGAGCCGTTACAATATTCCTCTAGAGAATTGTTACAATCTCCCACTTGAAGTCTAATCAGTGCTGCTCAAAGATATCCCCTACTTGGAATGCTCATGGCTATGTCGTGATAATGTCGAGAGAAGCTCTACAGAACTCGAACTTTTCTCGAAGTACAACCTTGGTGAACACATCAGTCGGATTGACCTTTGTATCAATCTTCTCTAACTGTAATCTTCCCTCTTCAAGAGCATGACAGATGAAGTGAAATCTGGTTTATATATGCTTTCTGCGACTGTGGAAAGCTGAATTTTTGGCCAAATGAATGGCACTCCTATCAGAAAATAGAGTTAATATGGATTGTTTAAATCCGAACTCTCCAAACAATCATTGTAACCATATCAGCTCTTTAGTTGCCTCAGTAAGAGCAATGTATTCAGCCTCGGTAGAAGAAAGAGAAATAACTTGTTGCTTCTGAGAAGTCCAGCTAATCGCTACCCCAACAAAAGTAAACGCATAGCCTATTGTTGACCACCTTGTATCTAAATCTCCAGCCATATCAGAATCAGCATATCCGCAAATATAAGGGGTCTTACTGTTAAAACATAAAACATGAGAGGAAGTGCCTCTCAAATACGAAAGAGTCCATTGAACTTCTTGCCAATGAGTTTTACCAAGATTACTCATAAAACCACTCACAACTCCCACTGCATGAGTAATATCCAGACGTGTGCTAACCACGGCGTACATTAAACTCCCAATTGCTGAAGAATAAGGAATACCAGCCATCTCATGTTTTTCTTCCAAAGTGGAAGGGCACATTGTAGAAGACAATTGAAGCCAATGGAGTGGCAACCGATTTTGCATTTGACATATTAAATTTTTCTAAAACTTTAAGAATAAACTTTTCTTGAGACAATTTAATTTCTCTTTTATGTCTATCTCAGATTATATCCATCCCAAGAATCCTTTTTGCCACCCCTAAATCTTTCATGGCAAAATAAAGAGCCAAATGTGTCTTCAGCTTATGAATGACTCTCAAACTATTACCAACAGTCAACATATCATCAACATACAATAACAAGATCACAAAATCACCAGTAGGAAGTCATTTGTGGTAAACACATGGGTCTAATTTGCAGTGAGTAAAACCTTGTTGAGTCATGAAGTTATCAAATTTTAAATACCATTGGCATGGGGCTTGCTTCAGCCCATATAGACTCCTCTTTAAGATGCAATATAAATGCTCCTATCCCTTTTTAAGAAATCCCTTTGGCTGCTCTATATATAACTCTTTGTCAATATCCCCATGTAAAAATATTGTTTTGACATCGAATTGCTCAAGCTCAAGGTCTCATGTTGCTGGTACGCCTAGAACCAAATGAATAGTTTGTATTTTGACTACTGGAGAAAAGGTTTCATTGAAGTCCACCCCCTTTTGTTGAGCGAATCCTTTCACTACCAATTTGGTCATGTATCTCTTTCGACCTCCATCTTCCTCTTTTATGTGATATACCCATTTGTTTTTTAAGGCTTTACGATTTGGCGGAAGAGGATCCAAATCCCATGTTTGATTTGTATTTAAAGAATCCATTTCATCTTTGATGGCATCCATCTAGAACACTGAATTAACATCAGTACATGCTTGCTTAAATATTTGTGGCTCTGCTTGATTAGAACACAAAGAGAATAAAAGTTCATAATCATCCAGCTTCCTTGGACATTTTCTCTCTCTGGTAGACCTCCTCAACTGGATATTTTGATTAGTGTTTGAAGGGTGAGCAACATCGAAGTCCTCTTTATTTCAAAACATTATTTCTTGGCCCCCTTTCTAGGGAGTTGAATCCTCACAGGACAAAGGAGCTAGAGCTAAATACTCACGGGACACGGGAGCTGAATCCCCATGTGGAGATAGTAGTGTATACTGCAAGCACTACTCATGTTGTGTACGCGGGGGAGTGGGGGTTTGTTGCTGCAGAGCTGGCTTTGCCCATGGAAGAGGAGCAGTCCATGGCAGGGTGCCCAGCATGGAGGAGGATAGGGAGGTTGTGTGGGGAATAAAACATCCCACGTAGTAGCAGAGGTGTGAAGGGAGGTAGTTCTTTGTTCTCCACGCATGGGAGGTTTGAAACCAGAGGCGGCAGAGTAGGGTGTGCATGGAGAGGGGTGGGAAACAAAACCTCCTCCTTTGTGCCTTCATCGTTGTTGTAAGGGCTAGGCTACATGGATGCAGGGTTGTAATTGTACAGTGGTTGTGTGCTAACCACTAATGGTGTTGGAGACAAGTGATTGTTGCGTGATTGGGCAAGGGAGAGAGTTTTTGGAAGAGGTTTGGCCAGCATTGTTGGAAGGTATGACTGTAGACAGGTGGAATGAGACTCGAGGTGTGTTCTGCATATGATTTCCATTATCAGACAGATCAAATTTAATAAAGTCATCAGAAGGATATTTTTTATTTTGCAAACCAGAGAAAGACTTCTCATTAAATACAACATCCCAACTGTGAATCACTCTATTAGTGATTGAATCCCACAGATGAATACCAAATTGATCCTCACCATACCCCAAAAATATGCATATTTTGAATTTAAAATCCAATTTTGTTCTCTGCTCCTTATTAATGTAAGCATATGCATCGCATCCAAAAACATGCAAGTTAGAAAATGAAATTCTCTTACCAGTCCACCTTTCTTCTGAAATATCAAAATCCAAACATGACGAAGGAGCTTGATTTATTAAATAAACCATTGTATTACACGCCTCTACCCAAAATTCCTTCCCCAAATTTGCATTAGACAATATACACTAAGCTCTTTCCAGAATAGTTTGATTTAACCTCTTAGTTGCACCATTTTCTTGAGGTGTATAAGGGACTACTTTAATCCTTTGAATACCATGATCTACACAAAAATGATCAAACTCCGAAGAGAAATACGCGCCACCATTGTCTGTTAGTAAACATTTAATCTTTCTTCCAATCTGATTTTCCACCATAGCCTTAAAACTTTTAAATTTTAAAAATACTTATGATTTCTTATTCAACATGTAAACCCAAATTTTGCTAGTGCAATCATCAAGAAATGCGACAAAATAGTTAGCACCACCGATAGATGTAACCTCCATAGGACCAAAGACATCGGAATGCATGAGTTCTAATGGAGAGGATTTCTTCTCATGACCCATCCTTACGAAGTTGGTGTGATTTTTCTTACCATAAAGGAAATGCTCACACAATTCCAAATCAACCGATTTAAGACCTGGAAGTTGGTCTCTTTGAAGCATGACTTCAAGACCCATTTTGCTCCTATGACCAAGCCTCTTATGCCAAAGTTCAACATTGCCATTTTCAACTGCCATGGTTGCTCCCACTTCACCATTGCACTATAATGTGTATAAACTTCCAGTTTTGTTCCCTTTAGTTAAAATTAATTGACCTTTGGACACTTTCCAAGAAGTGAGATCAAAATTGACATTACAACCTTGTCCATATAACTAACTGACTGAAATCAGATTACACTTAAGTGTAGGAACATGCCTAACATCTTTTAGAACCCATTTACTTCCACTTTTCAACGACAATAAAATATCCCCTTTGCCGAAAATATCACACTATTTTTTATCCCCAAGAAAAAATTTACCAAACATACCTTCGTGGTAATTTGTAAAAGCACTCTGACATGGAGTAGCATGAAGTGATGCACCAAAATCGAGAACCCACGAGCTTGAATTTGTGTCACCGGCTGCAAGTATCAAGGCTCTGCCAGTTGTAGCATTAACACTGTCATTAATAACTTTATTTTGAGCCTTCTTGTAGTTCCAACATTGCTTCTTTGTGTGTCCTGATTTTCCACAAAACCAACATGTGCCATTTCTCCTCTCGATTTTGAGTGATGATTCGATCTACCTCTTCCATTATTATTATTATTATTTCTTCCTCTCTCATCACTTCTACCTCTATTGCTTGTGCTCACAGCTGTTAGAACATCACCAGAAGAGGGTTCTTGATGCTTCCTTCGCATGTCTTCACTAAGTAGTGTGGCTGCAACTTTATCAAATTTTAGCTTGTTCTTGGCTGCAATTGAGGTGCTCACAACCATTACTATGCCTTCCCAGCTGTTCGAAAGTGAGCATAACAATAAGATTATTTTTATTTCATCATCTAATGGGATACCAATCAAAATCAGCTGAGTAACTAAAGTATTGAACTCATTGAGATGATTTGACATCACTCCCCCTTCTTTCATTTTTAGATTATATAACTTCTTCATTATAAAAACCTTGTTCGAAGCTGAAGGTATTTCATATAATGAAGATAACTTTTCAACCAGCTCTCTTGTTGTCTTCTCCACTGAAACATTAAACAACACATTGCTTGAGAGAGCTAGAAAGATTGTTGCCCGTGATTTTAAATCCATTTTCCCCCATTCTTCGTCTGATAATGATCTTTCACCTTTTGTTTTACAAAGCAATGTAGGTTGCAAATCCTGCTTGATAAGAAAAGACTCTATCTGCACTTTCCATAGCCTGAAGTTTTGCCCAGAAAGCTTTTTGATTTTCCATTTATCTGCCTCCTCCATGGCATCTGGAAATCTTCACCCCTTTCTAGAAAATCAAACGATCTTAACCAGCTCTGATACCAATAGTTGAGCTAAATGAAAATGTTGAAACAATTTAAAAACTAAAATAAAACCAGACACATAGAATGCAAGAGAAAACATAGAGATTTATAGTGGTTCATCTAGCTAGTCTAGATTACATCCACTCTTCAAGTAGGGGTCTATCTCTTATTCAGATAATCAAAATGTTAAAACTTACAGAAGCCTCAACTGGCTTTTTACTTATTCAATAACAGACATTCAATGGAAGACAAAAATAGTCCAGAAGAGGAAGAGTCGGCAATGATTGGACTGCACAATTAGAGTCATGACAATATTCCTCTACAGAACTATTACAATTTCAGCATTAGAATTTTGTGCCCACTTTAGATGTGTGAGAATCTAAATTGAGAAAACATTTTAATCTTCGCATTTCACTTTGTTCCGCATTTATCTCTTCTTGTCAAGAAAACTGTAGGCTGGTGACAGTCAAACCCACTAAGAAGAATAAGGCTAGCAGTAGTTGAATATTTTGGTCTTGAATATTTGTAGGAATTTTAGTGTGATTTTGTCAATAAAACATTTTTTGAAAACAAAACTTTAAACATGTCAGTAATCAAAAAATTTAGTAGTTCATTGTTACATGATACTAATTTCCCACATTTTCCACATAGATTGCAACTAAGACATCCCGCATCTCTCTTCCTTTTTCTAAAGTATTTTTTGTATTTTCTAAGCGTCTGTTGTTATCCATGTGCTCCACATCATACCCGTATTTCATTTTTGAAGAGAAATTTATAAGCAAATCCAACCATTGTATGTAGAGTTTTATATCTATTTTGGGTGCTTATGCTTCCCTTGCTTCTCTCTTTCTCTCTCTCTGCGCTGGCCAAACCTTCTAATTATTTTGATCAGGAAGCTCTTATGGCTTTCAAAGATGCCATCTTTATCGATCCATTTAATTCCTTGTTCGATTGATCCTCCAATCAAACACTACTGTAAGATCCACTACAGTTATGTACACCTTATAATATTAATTCCACTTTGGCCACTTAGATCTAAAAGATAAATAATACTGTAAGATCCACAACATACAACACATAACACCAAGATTTTTTCTCAAGGAAACCTGATTAAGGGAAAACCCTGGTGGGAGTCAAACCCACTAGATGAATGTACTCTGCTAAAAGTAATACTCAGTAAAGAGAAAATAGAGAACAAAGGATTCACTTGAAACCACAAGCTTACAACCCAATCTACAGGCTCACTGTTCAAAGAACATTGCTCACAAAATAATCTCATATCTGGCCCTTAGTCAGGTTCACCGATCTATCTTCAATTACAAAAGGGTGGACATATAGTCCATTATAGTTGAACTGACAAATAACATCTACCATGCCAAAATAGTTTCAATGAAGTACAAAATATTCCTTAAGTGCAGAACACTAATACATATACCTATTTCCCTCTCTCCCTTATCTCTATTACAAAAATTATTTCTCATTTATACCGATTACAAAGAATAATCAACTAGTAGGTCGGCTAAGACCTATTACAATAAAAGATATAAGCATCATGATCAATATCCAATACGATCCAAATCAAGTTGACTAAGACTTAGATAGGACTTAAATATTCAATCACAAACACAATTGTGTGTTGCCAATACACCATAAAGAATCAAAACACATTACTCCATCAAGTCGGATAGGACCTAAATAAAGAAACACCAACATGCTACCAAAGTAGCAAATATGATCACCTCAATCAATGTGGACCAACAACATGATCATCACACGATCCAAGAACACCAACAAGTAGCATGAACACCGTCCAAAACATTCGCATCATCTTCAATATGAAATCCAAACTCATCTTTATCTCTAATCAATAAGAACACTAAAATATCAAACTCTTTCATAACAAAAGATAGCTTGTTATACTCTAAATCATGAATAACACTAGTTGTGAACACAATGATAATGCACCATGTAACCACCACCTTCACAATCTCTGAAACACCAAATCTAACACATACTAAAACAAATATGCATCCACTGTACACATGAACATTGTAACATCAACAACCAAAAACTTGATAAAACCTCACTCAAATTGTCATCCAAACTTTTGTGAACCTCTGTAGACCATATATAGACACCTATAAAAAACATCTCATGATCGCAACTCATATCTTCATCATAGCACCTAATCAATTGAAATCCTCTATAACAAACATACTGAACATATTTTCCAAAATGGCAATTAGTTTGTTGACATCAATGACAAAACATTAATGCTAGCATGTCTAAGAACCAAACTCTAACATGCTAAAAAATCTTCTTGGTAGTGATGGAAATATGTGTAGTGAAAAATTAATCAATGTACAAAGACAATACAATATCTACTTGATCATTTTGAAAGTATAGATATAATATATCCACCCAATCACTCTGAATATCCAACTTCAACTCAATATCTCCCAAGCACAATTCCCTCTATTTTTCACACAATATCTCCCCCTTTGACATCAATAGAAAAGGACCAAAAACATAAAAAACAACTAAACTTACCACACAAGGAAAAGATAGGAAAAATCTCAGTACCAAACCATACTAGTCATAAGATTGCTCCCCCTAAGGATTAGTCCCTAACATCATCAGTCTAGTGAGTGATGTTCTAATAGATTTTGTGGACTGATGCCATCCTCAACACCATTATCTCTAATTAGGAGGGGCTACCACCCCAATATTCTCATGGCTTTTAAATATTGGGTGTACTAACAACGAAGCAATAATTTTTGACTCACATCTTATACATTTATGTAAACCGAAAAATTGAGAAATATGATGTTACATGTATATTGTCTGCATTAACTATATTTTCCACACAGATTGAGAGGAAAAGATCCCGCACCTTTTCTAGGACCCATGCACTCCATGTTATACACGTATTTCATTTTTATTACAAGCTTAGTCTTACATGACAAATATAAAATGGAACCCAACCATTATAACCTTACATACTTTTTTCGAGTGTTCGTGTGGGCTAAAAATGAAGAGGATGATGATGATGATGATGATGATGCTTCCCCTACTTCTCTTTTTCTCTCTCTCTCTGTGCTAGCCAAGCCTTCTAATTATTCTAATTAAGAAGCTCTCATGGCTTTTCTAAGTTGCCATCTTTGTCAATCCATACAATTCCTTGTCCAATTGGTCTCCCAATCACACCTTCTGCAAGTGGACTTGTGTTTGTTAGTGTTGTTAACTATTCATTTCAGTAGTGATTTATGTTCATGTGTTTTGCATGCTCTATTTGCACCAAGTTAACTAATGAGTAGTTTAGTTAAGACTACCTCTTCCCTATCAATTATGTTCAATCAATTTCTTCGCAACTCTTGTTTATGTGGTGGTTTGAATTGTATAAGACATGTAAGAAAAGAAATGTACAAGCACTTTTAATTTATTCATATGGAATTTTATTTTCATTATGACCAGCTCTATTTTTTCATCTATTCTGCAAGCTTTTCTTCTTTTTCTTAGCTAGATCTATGCAGCCATAGCTACAAAAATCTAAATGGTATCAGAGCATAGGTGCTAGGAAGGAGAAATGTAAGTTTTTTTTGTAGGTTCTAAAGATCAGATTGGTTGCAGAAAATGGATTTTTCAGCCTCTTCTCTTCTCACATAATACAACTATTTCAAATGGAAGCTACAGATTTTTCTTTAGCTTAGAATTAAAGGCTTGTATCGAATAGTCATGGTGAAAGAGGTTAAACCCAATTCAGCAGTTGATAAGTCTAAATACTTCAATCGCATGGATGAATCCTTTGGTCTACTATGCTTATCCATCTCTCCAGAATTATTATTTCATGTCGAAGCATGCACAACTCCAAACCAGGTTTGGACTACGTTGGAGGTTATTTTTGGGAAGCAAGATGAGATGCAGGGTCATATCCTTAAAAATGAGCTCAACTCGTTAGATCCGAGTAGTTTTGAGAATATTCAAGACTTCTTCACAAAGTTAAAGGCTTCATTACTTCAGTTGAAAGAATATGGAATTGAAAAATCCATGCATGAGAGTAGATTAATCCTTGCTATTTTGTCAAAATTGGGCCCATAATATATTGTGTTTGTCTCTACATTTCACACAATCAGGCTTACAATGGGAATAAGTTGGAAGATGCCCACTCTTGATGCTTTCATTGAGTCATTAATACATGAGCAAGATAAGCTCATAAAGATGGGTACTTTAAAAAGTTACAAAGCTCATGCTCTTGTTGTGCGTATGAGTGAGAAGAATTCAAACTCCAATCCCCACTCCAAGACAAATAAGAAGTTGGGTGAGCCTTACAGTTTTGTGGTAAGGTGGGACATGCACTCAACAGATGTTGGATGAGACTAGAGGCTTTAGAGAAGGATACACAACAACATCCAATTTCAGCCCCTGAGTCTTCTTCATCACAAACAAGCCAAGGTCATGCTCTTACTGCATGGGCCTTGCCTTCATTTCCTCTTTAGTGACACTCGTTTCAGTGGACCTGTCATGCCTCTTTGTGCTAATGCTTCTTCGGTTCCATATTTCATTAGTTTTTTTACATTTGACACTTGTATTTTCAACTAGAAATTTTTGCATGGTTGAGTGGTGTTGTTAGGGTCACTCATATAGATTTATGTGTCATTTGCATCCTTGACTAATAGATGTTTTACCTTTGTTTCCATCTATTCATTGTTTGGGACATCTATGAAGATTATTGTCTTTTGTATCTTCGATTGGTAGACATTTTTCCTTTGTTCGTCATCTGCTCATTATTTGAGTAGTGTCATTGGGGGCACTCATGTAGATTGATACTGATCTTCTTTTTGGTTTCCAATAAATCTCTTCATTCAGCACTATGGAGGTTATCTTTCACCAAATGTCCATAGTTTTCTTGTCACAAAGGATTTTCAAGTTTGCATTTCTATTACTATAGTTTTTGAGGGGGGGTTTTGTTCCTGCTAGGTTTTCCCTCTTTCCTCTTTCCTTTCATTAAGTTTTTTTGATGCAGGATCATCCTAGGTGTAAGACCAATCTTGCATCACCCAAAAATATTTTTGGTTTCTTTTCAATAAGGGCTATCTTGTGCAGAGCTGTTATTTATAAAAACTTACTATTTTTAGTAAGTTGGTCATACGATCTCAGAATGTTCTGATTTCACGGGTTGAGGTTCATCTTTGTTATATCAGCATACCAGTTGAGTTTCATTGCCATATCATCTGTATCAATGAAGTTAGTGAGGTTTTTGGGTATGAAATCTTTGAGCTCAATTTTGAAGGCCTTAGAGGCTCTGGATCATGATCAAGCCCTGACTGATTGGAGCTTGCATTAGTTAAAAACACTGTATATCTCATCCTACCATTTCTGAAAAGTGGTTATACTAGAAAAGAAGAGCTAGAAAAGAAAGTTATGGCCTCTGGAAGTAGGGCTACCTAAAAACATATTTTTGTAATTCTTTTGAGCTGACCCTAATGTAATAATTATGAAAAATAAAATAATTCTAGGATAGTCGGCCTTAAGGGATAAATTTCTAGAACCTTCTCGGACAGTCGAAATTGCCTATATAAGAAAGGCCCATAGTGTTGTCTAAGGCAATTCTGGGTAGATTTGGGTAATGATTTGAGGCTTTGTCTTACAAAATATTGTAAGGGAAAATGCCCATGTGGCTTTGCATATTGTAATTCTCAAATTTGTAAATCCACATTTGTGGAGATAATAAGAAGCTCATTTTTCGTTCTTGCAAATTGTCGTTGTTTCTTTGTTTCTATTATGTGTTTATGGTATTAAGGGGAGCTCCCTTCATCAAGTGGTATCAGAGTGAGAGATCTTGAGTGTGTAGATAGATCACCGACTGTGAGGCAGTTTGCACTAGGACCGTGGTTTAGGGTTTCAATGATAAAGTGCAAAAATGCCTCCATGAAGGGAATGAGGTGGAAGAGCTGGTGGTGTGACACCTGAGGTTAGAGTCCTCTAAAGACAAGTGAAAACATTGCAACAAGAGATTCACAGAGGAATGAATCTTAATGTCAAAGATGAAAGCAAGGATGAAACTGAAGAAGAAAGAAATTTTGATCAAGAAGGAGAAGGCAAAATTCTGAACCAGGAGGAAGAAAGACTTTTCTGGGCCATTTCCAAGATCGAGAAAAGACCTAAGATTGAGGTTCCTACATTTTTAGGAAACCTTAACCCAGAAGAGTTGATCAACTAGATGAATGAATTAGAGGAATATTTTGAGTATGAAGATATTGAGGATCTTGATCGGGTCAAGTTTGCGAAGGCCAGACTTAAGGGTCATGCGAAGATCTAGTGGCAAGAGATTCAATTGGAGCGAAGTAGAAGAGGAAAGGAGAAAATCACAAGATGGGGTCAGATGGTGGATAAATTGAAGTGACAGTTCATTCCTATTGATTATGAGCTTGATCTACTGAAGATAATGCAAGGTTTGAAGCAAGTGGCAAGATCTGTTTAGGAGTATACAGAGGAGTTCTATCGAATCCTCATCAGAATAGGCCATGCAGAAGCTGATAAGGAGAATGTTTCCTACTAACTTAATGGGTTAAGGCCAAGCACTCAGGAGGAGTTGAATTTGGTTCAAATGAACAGTATTGAAGAGGCATTCTAGTTTGCCTTAAAAGTAGAGGAAAAGTTGAACAAGAAGTTTGAGAGCAGACAAAGTGGAAGAGGTCATGGTGGAAGATTCAATGGACAATCATATGGAGGCTAAAATAAATATTTGAAACATAAGGATGAGGCCAGTAGCAGTCAAAATCACAGAGGAAACAATTTCAATCATTTTCATGATCAAAATAATAGATATCAAAGAGGAAGAGGAAGAGGACAAGGATCAGGAAGAGGAGGCTTGCTTGGAACATGTTTTCACTATGGAGAAGAAGGTCATAGGGCATATGAATGTCCTCAATTCTAAGGATGGATGGATAGGAGAACTGAAGGCCAGGCTAAGGTTGCACATGTCGATGAAGATGCTAGATCATCACATTCTGAATATGCTGAAAGAGGAGAAATGCTAATTAATAGAGTGTCCTACTGAGAGGTGAGAATGAACCTGAGAAAAGGAGGAGCTTGTTTCGCACTAGATGCAAGCGTGAGGGTAAATGTTGTGATGTGATTATTTATAGTGGAAGCATTAACAATTTGGTGTCAGAAGAGATGGTCCCAAAGTTGAAGCTCAAGATACAAAAACACCCACATCCATACCGGATTGCTTGGGTGCAGGATGACCACAAGGTCATGGTCAATGAACTATGCCTAGTGAAGTTCAAGATTGGCAGATACCATGATGAGGTATTATGTGATATCACATCTATGGATGCATGTCATATGTTGTTGGGTAGACTGTGGTAGTTTGACAGGTGTGTTGTACATGATGGTCATGTGAATACCTATTCCTTAACAAAGGATGGATTGCGACATAAGCTAAATACATTGAATGACATAGAACAAAAGGTATGTGGTAATGCAAGAATAACTTTTGTTGATGGAAGAAAGTTCCTAGATGGTATGAGGCATGAGCATATGTGTTTTTCCTTAATTCTTAAAGATGGTAAAGAGGAAGTAGAATATGTACCTGTAGAAGTTGCAGATTTATTGAATGAGTTTTAGGATATTGTATCTGATAATGTACTTGATGGATTACCACCAGTAAGGAAGATCATTCATCAGATGTACTTGATCCCAGGAGCCATTTTTCCAAATAAGGAAGCACATAGAATGACACCAGCAAAAAGTGAAGAGTTGAACAGATAAGTACATGAGTTGTTATAGAAGGGGTTGATTTGGGAGGGCTTGAGTCCATGTGTTGTACTAGTAGTATTAGCACCGCACCAAAAAATAATGAAGAATGGAGGATGTGTACAAATTCTAGGGCTATAAACAAGATCACAATCAAGTATAGGTTTCCATTTCCATAGATGGATGATATTATGGACTGTTTGAGTGGAGTTATGTATTTCTCAAAGATAGATCTGAAGAGTGGATATCATTAGATTCGGATTAGATAAGGAGATGAATGGAAGACTACTTTCAAGACAACGAAAGGACTGGATGAGTGGTTAGTCATGCCTTTTGGGCTAACCAATGCACCGAGCACTTTCATGCAGCTCATGAATGAGGTTCTGAAAGAATTTCTAGGTAAGTTTGTCATTTTTTACCTAGATCATATTTTGATCTTTAGTAAGACATTGGAGGAACATATGATGCATATTTGTATGGTGTTTGAGAAGCTAATTGAAGAGAAATTATTGATTAATGTGAAGAAGTGCAATTTTGTGAAGGAGTTAGTGTATTTGGGATATGTAGTTTCAGCAGAAGGTCTAAAAATGGACCCAGAGAAAGTGCTAGGCTATTCTTGAATGGCCTACTCCAAGGAGTGCTACTAAGGTAAGATCTTTTTCATGGTTTGGCTAGCTTTTACAGAAAGTTTATCAGAAGTTTTAGTAGTATTTGTGGACCCTTGACTAAAACAATGAGAGAGGATAAAAAAGAGTTTAAGTGGACTACAGGGGCATATAAGATTTTTAAAATGTTGAAACAAAAAGTTACAGAACAACCTATTTTAGTACTTCCATATTTTAATAAGGTGTTTCAAGTAGACTATGATGCTAGTTGTACTGCAATAGGAGTTTTTATGAGTCAAGAAGGTAAACATGTTTCTTATTTCAGTGAGAAGTTAAATGATGCCAAGAGGAAATATTATGTTTAGGTTCAAGAATTTTATGCTATAGTTTAGGCATTGAAGAAGTGGAGACACTATTTCCTTCCTAAGGAGTTTGTTTTATATACTAATCATCAAGCTTTGTAATATTTAAATAGTCAAGAAAAGTTGAATCAAAGGCATTTGAAATAGGTTGAGTTTTTGCAGAGTCACACATTTATTTTGAATCATAGGAGTGGAAAGTCTAATAGGGTTACAGATGCGCTTAGGAAAAGGCAACTATTCTTGACAAAGATGTAGATTGAGGTGGTTGGGTTCAAGGAACTCAAGAGTTTATTTCCAAAGGATCCTAATTTTGGTGAAGCTTGAAAATCTTGTAAAGAACCTGTTACTCTAGATAGAACAAAGTGGTTGGATTTCATCATCCATGATGATATGCTATTCAAAGGGAGTTAGTTGTGCATTCCAAGAAGTTCTATGAGGGAGAATCTCATCAAGGAGAAGCATAGTGGAGGATTGGCTGGACATTTTAATCAAGATAAAACCCTTGCTTTGGTTAATGATAATTATTATTGGCCACAGTTGCAGCAAGATGTCAAGAAGTTTGTACAAAGTTGCAAAGTATGTAAAATGGAAAAAGGAGTAAAGAAGAATACAGGGTTGTATCATCCATTACCTGTACCAGAGAATCCATAGGAAGATATTAGGATGGATTTTATTCTTGGTTTGCCAAGGACTTAGTGGGGACATGATTCAATTTTTGTGGTGGTTGACAGATTTTCAAAGATGGCACATTTCATTCCCTGCAAGAAGACTAATGATGTTGTTCATGTAGAAGAATTGTTTTTCAAAGAAGTGGTGAGACTACATAGTTTTCCAAAGAGTATAGTCTCAGATCGAGACACTAAGTTTGTTAGATATTTTTGGCGCACATTGCAGAATAAGTTAAAGATAGATTTGAAGTTCAGTTCATAACATCATCTATAGACTGATGGAAAAATAAAAGTGGTGAATAGGATTTTGGGGAATTTGTTGAGATGTTTCGTTTGAGATAAGACAATTAGATGGGATTTGATTTTACCACAGGCATAATTTGCATACAATAATTATGTCAATGGGAGCACTGGTAAATCACCATTCCAGATTGTATATGGAAGTAGTCCCAGAAATGCATCTGAGTTGAGAAAGATAGACAAAGGAGAAATAAGTAGTGCTGAAGATAAGGATTTTGCAGAACATTTGAAGAACATCCATGAAGAGGTGAGGAAGCACATTACCAAGATGAATGCATAGTATAAGTCTAAGGCAGATGAGAAAAGGGGACATAAGGAATTTTAGGTTGGAGATCAAGTCATGGTTCATTTGCGGAAGGAGCGATTTTCAGTTGGTACATATAACAAGTTGAAAATGAAGAAGTTTGGGCCATGTAAGATACTGAAGAAGCATGATTCAGGAAATGCCTATGAGGTCGAGTTGCCTACTGAGCTAGATATTTCACCAGCATTTAACATTTTAGATCTAACAAAGTATCATGAAGGGGGTGTTGAAGATGAGATCACAGAAGCACATTGGAGTATTCCAGTAATTACTTCATCTATCAAGGAGATTGAGGATATACTAGATAGTTGTGTTGGTAGAAGCACAAGGAATATGACATATGAAGAATATATGGTCAAATGGAAAGGATGACCTATTGAAGATTCATCATGGCTGGCAAGGGAGGATGTTAACTGTCTTGGTTTTCTTCTGCACACCTGAGACGTGACAGGGTCACTTCTCAAATTACTCCAGGTGTCTGATGCAGGAGCATCCTTTGTGTAAGAGAAATCTTGCATCACCCAAAAATATTTCTGTTTTCTTTTCAATAAGGTCTATCTTGTGCAGAGATGCTATTTATGAAAAATTACTATTTTTAGTAAGTTGGTCATATGATCTCAGAATATTCTGATTTCATAGGTGGAGGTTCATCTTGGTCATATCAGCCTATCAGTTGAGTTTCATTGCCATATCATATGTATCAGTGAAGTTCTTAAGGTTTACGAGTATGACAACTTTGAGCTAAATTTTGAAGGCCTTAGAGGCTCCTAATCATGATCGACTTCTAGCTGACTAGAGCTTTCACTAGTCAGGCATTGTAGATCTCATCCTACCATTTTTGAAAAGTGGTTATAATAGAAAAATGGAGCTACGGTTAGAAAGTTATGGCCTCCGAAAGTTGGGCTACCTAAAAACATATTTTGTAATTCTTTTGAGCCGACCCTAATGTAATAATTGTGAAAAATATAATAATTCTAGGATAGTCGACCATAAGGGCTCAATTTTTGGATCCTTCTCGCGCGGTGGAAATTGCCTATATAAGAAAGTCCTATAGTGTTGTCTAAGGTAGTTCTGGGTAGATTTGGGTAATGATTCAAGGCTTTTTCCTACAAAATATTGTAAGGGAAAATGCTCATGTGGCTTTGCATATTGTAATTCTAAAATTTGTAATTCCACATTTGTGGAGATAATAAGAAGCCCATTTTTTGTTCTTGCAAATTGTTATTGTTCCTCTGTTTCTGTTATGTGTTTGTGGTATTAAGGGGAGCACCCTTCATCATTTTTTCTCCTTAGTTAGACTTAAGGGAGGGTATTTGTGCTATTAAATATTTGTTTCAACAATGATTTATGTTCATGTGTTTTGCATGCTCTATTTGTGCTACGTTAACTAAGGAGTAGTTTAGTTAAGACTACATCTTCCCTATCAGTTTCGTTCAATCAATTTCTCTGCAACTTCACATTATGCGGTGGTTTGAATTGTATAAGACATGTAAGAAATGTACAAGCACTTTCAAATTTTTCATATGGAATTTTATTTTCATTCTAAGAAGCACTATTTTTTCTTCATCTATTCTGCAAGCTTTTCGTCTTTTTCTTAGCTAGACCTATGCAGCCATAGCTGCAAAAATCTATAGTGTTACCTTCTCTTCTCATCAACAACGTACATGGTTTCCTTGAATCTCACAAGTATAGGACTATTCAGCTCCATCTCTCCTTTTCTAGGAAATCTTTCCTTCCTTAGAGTACTCGATCTCAAAAATAATAGCTTCCAGGGCCATATTCCATATCATTGAGGAAGCCTATTTCACATGAGATTTCTTTGGTTGTCCTATTATAATAGTTTAAGTGGTAGGATTCCCTCTGAATTTAGCCTTCTTTCAAATTTAGACACCATGGCATTAGGAACAAACAATTTGACAGGTATAATCCCACTTTTCTTAGGAAACATGTCCTCTTTAATTTTCGCTGATTTGTCCAAAAATGGAATTCAAGGTGGTATTCCTGCTAAGTTGGGTATGCTTACTCAGCTATACTAGCTTAATCTTGGTAGCAATAACTTGATAGGATCGATCCCCATCACCATTTCCAATTGCACGCAGCTCCAAATATTATAGTTAAGTCTGAACCAATTACGTGGCCCAATTCCATGGGAGTTTGGAAGGCTGTTAGAGTTGCAAGAATTGTTGTTAGGGGAAAACCAACTCACTGGAGATATATGCAGCTTAGTGGGTAACTGGACTCAACTGCAAGTGTTGGCTCTGTGGCAAAACCAACTGAGCGGCACAGTGCCCCTACAGTTTGGGAAAATGCAACAGCTGAGACAGTTAACTTTGTGGCAAAACCATTTTGTGAATGGAAGAAGTGGTTTGTCTATTATAATAGTATTAACTAATTTCTCTAGCTTGGAATATCTTGATTTGGGATTTAATTATCTCACTGGCATCTTTCCCACTTCAGTTGGTAGCCTTTCATATTCACTCTCTATTTTATCATTATAGTGTAATGAAATTAAGGGAAACATACCAGAGGAGATTGACAACCTCACAAACATAGCAACAGTAAGCTTATCAAAAAATTGATTGAATGGGACCATTCTGTGTACATTCAATAAACTTCAAAATCTGGAAAGATTATACCTTGCCACAAACTATTTGCAGGGAATAATCTCAGAAAGTTTTGGCCAATCAAAAAGACTTGGATTGTTATCACTGGAGGAGAAAATCATTTCAGGAAACATTCTAGATACTCTTGGCAACCTTCCACGGCTAACAATTCTTTATCTTTATCGCAATCAACTATCAGGAAAAATACTTGCCAGTTTAGGTAGATGCCAGACACTAGAATTGGTGGACTTGATGCACAACAAACTAATGGGAAATATACCTCCTGAAGTTGTAGGCATTCAAAATCTCCAGTTCTATTTCAATATATCTGAAAATTTCGTATAAGGTTCTATTTTGGAATTGAGTGCAAAATGGTTATGGTGTTAGCCATAATATTTTTCAGAACAATTTCTCAGGTGGCAGTCCTAGTGTGTTGGAAAGCTACAAGGGGTTGGAGTATCTAAATATTTCTACAAATGCATTTGAGGGGCCAATCCCTACATCATTGGCAGATCTACAAAATCTATAGTACATGGATCTTTCTTGTAATAATTTTTTAGGTATGATATCGGTAGCTTTCATAAAGATGAAAATGCTTCAACACCTCAATCTATCATCAAATAGGTTAACTGGGGAGGTCCCAAGGAGAGGATCTTTCGCAACACTTGATGCCTCAGAAATTAAGGGAAACCCTGGGCTTTGTGGTGGATGGATAAACTTGACACCATCTCTCATTCCAAACACAAGCAACCATCAATCTCAAAAAAGGCAATGATTCCAGTTTTAGTCGGGATTACAATTTTGATCATGTCTCTTCTACTAGTAGCATTTCCCTATCGATCAATCAAAGGTTCCAAAATCCCCTCTCTTAAAGTATGGCCTCCAAAAATTTCATATAAGGAACTTATAGATGCAACTAGTGGGTTCAACGATGAAAATATTTTAGGAATTGGTAGTTTTGGGTCAGTTTATAAAGGGATTTTAAATATTAGTAGAAATGTTGTTGTTAAAGTTCTTAAGTTGCAAGATGAACATGCTCACCAAATTTTTAATAGAGAATGTAATATATTAAAGAGAGTTTGTCACTACAACATCATTAAAATCATTTCAGCATGCTCCAACCTTGATTTTAAATCCTTAATTCTTCCATTCATGTCAAATGGATGTTTAGAGAGATGGATTTATCCTTGTGAAGGGGGTAGATGCATATTAAATTTGAATGATTGAATATAGATAGCAATGGAGATAGCACAAGGAATGACATATCTTCACCATCATTGTTTTGTTCAAGTGATTCATTGTGACCTCAAGCCTAGCAATGTCCTATTAGGAGATGATATGACTTCATATATAGTGGATTTTGGCCTTTCCAACCTTATTTTTGGCAATTATATGGATTCTTTGACTTCTACATTTGTCCTTAAAAGATTTGTTGGGTACATTGCTCCAGGTATAGGTTCCTTATTAATTTTCTCTATATTTCACTGATTCTCTTCGCTTATCTTGTAAATTATTGAATGCTTCAAATGATTTGGAGAAATTCAATCTTGTTTATTTGTTATTATAGAGTATGTAATAGGTGGAAATTTTACTACAAAAGGAGTTGTTTACAGTTATGGAATTTTTGTTTTAGAGTTATTGACAAGGAAGAGACCAATAAATGATATGTTTAGTGATGGAATCAATCTACGAAAGTGGATAGAAATGCATTGTCCAACTAGAATTTCATATGTGGTGGATAATTTCCTTCTTATAGATGCTCATGAATCAGAGATATCAATGAAAATGGAATGCCTTACCCAGTCTATACAAATTGGGTTGTTTTGCACAAGGGACTTACCTCAAGAGAGACCCAATATGACTGAGGTAGTAGATAGATTGCATATAATCAGGGGTGCATTTCTTGGTACCTCCAAAACTTTTCAATTTCTAATAGATATCTCACCTTTTATTAATAATGAAAGAAATACAAATACCAAAGAATTAGGAAATAGGGGAAGCTAGTCTACATATACATCTTAAGCCCAAAGAATTTTTCTTACTTTATTTCTTGATAGTCTATTGTGAGCAGATGGAATAATATTCAACACGTGCTACCTATATGTTATAATATTGTGACACGATTTAAGGCAAGATATTTGAAATTGTTAGTGGAAAGGATATGTGAATGTGATTTATTTTGAACATATCATTCAACTAGTTGTATTTATGTATGTATGTTAATATAAACTTGAAAATCTCATAAAAGAGATATGTAGTTTGTACTACAATTTAATATGAAATATTGTTTTAAATATATTTGGCATTATGAATATCATTTATATCTAATTTTATTTTATATCAATTCTTGAATTTTGGATAATTGTTAATGTTATAATAGCTCTTCTCACAATTATTTATAAAAAACTTTTTAGAAATCAATTATTCTTCTAAATTTTAAGTGAAGAATTATTTTTTATAATTGTAGTAAAAATATAAAACACAATTGGATTATTTCATCACTTTTTTATAAAGCACAATTAATAGAGATATAATATTAATTGTTTACCATATTAAAACTTTTCTTTCTCTTGCTAAAATTTATGAGTTGAACATGTTGGATTATAGAGGAGGGGGGGGGGGGGGGGGGGGGGGGTGAATCAATAATCCTGATCACAATATACCATAATAAACTTTCTTTGATTAACTCGGTAACTACTTTTTTATAAAGCACAATTAATAGAGATATAATATTAATTATTTACCATATTAAAACTTTTCTTTCTCTTGCTAAAATTTATGAGTTGAACATGTTGGATTATAGAGGCGGGGGGGGGGGGGGGGGGGTGAATCAATAATCCTGATCACAATATACCATAATAAACTTTCTTTGATTAACTTGGTAACTACTCGGTAGAAACATGGTTCTCTATTTACCAATAATAATAAATAAATAATAATTTTTAGTAAAACAATCTCACAAATCATTCACAATGTTTGACACAAGTATTTAACATGGAAACCCAGCTTTGGGAAAAACCATTGTGGGAATTGTCACCCACTAATAAATATACTCTTCGGAAGTACGTTTGGTTAAGATCCAATCATGTTAAAGATTACAATAAACACTATTTGGTATGACTCGGTTAAGGGATTAACTTTAGAGCTGTTAAAATCTTTACCTTGTTAGGAGTGGCCTTGTTAAGTGGCTTTAAACGCTCTTTTTGGAATGTCAACTTTCTCAAGGATTTACAATAAGACTGTTAAGTCCACTCTGTTAAGAGATTTTGACTGTTACAAATGCTAGTAAGAAACAGTAATAAAAATGACTTGTAGATGTGCAACTATCTTTCCTCAATTAGATCTTTGTGTGCTCATCAATCTTTACTTTCATTCTTCATCTTCCACTGGCATCAATACTTCATCAAATCACTATTTTCCCACTCGGAATCTCATTGTTCCTTCTTCACTACAATAGTCGGTAGCCCTTCAACTATTAAGTTTGTCAGTCAAATGTCCATACAAGATCATCCTTTATATAGACAATTTTTGCCTCTTAATCTCCTCTATTACATTTTCCTTTAGTCAATCTTGACCATTCAATATATTATTCATCGGATCTGGATCTTGGTAACACCTTTCCTTTTCACCTAGGAACTTGAACATTTCTTGAAACTTTTTCCACTTCTTTTTGCTTTTTAGATCTAGCCATAGATCTTCATCTTGAATTTTCATAACCGTAGATCACTGTAACTAACTTTTCTCATCATCATTATCATCCAGCTCATCATGGCTAATCATTAAATATCAATTTCATCCACATTTAATACCTTTTCATTTCTCAGTGTCCTTCACTTAAAATTTCAGTTACATAGCTTGGTGCCTAAACCTTTCCACTTTACTAGTGACTTTTCCATCTCAGTAGCCATAACAACTTTACTTACCAAGTTGTCAAATCTTTATCACCATACTTTACCAACTTAACGTAATCATATGTTAGGTAGAAAAAAATCATACCAACATAATCAAATCATTGTCTAATCTATATCAGTTGCCCATTTATGTTCTACAACTTCTTAACTTCTCATTTCCACTTCTCCTTAACTCATTCATCATATATCATTACCGAATGATATGACAATATAATATAAACTAGAAATCAATTACTTGACATCAATGACAAGATTATAACTAATCTAATCATTCTATCTAATCAATGACATGATATTCACAATTAGATTATGGAGGTGACTTGAAAGATGGTAAATTTACATTTGGTTTCTTAATACATCTTGTGTCCAAAGTAAATTTTGGACTAAGAAGCCACTTGTACCAACCCTATCCTCTAGGAAAGCTTAATGTATGGCAGCCTCCAAGACAACTCAAGAAATCTTATAGCTTCAAATAGTTCATAAAGATTTACAAAACAAACAAGTTTCATGCACACCATTTTTTAATAATGAATTTGCGATTAAAATGGACAAAAATCTAATTTGATCGAACCAAACACATCAATGCCAAATTTCATTTGATTCAACACCATATAAAATATAACTAGAAATTGCACCTTGGTGTGCAATACATATGCCAAAGATATGTGAAGTGTAATATATAATGTGTAATATATATATATATATATATATATATATATATATATATATATATATATATATATATATATATATATATATATATATATATATATATATATATATATATATATATATATATATATATATATATATATATATATATATATATATATATATATATATCTTATAGTTTTCCTTTGAATTTTTTAAAACTTTTTTATGACATTTGATAAGAAAGTTATATTGTAGAAACTATAATAATTTTTTTAAGATAATTAAAAAATACAAGTAAAATCAAATCTAAAAAGTTAAAGATATGTGAAGTGTAATATATAATGTGTAATATATATATATATATATATATATATATATATATATATATATATATATATATATATATATATATATATATATATATATATATATATATATATATATATATATATATATATATATATATATATATATATATACACAATTTTTTATAGTTTTTCTTTTAATTTTTTTTATAATGATAAGAAAGTTTTTGATTTAAGGAGAATAGATTTTGAAGGGGCCCTGAAACCCTGTACATTTTGGTCAAATAAGATTTTCAAAGTAGCACTCTAAAAAGGAACAAATTGAGACCATTGTGAGGGTTTTACAATAGGCTCCCACAACCTAGAGAAGAAATGGTACTAGAAGGAGACTGGGACCTTGACTAAAAAAGCCACTGCGAAAAAGATAATACAATTTAAAATCAACAGCTCTGAAACTACTTGCGAACAATGAATACTGATAGGTAAGATAGATTATTTCTTCCCCTTTTGGGAACGAAGGGTCATATCGAAAGCGAGCAGATGTTTAGATCTTTTTTTACCTTTAATCGAAGTCCACCCGTCTTCTGCATTTTTAGCTAAATCCTACCAAGATATCGAATCAAGAACTGAGGCACCCAAAAATGGGGAATCCAGAGAAGCTGAATCGAGAGATGGATCAATAGAAACTGTTCCAGCGTAATCCAACAAAGCACTGTCAGTAGGAGGGGTTGACACCTCACAACCAACAGGGGCCCAAATAGCTAAATTTGAACTAATAAAAAATCCAGGGATGGATTCGGCACCTGGGGGAGAGCCAGTGGCGGTACCAAGAGGCACAGGGGCCTCATAAGTCTCTTGAGAAGAAGAAACAACCTGAGAAAAGCTTCAAGAAGTCAAAGCCTTCACAACTCTGTAATGATGGGAAGAGGCTCCCTTCCACCAAGAAGTAGGTTTTTTAACCTTTTCCAATCCACATTGATCCGCTAAGTGACCAGTTTTAAAGCATCTCCTGCATTTGAAGGGGAGACCCTCATAATCCAAAAATTGAATCCAAGATCCTTTAGGATGTTGTAGCTTTATCTTTTCTAGGAGACCCTTGGAGGAATCCAAATCACCCAGAATCCTAGCATATGTGGAATGAAGAATGTCATCTGATTCCTCATCAGCCATCAGAAAATCCCCAAGAGCCTCCCCCATAGCCTCAAATAGAGAATCAACCCAAAAGTGAAGAGGGGGGTTGGGAAGGCTCAGCCAAGTGGGGACCTTGGAAAAAGTCTCTATAGAGGCATCAAAATCAGGATGCTATGGCTTCACCTTGAGCATGAATTGGGTGTCCCAGCTAAAAAAGTGATCACAAAGAATCAGTTTCCTATCAGCTGGATTCTCAAACTTAGCTATGAAAAAATCCCTCGCAAGGGGGAATATGTGAATTGTTCCTAAAATAATGGGTTCCCACTTGTGGGTGATCCAAGTGTGTAGATGTGGGAGGCTCAGCCAAAAGCCCTTGAACCTATAGACAAGACCATGATCCGCGAAATCTGAAGATGTTGCATCAATATCTTTCACTACCTCGTCCTCCATAGGGATGGTTAGAGGGTTAGAGACTTGGGTAGGGGTGACACCTCTAAGACCAGAAGCTGACCACCTAGAGGCTACAGGCTTGAGCATAGAGGATCTCTCAGGACCAACAATAGCAAAAATAGGAGGACCAGCAGCACTAGGGGAGATGACATCCCCAACCAACTGAGCCCTACCAGAGAGGGGGAGGGGCGAGTCCTTAGTAGGCACAGTAAGCACGGGTTGCAAGGAGACATCAACATCACACCCCTCAGGACCCAGAGCTGTCGAGGAAAGGCCGCAGGGGAGAGGATTGGCGGCTTGTAGGAGAAGTGGCAGCAGCTGAAGGAACACTTTGAGCCCTAGATGTAGAGGCAGGAGCCCTAGACACAATGGGAGTGAAAGCAGGAGCCCTAGCCGCAAGAGCCCTAGTCGCAGAGGAAGCGGGAACCCTAGCCGCAATGGGAGCAGAAGACATTGTCGTCATGATGATAAGAAAGTTATATGTAGAAACTATAATAAATTATTTCAAGATAATTAAAAATTACAAGTAAAATCAAATCTGAAAAGTTAAAAATTAAATCTTATTATGGTTAGTTTTGAGATTCATTTGCGTAAAATATTTATGCAAGTGTATGATATATCTAGAGTAGATTATTTATTTCAAATTTATAGACATATCCCTCTAATCTTTTTATTTTAAGACAAGTTGTAGAATTATTAATATTTTTACCAATGTGAAGACATCTCTATTTTAATGCGAACATTTAAATATATTTATTCTTTAAATATGAAAGGTGTGTTTTCAATAATATATATGTAATTTACATATTTAACATTTACTATTTAAAAATAAAATAAAAAAGAGTAAAACATAAATACATACGTAGAATCCAATGTTAATTTTTTGTACAAATATATACAAATTGTCAAGCATTTACAAAATATACTTTGAAAAATGAAATAATATCCAATTGTTACCTCAAAAATTAAAAATGATTATATTCTTCTGAAATCCGAAATGACGTCAAATCTAGCAATGAGATATTTTATGTGGAAAATAATTTTACTACGCAATATAAACTATATTTAAAACTACAATATTAAATTTAATAATATTCTCATCCTCCTCCCCCCCTCTTTTTCCCCCCTTTAAAATTAAATATATATTATTTCATAAGGTTTCATTATCTAATATATAGGTTACATTACCATTTGATACTATTAACCGTTATATATATCATAGGTATTTCATGTATGAAAATGTCAGTCATCAGTAAAGAAATTGAAACACCTATGTAAAAGAGATTCACTTATGAAAGCATGTTTCTTTTTTATCTATAATTTGTGAAAGCTGAAAGTTTGTATTAATATAGAAAGATAGTAACATTAAATAGGAAATATATGTAGTAAAAATTCATTTTGTTGATGATAATGTTTCCGTCCATAAACTGAGAAAGCACTGCTCAAAGTCATACACTTAACCAAAGTATATCTTAGAAAAGCAACAGAAAAAACTTAACAACAGAAATTTAAAAATAATAAGCTCAAAATAAGCTTGGTATCATGTACTAATCTGATAGTGAGGTGGAATTATTCTCTTAGCTGCTCCCCGATTTGGAACTGTCATCCTGTACATGATCTTTAGATTGTTCATCAGTGGGGTTCTCTTGGTTGTCATTCTCCTCATCTGTCTCATTTTGAGTATCCTCATTAGTCTCTTTGTCATCATCAACATGATTTTCATCCTCAGCCATTTCCACTTTATCATTTTCATCATCCTCCACTTCATCTTCCTCTACATCTGAAGAGTCCTTGCTACCTAATCCGTCTAGTTTTTCATCATTCCTATACTGATAAACCTAGTCCAAGTTTTCATCCAAATCATCTCCGTAAAGAGCATCCAACCCTTCCTCAATGCCTAGAAATCATGTAAGAAATTTGATTCCTTTCTTCATCATAGATTTTCTTATAAGATGATTCTCCCATTCCCAACCCTGTAAGTTGAAAAGCCTTCGTAGAGGGCCACAATAAATGTTTCATCGTGGGCTGGACCCAAATCCTAAAAATGGGGACCCAACAGACATAACTATAGCAAGGTCCCAAGGAAGAGAAGTAGTAGGATCAGAATCAACATTTAGTATTGCTCGATGCAGACCCATAATGTAATTATGAATAAAAAGACACCTACAAAGTTCCTTAGCTAAATTATTCCTTGCACTTGCCACCAAAATGCAAGCCAAAAAACTAGCAGCAATGTCCGTATTAACTCTGTATCTGTGATTTGTGCTCCAAAAATTGAATCCCAATACATAAAATTTTTCTTCAACTAGATGACTTTCTTTCACTATATTAAAAAGAAGGTTTGATATATCAGTAGATTGTAAGGGCAATGATGCTCTAGAGAATTTTCATCTAATTGTACATCTTTATAGTAGGGGTCATTGAATGTTTTATATTTTAAAGCTTCATAAACATGATGTATACTAACATAAAAGCTATATTTTTTATTTCCTATGATGTCTTTGTTAACAATGATTATATCCAGCATATCTATACATCTAGGCAACAATGTTGTAATTGTGGAGACATCCTGAGGAAAATAGATAGTGTGACCACTGTATTTAAGATGGCCACCTTTTTCATATGTAACTTGACCAATAGGACTTATTCTTGCTATCAACATCTACTCAATCTGTGTAAGTATTTGCAAGCATTGTGGTTGTTCACCAGGATCCATATTGTTCCATTTTGAAAACCGGTGGCCATCTTTTTCAGATTTCCATAGATATAGCACATCAAAATTTCATCTGACATTCTTATTTTAATTCCTAGCTATCTTTCCATGCAAATTGAACATTTCACAATC
The DNA here is from genome assembly GCA_027943335.1 of Chamaecyparis obtusa. Classification (NCBI taxonomy): domain Eukaryota; kingdom Viridiplantae; phylum Streptophyta; class Pinopsida; order Cupressales; family Cupressaceae; genus Chamaecyparis; species Chamaecyparis obtusa. The sequence continues at coordinate 915,542 of BSBK01004991.1, read as the reverse complement.
TTTGAAATAGCTTCCATCTTGGTACGGAATCCTTTTCTAGCATTGTAATAATTTTGACAAAAAGGTGGAGAGGCAATATGTTCAATTGTATTAATGGAGGTTGTATGTTCTATATTACAACCAGACATTTCAAACTGTAGTAAGGAAGGAGAGGAAAGAAGTGAATATGTTAATGGAACAATAATTTGTGGCTGAACTGTTTCTAATTGAAATGATTCAAGGGAAGAAAGTACATTGGATGTTGATAATGCAAGTTCAATATTTTGAGAAGTTTCTCATCTTTTTTTGTTAATAATTGTTTTTCTGGCATGATGTCTTGCTTGTTGCATTTCATTTCTGTGATTACGCTTAGCTTCTCTTTGACTATTTTGAACATCCAATATGTAGTCCTCTATATATATCTGAGATAGTTGAAAATTGTAAAGTTAAAAATAATATTAGCATGTTGAATTGTAAATCTAAAAGTTGTCATTCTAGATTTGAAAATATTGATCAATTGTAGTATTTTAAATCTGTAAATTACATGATTAACATGATAAAAGATAATTATATGTTCCCAGGTATATTTGTAATCATAAAAAAAAATACATATGTAAGAGAAAATATTTGTGCATTGGAAAATATTATTTATTATGTATCGAAATAGAGCTAATTTTAAAGTTGTATATAATATTTGACTATATTTTTGTACATACATATGAAATGATAACAAGTATATGTATTCATAGATATTCAATATTTTTGTACTACATTGTATCAAAATGATAGATTATATCTCCAAATTTACATAGATAGAAAAATATTTATGTATTACATAGTATCAAAACAATAGATTATATCTCCAAATTTACATAGATAGAAAAACATGTTACTATACATATTCTTAAAATTACAGGAAAAGTATATTGTTAAGCAAGCTTTAAAGCAAGAACAATTATGCTCTGTGTATCTTGACTAGCAAATACAGATGTTTTGGTACTCATATCAAATACAAATTGATATTCAAAAATATTATCCAGAAGACATTTGTCTGCACCAAGTTCGGCAAGTAGAAGTTGGAAATCTTCTACGGGAACACCCAATAAGGCATTTGTTGGGCCTTCAAAGGCAATAACGTTATGAAGCTCCCATGATGTGTTTTGCAAGTCCATATTAAGCATGTAGCTCAAATCACATGCTAGGATATCAATGCAACATTTTGGACACTCAAATGTGCCTGCATAATTTTGAGTAACTTTTTTTTACACTTTTTTGTATCTATTATTTGTGGACATGAAAGATAGTAAAATTTATCTAAGTCAAGTTTAGTTATTTTGGCTGTAACACAGACAAGAACAATGGAATGGAAGTCTTTTTTGCAAATGGATGACATACTTTGTGGATTTGTAAATTTCGGTATTGAAATTTTCTCTTTAGTCAGAGAAATTAAGGATTGGTCTTCTCCTATTTTTGTATACCATGTAAGTAGAGAAGTAGCCTTAGTTAAATTTAGATTGATTACAATAGTAGTTGAGAAAACAATATCAAGGGATTTACTAGACCATGAAAGCAGAAGACTAGATTTAATTAAGATAACAGTTGTTTTTCCTTCTGTGAATAAATTAAGGATTTGTTTACCTTCATTTTCACAATGATGACCCCATAGAGTCACATCAATAGAGTAACCAAACATATCTTTTATTGTTATATTTCATTTTTGAATTTCAGAACCATTTTTTTCCGAATGGTACTCATAGGATTGATGGACATAACAACTCCAATGACATCTACAAGGGAATCAGCTGAAAATGTTTCTAATGACTCAATGCTTTTGATATGGTAGTTATGTTTGGGGACTGTAGATTGCACACATGTGGAAGGAATGATTTTGGAAGAACTATGGAGGACTATTTCATAAGGATTAGTGGAACTACTGTATTTTGTGTTGGCAACTTTCACACAGCCATTAGAAATTAGGTAAAGACTATCTGACTGAATGACATCATATAATTCATTGAAATAGGTCACGTGTATTCCAGATCCTTCTTTGTCTTTAAAATCAAAACCAAATACTTTTCTCTCCTTAAACACATTTTTAAAACAATGGATTGGAGTCTTTTGTAAGGATTGACCTTCAATAGACCAACACTTATGGTATGGGGTTATAATTTTAATAGGGATTATATCAAATGGAGGAGCACCAATAATATTTCCATCACTAGATGATGGTGTTTTCCTAGTGCCTTGTACCAGAGGTATTGGAGACCCAATAATGTCTCCATGATTTGAAACTATATGCAAATTATCAATCAGGATAGCCCTGCAAGTATAAAGAAAATAGATATTTAGTAAATCTTTATAAATAGGAATTTTAGAAGCAGAATATGAAATAGGCAACTAATTCTCATGTACATGTAATTGTGCAGCATCTTGCAAGAGTATTATTTGAAGAAGACAATAGAACCTTTAAGTAAAGCCTCTTCCACTACAAGTATGTTAAACTGTTCCAGAAGGAGGGCAAAATGTGTGTGCAAACCATTAGAGAGTTCAATAAGATATTTGGTACTCACAGAATGTTGTTGTTCAATATAGTGGATTGATAAATTAACTGAAAACAATGTTCTATAATAGATATTTCATCCATGTAATCTTATTGATTGCTCCCATTGTTAGCAACGTTATTTTTTTCATAATTAATGGATGATAGTAGGTTGCCAGTAATTGAAACTATGTTAGTTACATTTTCTCTTCATAGTTTTAGTAAAAGAAGTACAAATATAATGTTATCTTAATTATGAGTGCACTCCTCATTTTGTCAATCTAAAAACTAATGTACACAATTCATTTTCCCAGACAATTCACCTCTCTAATGGTTACTACAAAACTGTTAATCTGCAAAAAGAATCATAAACTATTCTCAAACCTTTAACCTTTTTTTGAAAAAAATTGTACAAATAAGGAATTTGAACTGTGCAAAATTAAGAATTGTACAAAATTAAGACTTGTGCAAAATTTCATTCTAACTAACCTATGAAAATTGTGCACTCCTAATCAATCTTTCGAAATGTGTATTTTGCAAATTACAATCTGTAGCTTGATTGTCACAGAGATGTATAACTTCAAATTTGTGTCGCTGGCTGGGTAAAAGATGTTGTTGGTTCTGTAAAATATGTGTAGAACAATTCTTATATAAGCTACATTGGTGGTGAAAGAAGGTGGCTATCATGAAACAAAATAGGTGTTTGTTACCTACGAAAACTTTCTAAACATACAAGTGGCTACTAAATAATTCAAAACATTGAATGCAAATTAATTCATATTCAAAAACTATCAATTCTAAAAGGAAAAAATGCAAATATGACGAGGTTCAGTATTAATTGATATGCAATAAATACATTATGTGAATCATCAAAGAAGTAGAAATATTGAGGATAAAAAGTAAGTGATATCTAATAACTAATAATCGTGATGTACTATTTTAAAAAAGAGATGATGAAGATATAATATTAGTATTTAATATTTAGAAAATTCTCGTTGTATTTTTATTAATATATTACCTTACCATTCTAATTTTGTACACAATCATTTAACAAGCATCATAATATCATCTGTAATTGTTCTCTAAAGTAGCATTTCTATTATAAAATGTAACATTCCAATTCTTCAATCTCTACCTTATGCCAGAATTGTCAATACATTTACAATAATTGCAATTGTCAGAACAATTATTAAACCGAGAAGAGAATAAATACGTAGCATTATATCATGTACCTTTTTAACTATTAACATGACATTATTCTCATAACATGTACTATTTGAACATTTTTCCATAAAAAATATCATTATTACATAAGTTCTTTTCCTCTTAAAATTCTTTATTTAATTCTACATTTGTAAACTAGGTATCAACCCCTGATTTGTGAAAGCCTTCCCTACAGTTAGTTTTCAAGATCTTATCACCAAACCCTGGTTAAAAATAATTAATATAATAATTAAAATTGTAAAATATATTATTTTTTAATTTTTTAGATTATTATGAATGGCGGGAAACGTTTCAATCATCTTGCACGCCTCTCCAATATTAATAATCGTCGATGTTGAAAACCCAGGTCGATTCCTTCGGTGTAATAATATACAACTCAATTTATAAATCATGTATGGATTGGTAAGGTACCCGATTTTCATGCTAGATACATCTTGAACCTATGACTTTAGATCTTCCTAGGAAATGTTCTAAGTTGAATTTCTTATGATTTATCAGTCTCATCAATAAATTTCTTTACTCCATACATCCTTGTTTCACTTTCATGCTCCTTGAGCTATTTTGTATTCTGATATCTGTACATCCTAATGATTCTTGCGTATAAGAATAATTGGTTATCACTAATGTAAATACTTGTCATTTGGTAGATGTAAGATTTGTAAAGTTACTTTGATAATACTAGCATAGTAGTTGTAGTAAACATCTATATTTATATAGTAGCTCAAAGATTGTAGGAATGGTTTGAATAAGATGTTTTCATATGCCAAGTAATTACTTTTCAGAGGTTTTGCAGATATTTAGTATTGTTGGCTAGTGTCGGTGATTAGATATTCAGTATTGGATTGGCATATTTGGAGTGTCAGAAGTGATCAAAGAGAGTTGAGGATTATGGTATATAACATTTATAAATAGTTCAATTTTCTTCCAATAATTTGGAGTTAATTTATGAAGTTTGATTATGAATTCTACTTGTGGGTTACTATTTTGGTGAATAATAATATGATAGACTATGTTTTGATAATTGTTTTGTATTTTGTGGAACAATATATCTGTGGTCACGGTTTGGGAACAATATAGATAAAGGCTAAAAGATTATATATTATGGTCATTATAATTTGGTTTTCTTCATAGATTTAAAATACATCTTTCTAAGCCTCTGGTATTTTGGAAAACAACACAATAGTGTATAGGAATGTTCTATATTTCATTCTACAAATATTTATGAGGTTGCGGTTCACTTGAAAAACATGAATCTTGACATGTTGCAAAATGTAATGCAAAAAATGAGGGCATAAATTATGATGAAACTTTCACACTTCAATGAAATGGACTAATATTTGTGCTTTATTGGCTCTTGTAGAAAAAATGGGTTGAAAGTTCATCAATAGATGCCAAATTTGATTTCTTATATGACTCAACCAAAAGGATATGCAGTCAATGATAAGAAAAACTAGGTATGAAAGCTTGTTAAGTCATCATATGATTTAAGAAAGCGTACAATAAATTTACCAAGCATATCATAAAGTTGTCAAACATTTTGAATTTGTTGAACTACAACTCTTTTTGAAGTGAAAAGGTTGATGACATTGTTTTCTATTTTGTTGTTTATGTGGATAATTTATGTATCACTAGTAATAATGAGGATTATATTCAAAGTATGAAAGACAAATCAAAGAAAAAAGGTTAAAAATAATGTATTTAGGTCATCTTCATTACTAATTAGGTATTAAGTTGATTAAAAAAATCCCTGCATAACTTTATCACCCAGCAAAAATTTTCTAGAAAACTTTTGAATAAGCTTGCCATGGATGATTGCAAACTGCTATATACTCCTATGGAATAAAATTTAAAAGTCACATTTAGTACTCTACAACATTAGTTTGTGCTAGTAAATACATAAAATTTGTTGGTATTTTGATTTATAAAATAAATACCCACTTGCATATTTATTTTACTGTTGGAGCTCTCTCTAGATTAATGAAAAAAAAACATGAGAGTCTCATTAGCTAATAGCCAGAGAGTTCTTTTGGACTCAAAACTATTGCCTTGATATTCACAATTAGATTATGCAGGTGACTATTTGGTTTCTTAATACATCTTGTGTCCAAAGTAATTTTTGGACTAAGAAGCCACTTGTACCAGCCCTATCCTCTACTAAAACTTAATGTATGGCAGCCTCCGAGACAACTCAAGAAATCTTATGGCTTCAAATAATTCATAAAGATTTACAAAATAAACAAGTTTCATCCACACCATTTTTTAATAATCAATTTGCAATCAAAATGGACAAAAATCTAATCTGATCGAAACAAACACATCAATGCCAAATTTTATTTGATTTGACACCATATAAAATATAATAATATACAACTTAATTATTTGATTTTGCATCAGATAATACAATGTTCTCTGCCATTTTCCATTATATGTTGTGAGTTGGCAAGCGTCTGGCAAATTGACTTGACTTGAGTTGGTATTAATCTGTTGTTTCCAACCAAGCATAGCGTCAACTAATTACAAATGCAAGAATAGATAGCCGTGGAAATGTTTTTTGTAATGACAGATGATACTGATTTCAATTCTTGCATAGCTCAGTTTTGTCTTAAGTTAATGAGTCTTCTTGTATGCAAAATAAAATTTCAGTAATGACAAATATTACAAATCCAAGAATAGACATATGCATGTGCAACTTATCTTCAGCCTTTGATTCATTCATCACTTATGAAAAAAAGTTATCTTACATAAATCAATTTTGTCTTATGCTATTGATGTTACAAGTAGTGGTTGCCGTTGCACCAAAAGATTGACCTTTTAATGCCCGATACAACCACTAGACTTATAGAAGACACAGGAGGCAGTTAAGCCATGTCACAAATCCTGAGGGAAGCGCTGACCATTTTTCCAACAATCTCCCCCTCAGCGTTACCCGAGGGGATTCGAACCTGTGACCAAGCTCTGATACCACTTGTTACAAGTAGTGGTTGCCATTGCACCAAAAGATCGACCTTTTAATGCCCGATACAAACACTAGACTTATAGAAGACACAAGAGGTAATTAAGCCATGTCACAAATCCTGAGGGAAGCGCTAACCATTTTTCCAACAATTGAATCTTCTCCCATGCAAAAGAAAATTTTAGTAAATGCAAATGTTGCGACTCTAAGAATAGACAGAAGGAATCTGCACCTTGTCTTCAGCCTTCACTTCTTTCATCAATTCTAGAAAAAATTCTATTCAAATTTTCCACTTTGTTCACTTAGATAGCTCAATTTTGTTGTTTGCCTCTTTCAAGACGATGACAAATTCAAAAATAATATATATAAGTGTTCAAATTTTATGTTAAAATCATGTTATAATGGAATGATATGTATTTACAAAGTATCAATAGAAATTTTTACATTGATTGAGTAATACATAAATGGTGGGTATTATTATATTTCACAATTAGGAATAGACACAAAGTTTCACAGGCTGAATAACTAAGGGGTAAGGGGGACCAGTTATTCTCACACAACTTACAAAAATATTTCTCTGTTGGATAACTCGTAAACAACAATATTAACAAATTTATATTTGTTGATTGAGCACATCAAACATCCACATAAAATGTAAGCATTAAGAACACATAAATACCAATATAGAGAATACTAGGATTTACATAGAAACCCAAATTGGGAAAAAACCATGGAGAAGCTAATTCTCATGAAATATAAAACACCTATTAAGACAATGTGCTGGTATGGTGATTTTTACAAAGGCTCACTACCGGTTGTGCTCATCGCAAGTAAGGCTCACTACCAGTCGAGCTAACTATCCTTAAGTATGAAAAAGGCTCACTGTTGATACAAAGTGGCTCATTGCCAATACAAAGAGGCTTACTACCAATGTATTTAAAATAAAATTGAATCCAACACTAAGATCACTATCGCCAATAATTTGTCATGCACATGATCAACAACACATATATCTCTAGAAATAGATTCACAACGACTTCACATACAAGAAAAACATACGCCACATGAATAACAAGACTCCTCACCCTTCTTATATGCTTGATGTCATCAACCATGTCAACCAAACTTGATTTGAAATAGGTCACACCAAGACATTCTTGCGGTGGTAAGGAATGAGATGTGGACCACCTTGACCAATACAACTTGTCACACACATGCCAACATGCAACACCATCTTCAAAGCCATCATTTCCAATAAACATATTGAACACATTACATAACAATGAATGGGACAAAAACTCAAATGAACACCCTGCAAAAAGGATTGACCCAAAGAACCAATCTACCAAATGTTGCACACAATGTAGAACCACCACAGAAAGAGAAATTTGTCAGTGAACACTTCTACCAAGACACACATCTTAGCAATACGACAACTAATACCACCAAAACTATTGATAAACAACAACTGATACAATCAGAACATGAACATGCATAGGATATATTGACATCAATGACAATATGAATAGCATCAAATTCACATTCTAATAATCTCCTCCTTTATAATTGGTGGAAAATTTCATTAAAAACAAAGAAAACAACTACAAATGATATCAGCAACAAGGTTCACATCTTTCCATCTTATTTTGACTTTCTCCCCCTTTGACAACAATGACAATGGGTCAAAATCCCCCTTAAAAAATCACTATGTTCCCCCTGAGAGAAAGCCACTAGCAACTAATCTAGAAAGGAATAATCATGCAACCATATTAGACCAATGTACACACCAGTGCATTCTAGTGAATGCTAGGTAGGGGAAAAATGCCCAACTTCCACCTCAGATACCTGAAAGTATCCTTACACAAAGGTTTTATGAATATGTCTAATATTTTCTTCTTTGTAGGCACATACTCAAGATTTACTTCACCATCCAACACCTTCTCTTTAATAAAATGATACTTGATAGATATATGCTTTTCTCTACAATATTGTACTGGATTATTTAACATGCTTATTGCTCTGGTATTATCACACATGATTGAAATTGATTCTTCAAATACAACTCAGGATATATTCTTCAAAGTCTATTTCATCCATAATACTTGAGTACAACGCAAGGATGATGCCATTTATTTTGATTCAGAAGTTGATAAAGTTATAGAATCCTATTTCTTGCTTGACCAAGAAACTAACAAAGAGCCAAAAAAGTAAGCTCCACTACTAGTACTTCTTCGATTATCCAGACATCTTTCCTAACCTGCATTGGTATAGGTTGTTAGTGTGAAATATGGACCTTTGGATACCACAAGCCAAACTCTTATAATCTATTCAAATATCATAATATCCTTTTCATCACTATAATATGTGATTCTTTTGGTTCTTGCTGAGATTTGGCTGGTAGACATACTACATACATAATATCTAGTCTAGTAGCAGTTGAGCATAACAAACCACCAACCATTGATCTATATTTAATTGAATATATGTTTTTGATGACTCATCTTCCTTAGTTAGCTTACAACCAGTAGCAATTGGAGTACATATCGGTTTGGAATTATCCAACCCAAACTTCTTTAACAATTCCTAGTTATACATGGACTAAAAACTAAAAAGGCCTGTGTTGCTCTAAATTACCTGTAGTCAAAGAAAGAAATTCAACTCTCCTATCATAAACATCTCAAACTCCTTTTGGATCTCTTCTACAAATCTTTTGCATAAATCAATCTTACCTCTAAAAATAATATCATCAACATACACAACAATAATCAAACTATGATCCTTTCTTGTAATACAGATTGTTATTGGCAAAACCTTTTCGAAACTTATGTCCAATCAAATATCTATCCAATAGGCTATACATGGCTGTTGGTGCCTTATTCAACCCATAAAATGTCTTCTTTAGTTTTTATATGACACAGTCAAGGTTGGTGAATCCAATTAAGGACTGACCGACCATGCAGCCAAACCAATATGCAACAGAAATACACAATAACAACCACAGATCTGTAATGAAACAGGAGTCTTTATTCATCAAATCACCAATTACATGCAATGTGTCGGGATGTAAGGCCTTCCTGGTTACGACCAAATACAAAGAAAATAATAGTCTACAAGATCTCGCAGGATCCAAATGTTTTCCACAACATCAGCATTCAGCTAGCCTAGGTCTGCAACACACAGAACACTGGTAGGCACCTAGGAAAGATCTAAACTTGTACTCCAACTTCCAAGCAATCTTCCTGTCCCTAAGCTCGTAGGCTACTAACTCCTCTAACTTCCTGTTGATCATGATGATGCCTAAACATCTACCCAAACATCCTATAAATATTGAATCCTAGCCACAAGTCGGTTGATGAAACAATTAACTCACCCAAACAAATATTAAATGCTAAAACATTAGTTGGCTCTCAAATAGCCTTATAAAATAAATGAACTCTCCAAGATGGCCCCAAACGGTCATTAGATCCATATAGAAGAATGTAACATGCCAGATCTGGGTCCCCACATGTCCAACGGTCAATTCATAACTCGAGGAGCGCGACCCAAATTAAATGCACCAGTCGGCCAAGCCAATTCATCCAAACAATCCAGTCGGTAAGCAAGAACATCGAGAATCAGAAGAAATAACTGAGCACCAGTCAACTGACCACACAAAGCATGACCAAGCAATACAGTTGTCACCGAGCAATAGGAAATCGATGCCTTCAGCTACCAAGCATTCTTCAGAGACCGAAGCACCTAGGAAAACACTGAAACCGAGCAACCAGTCTCCCAAACCGAGCAAGAATACCATCAAACCAAGATCAAAACTAACAATCTACCTTCAAGTACAAACATATTTTTGGTTGATATAGGATTGCCAAGAATCCTAGGATGCTCCTACATCAGTATACTACTTCTGGTTTTTCTTCTAATATGAAACCTTTTTGTTTCTCTTGATGTAAATTTCTTCCTTCATCTCTCCATTCAAAAATGTTGACTTCACATCCAAATGCCAAAAATACTTTGATCACCTCCATCTGAGCTACATGAGCATAAGTCTCCCCAAAATCAATTCCTTCAATCTGAGTATATCCTTTGCAAACTATTCTTTCCTTATTTCCCATCACTTTACCATTCTTATCCAATTTTTTTGGTACTCTCACTTAGTACCAATCACATTCTTATCTGTTGGTGTAGGAGCAAGTTCCCAGGTTTGATTCTTCTCAATTTGATCAAGTTATTCCTTCATAGAATTTATCCAATTCATATCATTGCATGCTTCTTCTACAGACTCAAGTTGAGCCTCTGACATTAAACATAACAAAGCATGATCTTGTGTTTCTCTACTTCTGGTAACAACTCCCTTGTTCTTATCTCTTATGATCTAAGTCTCTAAATGATTCTTTTGTATGTACCTTGGTTTCTTAGCTATAGGTGTCAATGTTGGTTGAATATCTTCTTCTTCTAAGTTCTTTTCCTCCTTTCTTTTATCCTCTTTATCAGATTCATATTCAATGTGTTTCTTAGGGACCTTCTAAAATTCTTCATCAACCTTCACATTCGCACTTTCCACAATTTTGTTCAACCTTTTATTTTAACACCGATACACTTTTTTTCTTGTAGAATAACCTTGAAATATTCCTTCATCAACTCTTCCCTCACAATTTCTAAACTTTTCTTCATCTTTCTGAATGCAACACTTGCTCCCAGATATTTTGAGGTATTACTGTAGGTTCTCTTCCATGACATAATTCATATGATGTCTTTTCATATTTTCTTTGATACAAGACTTTGTTCAGAGTATACATAGTATGTATTACCTCTCTCCAAAAGATTTCTTGTAGATTCACTTCCTTCGACATGGTTCTTACTTCCTCCTAAATTTTCTGGTTCATCCTTTCCACTACATCATTTTGTTATGATGTTCTAGCTATTGAAAAATTTCTCTTAGTTTCATGCTTTTCATGATAGCTTTTAAAATCTTCAAAATTAAATTATCCTTCTTTGTGGAACCTCAAACATTTTATCTTTCTACCACATTCATTTTCAACTCTAGCCTTGATTATTTTAAACTTCACAAATGCCTCCCATTTTTATATAAAAAAAGAAACCCATGTCATCCTTGAATAGTCATCAATAAAAAGTAAAATGTACCTTTCATCTTGAAAAATCCTTCTTCTAGTAGGACCAAAGAGACCGGTGAGCAGAATCTCCAATACATGGGTAGATGAATAGTCTTTTTCCTTGAATGATTCTCTTCTTTGGTTCCCTTCTTGACAACTCTTATAGATAATATTTTCTAGTTTATGCAGTCTGGATAGATCTCTCACTACACGAGATGAGCTTATTCTCACCAGGTTATCAAAGTTTATGTGACACATCCTCTGATTTTGGAGCCAATGGTCATCAGTCTGAGATAGTAAACAACATCCTTCAGACACTCCTTCTAGCTAGTACATATTCCTTCTTATTATTTTCCCAATTACAATTAGGTCTCCTAATCTCTTCCCAATTTCACATCCTTCATTCTTGAAGATAACACATATCCATTCTCAGACATATGTCCCATGCTCAACATATTGTGGTACAAACCCTTCACATAATAGACATTGTCAACTTGCTATTATTTTCATAAAAAATAATAGACGCTTTATTGATAATGTAAGTAGCCTTATCATTACCAAAACTAATAGGACCACCATCATATTTGTCAAGTGAAAGAAACTTACTCTTATCTCCAGTCACATGATGAGGACAACCACTATCAATTAATCATTCATTTTTCTTCCTTCTAGCATATAAAGAAGTTTCAGTATCATCATCAGCCTCAGTACATATGTTGGTTTCCTATTTCTTGTCCTCTTCATCATAAAACAAATAATCTTCTATTTTTGATTCGTTATCTAAAATAGTAGCATATTCATTCACATAGTAAGCCTTCTTCTTGAACTTCTTAAATTTATGTCTAGGACCCTTCTCTAGACATCTAGTATCCAAATGACCAACTTTACTGTCCATCGAAAACATTTTAGAGGTAACATACCTTTATACTTTTCAGTACATTTCTTAAATCTCCTTGCAAATTTTGCCTCTTCTTCATCATTGGCTTCAAGAATATCATTTGACTCTTTTTCTTTGAATGTCATTTTAGATCTTCTCTTGTCTCTTCCAAAATTCCTTAACTCAAACGCTATAAGAGTACCATACAATTATTATTTTGTGAACTTGTTTGTATCATACACCTCTTCAATTGTCAATATATTATCATCATAGTTGTTTGGTAATATCATCAAGATATTCTCAATGAAGTCTTCATCAATAATAATGCCTCCTTAGTTCTTGACTTAATTCACTACATTCTCAACTCTCTCAATGCAACTTTTGATATCTTCACCATCTTCCATTCTTAGATTCTCATAATGTCTTTTAGTTATTAGCTTCTTAAATAAGTTAACTCTGTCATTCCCCTCATAGATCGCTTTCAAATTTTTCCAAACTTCATAAGTTGTCTCCAAAGAAATAACTTTAGCTAATTCAGTCTTTGATAAGGCACTAGTGATAGCATACCTTTCTTTCTCATTCTCCTCATATGCCTCGATTTCATCCTGAGTGTTAAGCCAATTTTGATTAAATATATATAATTTTTCTCCACATCCTTCCAAGTCTTGTAAGCAACCGACATGAAGTACCCTTTCATCTGATCTTTCCATGAACTATAGTTTGATCCATGAAATGTGGGAATGTTCAATTTATGCACCATGATATCTTCCTCAAGAGGTTAAGATCTTGACCATTGAGGAACCACGCTCTGATACCAATTGTTAAACAAGCCAAATAACTAAGAGGGGGATTGAATCAGTTATTCCCACACAACTCTAAAGATATTTCTTTGTTAGTTAACTCACAAATAATAGTATTAATAACTTTAGATTTATTGGTTAAGCACATCGGACATCAACATAAAATGTAAGCATTAAGAACACATAAGTATCGATATAGAAAACACCAATATTTATGTAGAAACTCAAATTGGGAAAAACCACAAAGAAGTTAATTCTCATTAAATATAAAAAACCTATTAAGGTGACAGTGGTATAGTGATTTTTACAAAAGCTAAATGTTGGTTGTGCTCACTACAAGCAAGGATCACTGCCACATATAATAACTACCCTAAATAATGAAAAAGGCTCACTTTTGATATGAAGAGTATCACTTCCAATACAAAGAGGAGCTCACTACCAATGTATTTGAAATAAAATTGAATTAACCACTAATATCACTATCACCAACAATCTTCCATGCATATGATTAACAACACGTAGATCTCCAGATATAGATTCACAATCACTTTGCATACAAGAAAAATATAAGCCACGTGAATAACAAGACTTCTCTCCCTTCTTATATGCTTGATTTCATAAATAATGTTGACCAAAGTTAATTTGAAATAGGTAACACCAAGAAATTATTGCGGTGGAAAGGAATGATATGTGGACCACCTCAACCAATACAACTTTTCATGTGTATATGCCAACATGTAACACCATTTCTAAAGCCACTAGTTCTAATAGACATGCTAAATGTGTGTTGCATAACAATGACTGGGACCAAAACCCAAATGAATACACTCCAAAAAGGATCAACCCAAACAATTGATCCACCAAATATTGCACACAATGTAGAACCACCACAAAAGAGAAATTTGTCAGTGAACACTTCTACCAAGACACACATCCTATCAATACAACAATTGATACCACCAAAACTATCGATACACAACAACCAATACAATCAAAACATGAACATCCATAGCATATATTGACATCAATGAAAACCATTCATGAAAATAGCATGAATATAATCAACTTTACATTCTAACACTTTTTACATTGATTGTGTAATACGTAGATGGTGGGTAGTATTATATTTCACATTTAGGATTAGATAAAAAATTTCACTTTTAGTTTCTTTCACTTTAGGTAAGTTATTCCTCAACTATGCAATGACAAGTGTATAAGATATATTATTTTATCTAAGATTTTGGATATTATATTTGACCCTTATCTATTCCCATTTTACTTAGAAGTGGAAGCACGAAAGGAATTAAACACCAATGCCTTTATTGGTTGGGTAGTAGATGCATTGAGTGTGGAGGTTATACACAACCACCACAAGTTTGACACTGTGAAGGATTCGAAGGATTGTATATGCAAGAACAAACTTGAGATTTATGAATCTATAATGTCTTTAAGTGGGATATTGTTCCCATCTAAGTAGATTGAGAGATCATAGGAGGGTTCATCGGGCTCCTATTAATCTCTCTCTGCAATTGAAAATATTATTTTGTTTTTTGATCAATAGAAGGGTAGCTACCCCTAGGTAGAAATTTTCTATAAAAAATATACCATGCTCGTATCACTTGACATGTTTATGCTTAATTTAAAAATTTCCAAGATATTATAGAGAATTGGAAGATGATGTTTCATAAGGTCAACATATCAAAAAAATGTTATGGATTCCATCTTAAAGCTAATGAACATAATGCAACTCTTAATGTAAAAAGAAGATGAACCTCTAATTGATTTATTTTGTGATTACTCTAAATCTTAATATAACAAATAATATCAAATAAGTGAAGATTAAACTTCCTTGATATTTTATTATGCCAAAGGAATTATGTGTATGAATTGAACAATCTAATTTTTGAAATCAATGGTTAAGAATTGAGAAGAATGCGAAACTCTAGAATTAATCTCAAATGAATTTAATTTATATTAATTTTAAAATATTTTATGATAAAAAATCAAAAATCATATTTAGCAAGGAAATAATATATCTTTCATTATTACCTTCTTTTGATAAGAATATCTCTTTATCTCTCTCCTTCTCTCCTCGTTATATCTCCTTTACACACACGCACACACACATCCACCCTCCCCCCTCTCTCTCACAAACATAACATGAGTTTATTAGTAATAGAAATTGATTATTTTTCTAATTTTAAGGTTTTTATTTGAAGCTATCACTTCTTTGTTGAGACCTTTGTTGTGTGAACAATATCATTTTCTAAATGATCTACCAATTGACCTTATGTACTACACAAATTTATGTAAAAATAGACCAATATTTTCTCTAATTTACTCCTCTTCAACATACACATTGCACACCAAGATGTGATTATTATTCTTAGTTTTAATACCATGTTGTCTCTTTTAACTTTGTTAAGTTTTTGTAGATAAAAATGAGTGCTAATATTTGACAATGTCATGTGGAATGTGAGTTTAGCCTTCAATATATGTCATTCTTCAATGTCATTTCATGGAAGAAAACTTTAAACATGTCAATAATCAGAAGTGTGATGTTAGATGATCTTAAGTTCGCACATTTTCCACATAGGCTGAGACCAAAAGATATTTGGTTCTAAATGAGCCCACCAAGGATCAAGTTTTACTGAGTGCAAAGGCTCCAAGACCGTAAGGTATGGGGATGGGATCATGGCTTGGGCGGATTTTGGTAGAATGTATACCCCCCAGTCCTTGGCTCTTAGCCAAAATTGAACTTTCAAAAAAATAAAATAAAAGATTATTTAATTCTAAGCGCACATTTCATTTGTACCGAACCATTATACCATTTCCCTATGATTTTTTTCAAGTGTTTGTGTGGAATAAACGAAGAATGAAGATGATGATTATCAAATTCTGATTGACTTCAACAGCGTAGATGGATGTGAAATAAACAGTCTAATCAATGTACTCAATGTAAAGTGAATGTGCACCAATCTAAACACAAGTTATTTGATCAATTTTATAGTGTTTATAAATATTACTATCTTATCAACAATCATAAATAAAAATGCTCTTCTCCAAAATACAGAGAGAGGAAAGCATGTATATCACATACATTTTAACTCTAGTTAGTGTAAAAACTATCGCATTGATTAGTCACGAGGAGTTGTATCCAGTGGAGATGTACGTAATATAGGAAGAAACATTTAGTGGGAGTAATAATGTTATGCACGCATATGCCAACAAAGGTGTAGTAATGAAGAATGGAGGGAGAAAATATGTGGACAAGGATCAACTTATGAGAAAATTATATTCAAAGAGTGTGTCAATTCTTAATATCAATTAAATGAGTCCAAAAAGAAAATAGAAATTGGAATGTTTGTGCTAATTTCATCATTATATTGTTGTGCCTACTTTAAATTTATTAGATTCTAATGTAAACATACATCATAAAGTATATAGAGATTTTTAATAAACATGCAAAAATATGCATAAACATGCATGAAATGAAATATTTACTATATAAAATTTAATAGATAATTCTTGTATTCTTTAAATATGCTACTTGATATATCTTTTCCATCAAATTTGAGAAATAATGAAGGGATATATAATGAATATCTTCAATCATATTATTAAAAGAAGCCCAAATTACAAGTTGTTTTAACTATATTTAGGAAATGAGTGGTTTATACATTAGAAATATTAAAAAATCCTACATAAGAATTAATATAATAGTATAATATTAATGGTTGATATGGCATTACAATCTATAGGTAATCTGATCTCCTCAATACAATAATGTGATTGAACTTTTCACTATGTACGTGTAATTTGATTAAGATCCAACTATGTATAGTGACTAACATAAGCAGCTCGATTAAAATAGGTTGAGTGTAATTAGAAGAAACTCTTATTCTTCCTTCACAGACGATTAAAACATAAACGATAAAAATAAACGATACTTAATTATAATAATAATAAGTCCTCTATTTTAACTTTGTCTAATTGTAGTTGACAAACATAAACCATAAAAAGATTAAAATATCCAACTCCAATACGCGTTTGTCAACCACGCCAAAGAAAATGAGGCCGATGACAAATTGCATTAATTTAAAAGAGTTTTGGCGAAGTATTTAATGTCGTGCGTGTTGACGACTGAAGCAATAATTTCAGACTCAAAGCTTAAACATTTCTGTAGATCAGCAAATTAGGAAATGTGATGTTACACGTATATTATCTTAATTACCTACATTTTCCACACAGATTGAGACCAAAAGATGCCGCATCTGCTGTGTATCTTTCAAAGAGTCAATTTATGGTACCCACGCGCTCCACGTTATACGCGTATTTGATTTTTATCACAACGTTTTATGCTCAGTCTTCATGACAAATTTATAAGTGAACTCAACCATTATACCATTTCATATGTTTTCTGGGTGTTTGCGTAGGCTAAGCTAAGAATGAAGATGATGATTATACTTCCTCTGCTATTCTTTTTCTGTCTCTCTGCGCTGCCTCCTCATTTGGCAAAGCCTTCTAATTATTCTGATCAGCAATCTCTCCTGGCTTTCAAAGCTGCCATCTCTGGTGATACACAGAATTCCTTGTTTGATTGGTCTCCCAATCACACCTTCTGCAACTGGACTGGAATTATCTGCTCCTCTCGTCGACAGCGTGTGGTTTCCTTCAATCTCACTGGTATGGAGTTACTTGGCCCCATCTCTCCTTTTCTAGGAAATCTTTCTTTCCTTAGAGTACTTGATCTCAAACATAATAGCTTGGAGGGCCATATTCCATATCAGCTTGGAAGGCTATTTCGTTTGAGAACGCTTCTGTTGTCTCGTAACAATTTGGAAGGTCACATTCCATCCTCTCTAGGAGGCTGTCGTTCTTTACAAACTCTCTGGCTGTCCTATAACAATTTAAGTGGAAGCATTCCCTCTGAATTTAGTCTTCTTTCAAATTTAGAGACCATGGCACTAGGAGTAAACCAATTGACCGGCATTATTCCACCTTTCTTAGGAAACATGACTTCTTTAATTAACCTAGATTTAGCCGTAAACAGACTTGAAGGTAGTATTCCTGCTGAGTTGGGTATGCTTACTCAGCTAAACTGGCTTAATCTTCAGACCAACAACCTAACCGGATCGATCCCTGTCACCCTTTCAAATTGTCATCAGCTAAGCCAGCTTAGCATTGGCACCAACAACTTAACAGGGTCAATCCCCATTGCCCTTTCTAATTGCACTCGTCTCCAGCGGTTGAGCCTAGAGTTGAACCACTTAAATGGCTCAATTCCATGGGAATTTGGAAAGCTGTCAGAGTTGCAACTAGTGTTTTTGTGGGAAAACCAACTCACTGGAGAAATACCTAACTCATTGGGTAATTGTACTCAGCTGCAAACGCTAGAATTGGATAATAACGAACTGACCGGCACAGTGCCCATGCAATTGGGGAAAATGCAGCATCTGAGACAGTTAGTTTTGTGGCAAAATAATCTTGTGAGTGGACACAGTGGTTTTTCTATTCTAACAGTGTTAACTAATTGCTCCAGCTTGGAAGTTATTGATTTGGGATTAAACTACCTCACTGGTGTCTTGCCCACTTCATTTGGTCGCCTCTCAAATTCATTGTCATATTTAGCATTGAACTCAAATAAATTTGGGGGAAGCATACCAGGAAACATGGGTAACCTCACAAAATTGGCGACAGTTTATCTAGATGGAAACAGATTCAATGGGACCATTCCATCTACACTTGGTAAACTTCCAAATCTGGAAAGACTATATCTAAACACAAACAATTTACAGGGAAGAATTCCAGAGAGTTTTAGCCAATCAAAAAGGCTTGGACTGTTGTCACTTAGTGAGAACATGCTTTCAGGGCAAATTCCTGATAGTCTTGGTGATCTTCCACAATTAAGAAGACTTTATCTTCATCACAATCAATCGTCAGATAAAATACCTGCCAACTTAGGAAGATGCAAGACTTTGGAATTGGTGGACTTGGCGCACAACAAGCTAACAGGAAATATACCTCCTGAAGTTGCAGGTCTTCAGAATCTCCAGTTCTACTTTAATGTTTCTGGGAATTTACTGCAAGGTTCTATTTTGGAAATGAGCAAAATGGTAATGGTTTTAGCTATAGATGTTTCTCAAAACAATTTCTCAGGTGGCATTCCTAGTGCGCTGACAAGCTGCAAAGGCTTGGAATATCTAAATCTATCTTGGAATGAATTTGAGGGGCCAATCCCTGCATCACTGGTGGATTTGCAAAATCTGCAATACATGGATCTTTCTCACAATAATCTATCAGGTACAATACCAGTGGATTTCAAAAATATGAAAATGCTCCAGCATCTTAATCTATCTTCAAACAGGTTAACTGGAGAGGTCCCAAAGGGAGGAGCTTTTGCAACACTTGATGCCTCAGAGATTATGGGAAATCTCGGTCTTTGTGGTGGATGGATAAACTTGCCACCATGTTCTCATTCCAATCACAAACAACCATTAGTCTCCAAAAAGGTAATAATTCCTGTTGTAGTCGGTATTACAATTTTGATCATGTCTCTTGTATTGGTATCATTTTCTTGTAGATGTAGACCTTCCAGCATCCCTGTACTCAAAGTATGGCCTCCAAATATTTCATATGAAGAACTTGTAAATGCAATTGGTGGGTTCAATGATGAAAATCTTATAGGAACTGGTAGTTTTGGGTTGGTTTATAAAGGGATTCTAAATAATGGCACCAATATTGCTGTTAAAGTTCTCAAGTTGCAAGATGAACATGCTCACCAAGGTTTTAGTAGAGAATGCAATGCATTAAAGAGAGTTCGACACCGAAATGTAATTAAAATTATTTCATCATGCTCCAACCTTGATTTTAAGGCCATAATTCTTCCATTCATGTCAAATGGAAGTTTAGAGAGATGGTTGTATCCTCATGAAGGGGGTGAATGTAGATTGAATTTGAGTGACCGAATAAGGATAGCAATGGAGATAGCACAAGGAATGGCATATCTTCACCATGATTGCTTTGTCCAAGTGATTCACGGTGACCTTAACCCCAACAATGTTCTATTAGGAGATGATATGACTTCATACATAGCAGATTTTGGCATTTCAAATCTTATTTTTGGCAATTCTGTGGATTCATTGACTTCTACAAATGCACTTAAAGGATCTATTGGCTACATTGCACCAGGTATAGATCTTTTGTTATTGAACTATTCATTTCACTAGTTTTCTTTTCTTATCTTATAAATCATAGAATGTTTCAAATGACTTTGGAGTCATTAATCCTTTCTTATTTGTTATTATAGAGTATGGAATAGCTGGAAACCTTTCAACAAAAGGAGATGTGTATAGTTATGGAATTTTAATTTTAGAGTTGTTGATGAGGAGGAGACCAACAGATGATATGTTCACTGAAGGAATCAATCTACAAAAATGGATAGAGATGCATTTTCCAAATAGAATCTCAGATGTTGTGGATAACTCCCTATTTCTAGATGCCCACGAGCTAGGAACATCAATGATAATGGAATGCCTTACTCAGCTTATAGAAATTGGGTTATTTTGCACAAAGGAGACACCTCAAGAGCGCCCTGATATGACTAAGATAGTGGGTAGATTAAATACAATTAGAGGTGCATTTCTTGGCACCCCTAAAAAATTTCAATTCCCAATAGATATCTCATCTTTTATTAATGATGAAAGAAATATAAATACCACTGAATCACGAAATAGGGGGAGTTGGTCTACATCTACATCCTAAGAATAAACAAGTGTTCTTGTTTTATTTCTTGGACAATGTAAAACATAATGATGTCAAAATGTATTATTTTAAACTAGATTATGTCATTATTTGTTATAAATCATAATCATGAGAGATATAAGTTCAAATTATTATTATATTATTTTTTTAAAAAATCTATTAAAAGTTGTGAGTTAAGCTAACAAAACACTTCTCTCATGATTTTCCTCATAATCTTCTGAAATTATTTTTAAATGCTTTTTACTTTTATTTTGAAATAAGATACCGAGCAACAATAGAAGACAGTTAGAAAGTTGGTGGAGTTTTACATTTACAATCTAGAATCTACTAATACTAGCACTTGTATTGAAAGAGATGCAAGAGTAACACTGATAAGAAATTATCTATGTTAATATGTTAAAAGATAATAATTGTATATGTGCATATAAGATGTATTAATTTAATTTACAATATCTTATGGATGAAAAAAATTAAAAAAATAAATTGAAACTCAACCTTGAGTTTAGGTAGATGATTTCTTTCCAAGGTTTTATTTATAACTATAATTTTTCCTTCAAATATTTGGTGGTATGATTCTAATGGAGATGTAATAGTTAGTTCAATTTTAATTTATATTCTAATGTTTTATAAATTTGAGAGTACTATTGAATCAAAGAATTTTATGAAAGATCTTAAAATGATGCATCTCGTGGCATGTTAGTCTAGATATTAATGGATTTGATCTATAACTAAGAATAGGCTATAAGAAATTTAAAGGAATTATTTCATAGTTTGTATGTACCTAGTGTATCTCAATATTTTATATGGTAAAAAGTACATCATATAAATTTTTACAATAATTGTTGATAACTAAGATTAAATCCCTTTAAGCTAAAATGATAAATTGTTATATCCCAAATTTGTTATCAATTTTCAAATAAGCACATTGTGAGTATGAATCAAAACACAATCAGGGTATGTGCAAGATCATGGTGTACCAAACTAGGCCCATAAGTGGCAATGGTAATTCAAAAAATCAGGGTTAGGCAAGTTGATGAGAAAATTTGAACAAGTTAACCTATTCATTGTTCTTCATCATCTCGCACCCTTCTCCATGAGTTTTCCTTCATCACCAACTCCCATCCCCAACCATCTTGTGATTAATGATAGGAAATCTAAATTGGTAGTAAACCTCTCCTTTGTTGTCTTAGACCCGCTCGCATTCAATTACCTCAAGCATGGCCTTCCTTAAATGACTTCCTCACCGAAATCAAAAAAGTGGTCCACACTCTGGTAGGTGAGGAAGTGAGACAAGATTATGTGGTGGCCCTAAGCCGCCTAAGCGTAACATTCCCAAGGCTGAATTTCTTGCCTTTAAAAACCTTTTAAGCAATAATGACTTAATTATTTCCAAAGCTGATAAAGGCAATACCACAGTCATTAATGAACAAGCAAGATTATATCTCTGAGATGTGTGACCTTCTTTCAGACCATAGTAGCTACAAAATTGTAGCCCACAATCTATGTGCCAAGATCCTTAGAAAAGTTAGAGCGGCTATTTGTAGCTCCTCCTTTCATGAAGCCACCAAGAGACACCTCATCCCATCCAAAGAAGTCACCATTTGCATCTATGGGGTCTCCAAGATTCACAAAGTCAATGTCCCTCTTAGACCCATCATTGATAGAAAAGTTAGTTTTGCCTCTTATGGGGAATTGTGACTCTTTCATCAAGGACTCTGGCCATTTTGTTGACTTCATCAAAGATGCTAAATTGGAAAGTGGTGACATTTTGGTCAGCTTTGATGTTGTCTCTCTCTTCACTAGGGTGCCTATTGCTGATTGAATTGAGATTTTTAGAAGTAAGGTAAGTAGTGAGATAAACCTTTTTCTCCTTCCAAGGTATTATCTATGAGCAATTTGATGGTGTGGAAATGGGCTCACCCATTTCACCTGTCATTGCTAATCTTTACATGGAGCACTTTGAAGTTATGGCTTTGTGCTCTTTCCCTCTCAAGCGTAAGTGGTGGAAATGCTATGTTGATGACACCAATGTGTGTTGGCCTCATGGCCTCGACAAATTGGAGGAGTTTCACACTCACCTTAATAACTTCTCCCCTTGTATCTCCTTCACCAAGGAACTTGAGTCAAATGATTGCATGTCTTTTCTTGATGTGTTACTCCTCAAGAAACCTAATGGCTCTCTTGGTTAGCGGGTGCTCCTCAAATCCACCCACACCGACTTGTGTCTTTTCACTTATTCTCATCATCATCCTCCCCAAAAAGTTGGGATTCTTAAAACCCTAGCTTTGAGAGCCCTTCGTATTTGTGATGAGGACAATGTCAACTAGGAGTTGGCCCATCTTCGTCAAGTTTTCAAGCTCAATGGGTATTCCAGGTGGCAAATGTCTAGAGCTTTTCATTTTCCACCTCCAGGCCCATCCCCTTCCCACCCTTCCACTCTCCCTACTGCTATCTTCCCTTTCATTGAAGGCATCTCCAACAAAATCTCTAAAATCCTTCTCAAAAAAGATGTGCAATGTGCCTTCAAACCCTTGTCCACTCTTAGAAACCGCTTACCCCATCTCAAAGATTCTAGAGATGCCTTCTCAAAATATGGTGTTTATAAGGTTTTGTGTTCTTGTGTTTCTCCCTAAATTGGTGAAACTAGCAGATCTTGCGTTACGAGGATCAAGGAACATATTGCAGACATTAAGCACAAGCGAGTGCTTAAATCCGCTTTGGTTGAGCATTCATCTTCCACCAAACATCACATTTGTTTGGAAAACACTCAAATCCTTGTCAAAGAGGATAATTTCTTTAAGAAGAAGATGAAGGAGGGTATTGAGATTTTCAATCACCCCTCCAACCTCAACTGCGACATAGGGTGGATTCTTAACCTTTCTTGGCATCCTCTTTTATCCTCCCTCAAAGACCACCATCTTCCTCCCCTCTGACCCCTTCCTCCCCCCATTTTCTCCCCTGCCTTGGCTGAGCATTCATCTTCCACCAAACATCACATTTATTTGGAAAACACTCAAATCCTTGTCAAAGAGGATTATTTATTTAAGAGGAAGATGAAGGAGGCTATTGATATTTTCAATCACCCCTCCAACCTCAACCACAACATAGCGTGGACTCTTAACCTTTCTTGGCATCCTCTTTTATCCTCACTCAAAAACGGTCATCTTCCTCCCCCTTGACCCCTTCTCCTCCCCCCATTTTCTCACATGCCTTGGCTACCCTCCCCTCTGACCCCTTCTCCTCCCCCCATTTTCTCACATGCCTTGGCTGAGCATTCATCTTCCACCAAACATCACATTTGTTTGGAAAACACTCAAATCCTTGTCAAAGAGGATAATTTCTATACTTGAGGAAGATGAAGAAGGCTATTGAGATTTTCAATCACCCCTCCAACCTCAACCACAACATAGGGTGGATTGTGAACCTTTATTGGCATCCTCTTTTATCCTCCCTCAAGGACCATCATCTTCCTCCCCTTTGACCCCTTCCCCCATTTTCTCCCCTGCCTTGGTTGAGCGTTCATCTTCCACCAAACATCACATTTGTTTGGTAAACACTAAAATCCTTGTCAAAGAGGATAATTTCTTTAAGAGGAAGATGGAGGCTATTGAAATTTTCAATCACCCCTCCAACCTCAGCCGCTACAAATTGTATACTCTTAACCTTTCTTGGCATCCTCTTTTATCCCCCCTCAAGGACCACCATTTTCCTCCTCTCTAACCCCTTCCTCCCCCCATTTTCTCCACTCCCTCCCCTCTTTTGTGTGCCTCCTTGCTTGTTCTCATTTATATTCTCCTTCCTCCCTCCTCATCCTAGTGCCTCTCCTCGATTTTCTTCCTCCCCCCCCCCCTCTCTCCTTCTCAGGTTCCCTTTTTGTGTCTTCTCTTTCCTCTTTCTTTGTCTCTTCTTGCCCCCATCTCTCTCCTTCTCGTGTTCTCTTTCTGCGTCTTCTCGCCCCTTCTTTTTGGGTCCCTCGTGTGGTCCTTAGGTCTTGCCCTTGGCACTTGGTCCCAGCCCTCCTTGTTTTTCATGGTGATCTACATTCCTTGGGTTCTTTAGAATGTTATTTAGGTGTTGGCTCCTTACGCGCTCAGCTAGTTCTTTTCTCCTTGTTGTCCTTGGTTTTGTCCTATTTTCTTGTTTTGTTTTTTGGGTCAGGTGTTTCTTTTGCCTAGTTTTCTCTCTTGCTTTCATGTTTAGTCTTTCCCATACTTGTGGGTCTTTTTCTTTTGGAGTCTCCCCCTCCTCTTGGATATTTTAGTCTCCCTCATTGTTTTGTGTGTTTATTTGTTTTTATGCGCCTTCTTGTTGTGCACATATGTATAGTTTGGTTTGTATAGGCTTTGGTATTTTTATTTATGGTTTATTAGTTTATTTTTTATATTATTCTTTTATTTATTTCTTTAGTTATATATATAGTTTGTTTATTTATTTGTTTGTTTGTTTGTTTGTTTGTTTGTGATGATTGTTTTGTTTTTTTTGGTTGTCTACTTATTGATTTCTTATTTTATTTTTTAGTTTCTATTTTCTTCTTATTTTTCTTAAAAAAAAAAATTTCTCAAATTTTTCTCTTTCTTGCATTTCTTTTTACATTCTTATCCTCCTTCATTCTTTAAGATTTTTTCTTTTCAATGTAAGTATTTTTCCTTCTTCCTATTTAAGAGGAAGACTATTGAGATTTTCAATCACCCCTCCAACCTCAACCACAACGTAGGGTGGACTCTTAACCTTTCTTGGCATCCTCCTTTATCCTCCCTCAAAAACTGCCATCTTCCTCCCCTTTGACCCCTTCTCCTTGCCCATTTTCTCCCCTGCCTTGTCTGAGCATTCATCTTCCACCAAACATCACATCTGTTTGGAAAACACTCAAATCCTTGTCAAAGAGGATAATTTCTTTAAGAGGAAGATGAAGGAGGCTATTGAGATTTTCAATCAACCCTCCAACCTCAACCACAACATAGGGTGGACTGTTAACCTTTCTTGGCATCCTCTTTTATCCTCCCTCAAAGACCGTCATCTTCCTCCCCTCTGACCCCTTCCTCCCCCCATTTCCTCCCATGCCTTGCTTGAGCATTCATCTTCCACCAAACATCACATTTGTTTGGTAAACACTCAAATCCTTGTCAAAGAGGATAATTTCTTTAAGAGGAAGATGAAGGAGGCTATTGAAATTTTCAATCACCCCTCAAACCTTAACCGCGATGACCACCATTTTTCTCCCCTCTGACCCCTTCCTCTCCCCATTTTCTCCACTCCCTCCCCTCTTTTGTGTGCCTCCTTGCTTGTTCTTGTTTCTATTCTCCTTCCCCTCTCCTCATCCTAGTGTCTCTCCTTGGTTTTCTTCCTTCCTCCCCTCTCTCCTTCTCGGGTTCCCTTTTTGTGTTTTCTCTTTCCTCCTTTGTCTCTTCTTGCCCCCATCTCTCTTGTTCTCGTGTTCTCTTTTTGCGTCTTCTCGCCCCTTCTTTTTGGGTCCCTCGTGTGGTCCTTAGGTCTTGTCCTTGGCCCTTGGTCCTAGCCCTCCTCGTTTTTCTTGGGTTCTTTAGAATGTTATTTAGGTGCTGGCCTCCTTGCACTCTCGGCTAGTTCTTTTCTCCTTGTTGTCCTTGGTTTTGTCTTGTTTTCTTTTTTATTTTTTGGGTCGGGTGTTTCTTTTGCCTAGTTTACTCTCTTGCTTTCATGTTTAGTCTTTCCCTTACTTGTGGGTCTTTTTCTTTTAGACTCTCCCCCTCCTCTTGGATTTTTTAGTCTCCCTCGTTGTTTTGTGCGTTTATTTATTTTTATGCGCCTTCTTGTTGTGCACATATGTATAGTTTGGTTTGTATAGGCTTTGGTATTTTTGTTTATGGTTTATTTATTCTTTTATTTCTTTCTTTAGTTATATATATAGTTTATTTATTTGTTTGTTTGTTTATTTGTGTTGATTGTTTTGTTTTGTTTTGTTTGGTTGTCTACTTATTGATTTCTTATCTTATTTTTTAGTTTCTATTTTCTTCTTATTTTTCTCAAAAAAAAATTTCTTAAATTTTTCTCTTTCATGCATTTCTTTTTACTTTCTTATCCTCCTTCATTCTTTAAGATTTTTTCTTTTATTCTTTTTAACCATGTAACTATTTTTCCTTCTTATTTAACATATTTATATATTTGTAGTTTCCTTTATTCTTTTATTGTTTCACTTTTTGCTTTTTGATTTATTGTTTTTTTGTTTTTTATTTAAGTTTATATATATTTATTTTTGGTTTTAGTATTGTTCTTTTATATATTTTTATTTGATTTTTACTTTGGTACTTTAATTTTTATTTTGTGGTTGATTTTGATTTATTTATTTTTGGGGTTCTTATTTATTTCTTTATTTTTTTATTTTTTCCAATTTACTCATTTTTTGTTTGCATTTTCAGAGTGGTTACTTTTGACAAGGGTTGCATTTTTAGTCTATGTCATTTCTTGTGTTTTTCTTTTTAGGTTGCCTCTCGGTTTGCATGTTTTTCTTACCACCCCGTCTCTTCTTATTTGAGCTTAGATCTGCAATCCATCATTTGCATTTGTAAGTTCTCTCTCCTTAGACTTGAAGCATATTTGTAAAGGCAACCTCTAAATGGTAAACTAAAACATAAATCTTACCAAGGGGGACACTTAGTTTTTTTTTCACACTTTTTCAAACTTCCCTCATACATTTTATGTTTTAGTTTACGATTTAGCCAATACCCTTGAAAAATAGCCTTAAAACAAAAGAAGGCATGGAAAGAATCATTAGGCAAATTAGGCATAAAATGTTGTACAAAGATATAAGAAGTTAAATTGTCAGTGATAGTTAAAGAATTAAATGACAACAAATCCATCAAGATTTTTTATGGCAAACCTTATGCCTTCACTGTATAGACTGAGAAAATTCTGAAATTAAGCAGCAAAAACATATTATTTAAAATTGTTAGATAGTCCACAAGCCATCAATTTTCAGGGCTGTGCTTAATGGACAAACATAATTTATTAATTTTTGTGCACACAACCACCTTTTCAGAAATAAAACAGATTGAGAAAATATAGTAAGTTAAATTGTCAGTGATAGTTAAAGAGTTAAATGACAACAACTTCATCAAAAATTTATGGCAAACCTTATGCCTCCACTGTATAGACTGAGAAAATTCTGAAATTAAGCAGCAAAAAAATATTATTTAAAATTGCTAGATAGTCCACAAGCCATCAATTTCCAGGGCTGTGCTTAGTGGACAAACATAATTTATTAATTTTTGTGCACACAACAAACTTTTCAGAAATAAAACAGATTGAGAAAACCTACCCTCTAAAATCAGGAATGTGGACACCACACCCTTCAGCCAGATGAAGTCACACAAATCATAGGCATAACCATGAAGATAAAAAACAGAGTTTGACTTTTTTACAAAAATTCCAAACAACTAGGAAGAACATACAAACAAGCTAAATGAAGTCTTTGAACCTAACAATGGAAAGAGCCATTTGCCATTGACCCACTCCAATGCCATGGTATTCTGATTTCTACTAAATCTGGGGAAATAAACAGCATAATTATTATCTGCTAGGACACTGTACACCCATCTTGGCCATATGCATCAACTTTTTCATGAAGCTCAAACTGTCTTCTATTGAAATTAGGGGGTTGAGATCTTATCTGACAAGCCTCTACCATCTCCCTCAGTTTTGATTTCTTATCATCAGTCATCAAATCCTTGAATTCAGCAATAAAATTTGCTCAAACCTTCCTCACTATGGTTGCTAAGAACCAAACTTCACTAAAACCTTCTTAATCACAGGAAACTACGACTTTGTCACAAATTTTTAGACTACCCATTCGTCCCTTTCTTTGAGATATATGAAAAATTTGTAGAACTACCTACCTAGTTGCAAATACATGAGAAGGTAGTCGCTAAAATAGCATAAAGCAACCATGCAGAGGATACCATCATCAGATCTAGTGTTTGTTTGTTTCTTGATTGTTTTCATAATTTGGCTTTTAGTTTTATCATTGTCAGACCTTTAAAATATGGACACTTTCTCTCGCATGTTTGTTCATTGGATACAAATATGGTGGATTTTAAAAAAGGAAAAAGACTTGAGGTCTTTGACAGCTTCTACTGATGTCAAACCCACTAGCTTTAAAATCTCACTGTAAACATCTCTGACCAATACAAAATAAAACTTTAGAACCCCAAGTCAATACAAAATTCAAACACAAAGACTAATAGTTTTAACATGTCAAGTCAATACAAACAACTTCATTTATGGGCTATCACTTTTCTCTTCATAGGATACCTTTAAAATATGGACACTTTCTCTCGAATGTTTGTTCATTGGATACAAATATGGTGGATTTAAAAAAAGAAAAAGACTTGAGTTCTTTGACAGCTTCTACTGATGTCAAACCCACTAGCTTTAAAATCTCACTGTAAACATCTCTTACCAATACAAAATAAAACCTTAGAACCCCAAGTCAATACAAAGTTTAAACACAGAGTAATAGTTTTAACATGTCAAGTCAATACAAACAACTTCATTTATGGGCTATCACTTTTCTCTTCATAGAGGCACTATGTGCCCGATACTATGAGAAGAAATGAAGATGAATTCAACAGACATTAGAATGCGGAAAATTGAAAACACTAGAGTTGAATTTGAAATGCAGACAAATTCAATAGACAACAAAACAAAAATTAACATGCGGAAAACTAAAAGCAGTGAAGGTGAAATACAAATAGATTCAGTTGATAACTAAACAGAAATCAGAATGCAGAAACTTGAAGACCTTGAAGCTGAAACATTGAAAATATCAACAGAAATCCAAGGCACTAGGACAGAACAGGGTACAAATTCGATAGATGCCAGACTGAAGGAATTTGAACCTGACTTTGAAAAACTGATAGATTCCAAATGCACCAAAGCACAGAATGCCATAAATAACAAACCTCAGTCTTGGTCCAAACATAAGCAAGGGAATTGAAGCCCTTGCATATGTTTGGAATTGATAACTAAACAGAAATCAGAATGTAGAAAATTGAAGACCATGAAGCTGAAGCATTGGAAATATCGACAGAAATCCAAGGCACTAGGACAGAACAAGGTACAAATTCGATAGATGCCAGACTGAAGGAATTTGAACCTGACTTTGAAAAACTGACAGATTCCAAATGCACCAAAGCACAGAATGCCATAAATAACAAAACTCAGTCTTGGTCCAAACATAAGCAAGGGAATTGAAGCCTCCTAACCTAAGCATGGGATTACATGGTAAAACTAAGTTGAAACATTACCTATGTGGTTTTAGATAGAATGACAAGCAACTAAGGCTAAAATATCTCCTAGTAGCACAGATAAATTTGTGTTTTTTATACTTATTTAATCAAAAACTTCGTGGGTTTTATTTTTGTTTCAAAGATGCTTTTCATCCCTGGAGGCCATGGAATATCCACTCTGCCTAGATTGGTAAATTGCCAAAAAAAAAAAAATCTTAGCAGCCAATTCCAGAGGTTACCCAACAATTGGGCTATGGAAGGGTAGATCTAAAATACATTTGTAATTGTCTTGTCGAATTCCCATTAATACTAAGCCAAAATAACAATGCACTAAATAGAACTTGGTAATTCAGAAACAAAATGTGATACAAGACTAAGAGGATAGCACACCTTTAACTTGAGGATGCCTGCAGAGAGTAGGTGCCCCACATTACACCCCAGATCTCTTCTCATCGAACAATGCCCTCAAAACAATGGCATTGAGTTTCTTAAATTGGCAAAGGAGAAGATGAAGAAATAACCTTCAAGAGCACATCTAGAGTCATAGAATGGTCTCTAGCTTATCTCACAACCTACCTCAGATGCGAGAAATGACTTATAAAGAGGTGAACAACGCATTAAGAGGAGGCTGTTATAAATCGTTACATCCAAAGGATTTGGGGAAGCTATGCCTTTTGTGAGAAAGGAGTTGACCCAATGACCCTCACGGGTTCAGACCCAAGAGATTCCTAGGCTAATGGCTTGCAGGAGCAAAGCTACTATCTATAAATTGGGGAGGACAACCCTGCTAGGGATTTTACACCATCTGAAGAGGCCAAGCTAAAGTTCCAAGGCAAAAGTGAGGGACAAAAAGATACAGATGCTAATAAATTTATCTGAAAATTAAATTATATTATCTCTTTGAAAACCAAATTGCATTTCTAGAAAATCATAATTTATTTCAGAATCATTAAATTGACAAATATTTTCCTCAGCAAAGACCATTACAGTTGGCAACATCATTCATAACATATGCACACTATAATTATCCTTTCTCCCCATACATTGTCATTTTATCCATATTGCTAGGTTTTGCCCACATTCAAACTACACTGTAGACAGCCATGTCATTCAAATCACTTCATCAAAGTCCTTTTTCTAGACAGGAAACGATGAATAACAACACTTTCTTCCATGTAAAGGACGCATCTAAAATTCCGGATTATATTTTGTGGCTTTCCCTAAGATCCCTTCACCAGATTTTAAGTGTTAGAGGTTGGATTTCAAAACCATATATTAGCCTCCCTCCTCTCCAGTTTGTAGATCATTATAAGTTCATAACAGTAGAGGAAGCAGGAATTTTTCCTAGTTCATTATAGATGTTACTAGAAGCTCCATGAGTATATTCTTCCTTAAGATACCTTCACCAGATTTCTATAACTTAAGAAGAATAAGTGTTTGGCAGTTGGATCCCAAAATCAGGATTAGCCTCTCTCCTTTTAAGTCTCTAAAACATTATCCATTCATAGCATAAGAGATAGCAAGGATTAGACCTAGATCGTTGCAGATGTTACTCGGAGCTCCATAAGCTTCCCAGCTCCAGTCCCCCAAAAAGTACATTACTTTAAGCATCATCTTCCATTGAACCCAGATATCTCTGAATACCCTGTTTAGCCCCTTAAGAAGACACTGTCAGGCAATGACTAGAGATCCCACTGATAAGAATTCAAGCACACAATATAGGAGGTAATATTGCATGTTTGTGTGTGCCTGTGCCTAGTAATGTGAAAGCTAATATGTAGGCAAGAAACCCTGAGTAATGACTATGGCTTTGCAGTCACAACTCCACCTACAAAGTGAATGTAAGAAAAGAAAATCAACCCTTTCGTTAGGTAGCATTTTGGTTTCATTCCCTTAATACACTCCCTTGCAATGTGTTGCCTCAACCAGGAAGTTTGTTCCCCCATCCTCATACGCTTTCATTACCCTTTTCACTAACCCTCTCCCCACATAAACTTTTCAACATCAAGCTCTCACTCAGACTTTAGATCACGGTAGCATAGTACAAGGATAATATTATGACCCCACCACATCAATCTTTCGCCCAACACAGCGTTCCCCACATTCCTATTACCAGGACAATCTCATGCCTAAGCAGTTACTAATTATTAGACAGTAGTGGGTCTTGATCATCAACACAGTCTCGCATTTGCTTATTGCAAACACGTTGATGTCTATGGGTAACAATAGTCAGTTCATTCACCCTTAAATCAGTTCTTTAGTGACTCCTCCATATGCTAAAAAATTAATTTAGTAAATCTCAATGAGTTTAAACCTGAGAAACTCCTAGGCTGATGCCTTGCGGGAACATAGCAAATTATGGAATTTTTTAACAGGGGCTGAAAAGCATTTGCAGGAAACAGAGATTCTATCCCGAGGAGGCAGACTAACAACCTTTGTACAAGATCCATTAATATGATGAAAACACTCTAATTACTATGATAAAAGTCACTTCTAATTACACAATCTTCGAGATGGCTTTTTCAATATTAGACGGGCTATTCCTAAAAGTCACTTCAACTTTCACAATCTTCTAATTACTCTGGACTGCTATCTTCCTGGTGATTAAGGATGGGCTTTGAGGCAATAACATTATCATCACTTTCTTTAGGGACCACACTAATTTCCAAAATGGAGAACAAGGCCAAATCTCATTACTAATAATAATAACAAAGAAGAATAACAATTCCTAGCAATAGTATACTAATAATAATGATAATAAAATATAGAGTTGGTAGACGACTCTAATTACAACACACAGTACAAGAAATTCTATCTGCATGAACAATGATCTGGGGAGAAAGAACCAGCTAGGGCTTTGCCTATGCAAAGTTACATATGCTAATAAAGGTTACATATTTGTTAATAGGGGCTGAAAGCATACCTCTTGCTACAAATCATAATGACACCATGCTGTGACCAGCCTACCCATCCTCTGCACAGCTCTCTACAGCCGATCCTGTGCTTTTAGATAATCAATGGAATGCACCATCCACAAATATGTATACATGCAAATCTAGCCGCTCGTTTGTTTTTTAATAAATCACTTGTCCGTTAGAGAGGAGCGGCCTATGAACTCTAAATTGAAGCTACTAATTTGTAGAGATGAGGAAATTTGAATATCGTGGGAGTCAATACAAAAATGTTTCAATAGTCCAATGAATATGGTAAGGAAATTTAAATATGTAATGGGCGTAACAATCTCTAATGCTCACTAATTTGATGCTTCGAGGAGTTGCAAAAGAAAATGTTTCATAAAAATATGATTAATTCACATTTTCTATAGTATAATCATTAATACTTATATGATCAATATTAGTTTCTTTTGTGCTTGCATTTATTTATTTTAGTAAAGTAAATTTTCTATTATAATTCTCTAATTTTGTGGCATGATTTTAATTTTGATTTATCTATAAATATTTAGAATAGGGAACTTCTATGGAGGTTTCACGACACAGGAAAGAATGCCAGGGATTCAACAAATTAAAAATCCACTACAATATGGTAAACGAGGAAATTGCACAGGCCTTCCATGTTTGCCAGATGGAGTTTTTCTTCAGAAGTTCCATCTACTTGTAGCCGCTTTGGGGTTTGGCATGTGTTGTGTATTATGTCTGCAAAGTTGTAATGTGCTGGGTTCAACTACACATTGGGCGCTGGGATACAATTACTCGGAGCAGTGTGTATTTAGATGCACTATTTACTATTGGGTTGCATTATTCTAGAAGAGAGATGAGATTTCCATTTTCCAGTCATTAGAGGAATTGTTTTCTGCTAAAAAATTGTGTAGGGATTTTATTTATGTCCACAATGTGGATCACTTAGTAATTTATCATTAAGATGTGGTTCAATTCAAAACTGTAAATATCATATTTAGAGGCTAGCAGTGTGATACAAACATATGATCGGGTAACATTTACCTCACTATTACCTCACTAGTACAAGTCATTGAAGCATATAACCCACCATTTTTTTCAAACTTTTAATAGTTGTTTACTTTTTACAATGTCATTTCTTTTACAAAATCAACACTTGATTCTTAAATTGATGTCATGTAATGGATAATATTTCTTGTGAGATATTTATTATCTATTTATTTTGTTCTCTTTCTATTTGCATTTGGTCAGCAGGGTCATGTTTTCAGTTGGTTAACAGAGCTAAGGTCCCGGTGAAGAAAGCATCAGAGATAGGTCATTGATTAGAATACCTGCAACTCTAAAACAAAGGTTTTCTCAAGTGGGCAGATTCAGATGTTTTAATAAACAGCTGGCCAAATAGGTGAAGAAACAAGATGGTTGAGAAATTCAATGGGAAAAACTTCCATCTGTTCAAGGTGAAGATGAACATGCTGCACTTGGGAGTAGATCTATGGATTGAGTTAAAACCAGCTGATAGAGATGAAGCAACCATGTGGGAGCAGAAAGAAGGCAGAACATTAACCACAATCTTCCTTGACCTAAAAGGTGCAAATCTGTTGCATGCGAACAGAATAGAAACCTAAAAGGAGGCTTGTGAGACACTTGGAATGCATTGTGTCAAATGTTTCAGACAAACGACATGACAACAAGGTTACTGTGGAGAAAATTATTTCACCTAAGAATGGCTAATGAAGAATCATGCATCAACAACTTCAAATTTCTGTTGAACCATTTTCTTGAAATTGTTCTTTGAAGCTTAGAGGAGGGTAATGTTATGACTCTTATGGGTTTGGTGGTTTCCCTTGGCAGTGGGCCCACAAGCTAGTCTCTAAATCCAAAAGTCCAACCTATAGTTGGATTATTACTGAAGAAGTTAAGAAGAAGAGACATAGGAGTGAAGTTCTTCAAAGGATAAGAAATTAAAATATCACGATAGAAATAATGCAGGTTACTGTCCATAAGGACTAGTGCGAGAAAGAAGCAAATGAAGAAGCTACAATCTAAGCTATTTGTAACATAGCTGGCCACCACTGTAAGTGATCAAAACCATTGGTATATTGATTCAAGAGCCTCATGACATATGACGCCATGTAAAGATTTATTTGTGTCATATGAAAAAACCCTCTAATGAGAAGATGGTTTATTTGGGTGATGATTCAACTCACAAGATCTACGGAGGAGTGATTTTGGTAGAGCTCTGAAATGGTGTATGTAAACAAATTCGTAATGTACTACATGTTCAAGGATTAACCAAAAAAACATTATATATTGATAAAATGGTCTCTCACTTATCTAACAACCCATCCTCACTTGCAAGAAAGGGCTTACGAATAAGTGAACAAAGATTCAAGAGGAGGCTGTTGCGAAGTGTTACATTTAGAGGATTTGGGGAAGTTGTGCTGTTGTGAAGGAGACAGTGAGAAAAGAGTCAATTACTCAAATTCTAGTCCATGTTTAGTGATTCTTAATGAGATTTCACCTGAGATTCCTAGGCTGACGACTTGCAGGAACAGAGCATTACTGATTCTTGATTGCAAGAAACAAAAATTCAATTTGCGTAAACTATGAAATAGATATGTCCCTGCTACAGTTTTACACCATCTAGAGAGGCTTATTGGAAAGCTAAAGGTAAGGGACAAAAACATTAGATATGCTAATAATTTTTCTAATACTTTTAAAGGAAATTTAAACTACAAAACCAGATATTAGTCTCCCTCCTCTTCAGTTTGTAGAACATTATCCATGCATAACAGCAGAGGAGACAACACGTATAACTCCCAGTTCATTGCAGATGTTACTGGAAGCTCCATGAGTATTTTTTGCCTCATGACATATGACAATGATTAACTCTTGTTGTTTAATGCTGGTACTGTTGGGTCCAAGTGTTCAGTGCTACAATATAAAGAAACCCAAACCTGAAGACAAGGGAAAAACAGAGATAGATAAAGAAAAACAACAAATGAAGTCCTTCACTGGAAGGAGAAGAAAACAGGATCGATATAGAACAGAGAAGAATCAAGCATAGTGTTATGGAGAAGGTTGGTTGTAGCTAAAAGAAGAACCCACTGTGAACAAAGAAGTGGAAGAACATCATAAAGATCCAAACAAGGAAACATCTTCAATGTGGAGGGCTTGAAGACAATGGAAAGAAACACAATATTATAGTTCTTGAAAAAGAAGCTTTACACTCTAAATTTAAACGATATCACTAAAAGATTGTCAATATGATTATAATTGGATAAGTTAAGAATTTTACAGCAACTGTACCCTGGTTTAAATTGTTAATGGTTGACATTACTTCATACTTATCTTCATAAAATAAAAATGTTGGATCAACAACTACCATAGGCTTAAATATAGGCTCAAATAAAAATAATGTTAGGGTGGTCCTTGAAAAATAGCCTTGAATCAAAAGAAGACATGAAGAGAATCATTAGGCATATTAGGCGTAAAATGTTAAATTGTCACTGATAGTTGAAGACTGATGATAACAAATCCATCAAGATTTGCTGGAAAATCTTATGCCTTCACTAAACTGACTGAGATCAGACTAAAAATTATAAAATTAAACATCAAAAACTTGTGATTTAAAATCTAAATTAAACGATATCACTAAAAGATTGTCAATATGGTTATAATTGGATAAGTTAAGAATTTTGCAGCAACTGTAACCTGATTTAAATTGTTAATGGTACATCACTTCATACTTATTTTCATAAAATAAAAATGTTGGATCAACAACTACCATAGGCTTAAATATAGGCTCAAATAAAAATAATGTTAGGGTGGTCCTTGAAAAATAGCCTTGAAACAAAAGAAGGCATGAAGAGAATCATTAGGCATAAAAAGTTAGATTGTCACTGATAGTTAAAGACTGATATGATATCCATCAATATTTGCTGGAAAATCTTATGCCTTCACTAAACTGACTGAGATCAGACTAAAAATTATAAAATTAAAATTGTTACAGTCCACAAACCATCAACTTCAGGGCTGTCCTCTATGCACAAACATAAATTCTTAAGTTTTGTGCACACAACAAACTTTACAGATTTACAACAGAATGGAAAAATCTCAGTGATTGCGAAAACCTACCCTCTAAAATCAGGAATGTACACAACCTTTAGCCAGACTAAAAAACTGCGTTAGCCTTCTTTACAAAAATTCCAAACTAGTAGGATGAACATCCAAACAAGGTGAATGAAGTCTTGCGAATCAGTCAAATGAAAACTCTTTTGAACCTAACAATGAAAAGAGCCATTTGCATACCTCTGAAGCCATTCGCCATCGACCCACTCCACTGCCATAGTACTCTGATTTCTCCTTAATCTGGGGGAAATAAACAGCATAATTATTATCTGCTAAGAACCAGAATCCACTAAAATCTTCTTCATCACGGGAAACTTTAACTCTATCAACATTTTATAGACTACTCATTTATCCCTTTCTCTGAAACATATAAAAAATTGCGTAGAACTAACCACCCAGTTGCAAATACACGAGAATGTAGTCACTAATATAGCATAAAGCAATCATGCAGAGGATGCCATAATCACTTCTAGTGTTTGTTTCCTTATTGGTTATTTTCAAGATTTGGGTTTTGGTTTTATAACTTTTTTAAGTTGGGGTTTGTTAATATCATTGTCAGACCTTTGAAAGACTTCTCCCAGATGTTTGTTCATTGGATACAAATATGGTGGATTTTAAGAAAGAAAAAAGGTCTGAGGTCTTTGACAGCTTGTGGTGATGGAAAGCCCACTAGCTTTTAAATCTCACTGGAAACATATTTGATCAATACAAAATAAAACTTTAAATTCCCAAGTCAATTTAAATGCAAACTGTCAAGTCAACACAAACAACTTAATTTATGGGCTGTCATTTTTCTCTTCATGGGGGGGACTTTGTGCCTCAGATTCTTTGTAATGGAAGAAATGAAGACAAATTCAACATATATTAGAATGCAGAAAATTGAAAACACTGTAGTTGAATTTGGAATGCAGACAAATTCAGTAGATAGTGAAACAAAAATTTAACTGGAGAAAACTAATAGCAATGAAGGTGAATTGCAGAGAGATTAAGTGGACAACAAAATAGAAAACGAAATGCAGAGAATTGAAGACCATGAAGCTAAAATATTGAAAATATCAACATAAATCCAAGTACGAATTCAACAGAAACCGTGACCGGACTGAAGGAATCTGAACCTGAATCTGAAAACCTGACGGATTCCAAAGGCACCAAAGCACAAAATGCCATAAATATCGAAATTCAATCTTGGTCCAACCATAATAAGGAAGGGAATTGAAGCCTCTTAATCTAAGCCTGGGATAACATGGTAAAAGATAAGCTGAAACATTCTCTAAGTGTTGGAATGACAAGCAACTAAGGCTAAAATATCTCCTAATAGCACAGATAACTTTTGGGTTTTTATTTATGTTCCAAAGATTCTTTTCATCCCTGGAGGCAATGGAATGTCCACTCGGCCTAGATTGGTAAATTGCCAAACATTTTTCTTAGACGATTCCAGAGGTTGGCCAACACTATGGCTTTACAGTCACAATTCCCCCCACAAAGTGAATGTAAGAACAGAAAACCAAGCACTCACTCACAATGTGTTGCCTCTACCAAAATGTTTGCACCCCCACCCTCATACCCATTCATTACCCTTTTCACCAACCCTCTCCCCACATTCACTTTTCAACATCAAGCTCCCACTCAGACACCAGATGATAGCAGCTTAGTACAGGAATAGTATTATCCCCGGCTATAAACATCAATCGTTCACCCAACACAGCGATTCCTACAATCCACTACTACCAGGATGATCTCATGCCTAAGCAACCGATTAGTTCCAAGTGCCTTACACATCATCTCCTAATGATTAGACAGCAGTAGGTCTTGATCAACAACGCAGTCTTAACTCTTCTTATTTCACATACCATGATGTCTATGGGTTTAACTAAGCCCCACCACTCATCCAATCATGAAAAAAAATATTCGGTAACAATACTCAATTCATTCCTGGAATCATTTATTTTGAGATTTAATATTCCAAAAAAAACAATTTAGTAATCTAGTCCATGCTTAGTAAATCTTAATGAGTTTAGAACTCTATACCCGAGAGATTCTAGTGCTAACAGAGGCTGAAAAGCATTTGCAGGAAACAGAGATTCTATCCCAGGGAAGACGACTAACAACCCTTGTACAAGATCCATTAATATTATGAAAACACACTCCAACCCAGTCCAGAGCACATAAAAGTCACTTCTAATTACACAATCTTCTAGGTAGGTTTTGAAACAACAGATGGGTTATTCCTAAAAATCACTTCTACTTTCACAATCTTCTAATTACTGTAACATATTCCTGGACTATGTTCTTCTTGGTAATTTATGATGGGCCTTAATGCAATAACAATCTTATCACTTTCTTTAGAGACCATTCTCATCTTCTAGGTGGGTTTTTAAACAGCCGATGGGCTATTCCCAAAAGTCACTTCTAATTTCACAATCTTCTAATTACTGTAACATATTCCTGGATTGTGTTATTCTTGGTAATTTATGATGGGCCTTGACTCAATAACATTCTCATCACTTTCTTTAGAGACCACACTAATTTAGGCCGAGCTCCACAAAATAAAATATCACAAAAAAAAAAGAATGAAAAGCATGATAGCAAGGTGAAATCTCATCTTGCAAGTTCAGAGAAGAATAACAGTTCCTGGCAATAGTATACTAAAAATTTTAAGAAATCATACAG
Organism: Chamaecyparis obtusa; assembly: GCA_027943335.1. Lineage (NCBI taxonomy): Eukaryota > Viridiplantae > Streptophyta > Pinopsida > Cupressales > Cupressaceae > Chamaecyparis > Chamaecyparis obtusa. The sequence goes on along the minus strand of BSBK01004991.1, from coordinate 875,322 downwards.
TTGGTAAATGACTACTAACAATGCACAGAGTACAAGAAATTCTATTAATAGAATGCACCTCCGTTTGTTTTTGTTTTTTTTCCTCACACTTGTCCGTTAGAAAGGAGCGTCCTATGAACTCCAAATTTAAATTTGAATATCGTGGGAGTTACAAAACAGAAATATCCCAAGCTTCTAATTGTCTCTAATGAAATATCTATAATTGAAGTTTCACATGAATATGGTATAATATCTACTATATCACTTTCTAATGCTCAATAATTTAAAGCTTCGAGGAGTTGCAAAAGAAAATGTGTCGTCTTATTTTTTCTACAATATAATCATTAATACTAGTATGATTAATGATGATTAATGTTAGTTTCTTTGTGCTTGCATTTATCTAATTGATTCATATTTATATTTATGGAAAGTAAATTTTCTATTACAATTTTGTATACATTATTACTTGACTTCAACTTTGTTATATATATATATATATATAAGTATTTATAATATGTATGATTAATTTTTATTTAAATTTTTATATAAATTATTTTTTATTAATATTATATATCTATATAAGCTTTTATAACTTGTGAATTTTTATTCATATTAATATAAAATTAATAATAGTATGATTAATGTTAGTTTCTTTGCGATTGCATTTATCTAATTGATTCATATTTATATTTATGGAAAGTAAATTTTCTATTACAATTTTGTATACATTATTACTTGTCTTCAACTTTGTCTATTTATAATATTAATGATTAATTTTTAAAAATATATACTTCAATTATTTTTATTAATATTATATATCTATATAAACTTTTATAACTTGTGAATTTTTACTCATATTAATATAAAATTAATTTAGTTTGGAAAGTTTATATGAACCAAAAGCATTAAGTCTTCAAAGGTTACTATTAAAAGATATATCAACATTAAAAAAATATTGTGATGGGTTCTTAAAATTATTTAAGAAAATAATTGATTTTGTACAATCCACAAAAAATATAGTGTAATCTAACTAACAAAATTAATGATGATATTAAAAGATTATGTAATTGTGTCTAAAAACTTATAGAACTTGAAGAATAGTAGGGATACATTTTAAGTGAGTTTTCCTTAAGAATTGAACTTTGCTAAATGATAATAGATTTGTGAGGACTTTTATTCCTCTTTATAAGGATGAAGATGAAAATAAATATGCACAAACTCATCACTTTCTTTCAACTATTTTAATAAATTATCTTAATCATTTAGAAGATATAATGAAAGAAACTTTACCTTCAATACAATAAACATTAATAAATTATAACTCTATGGACAAAAGACAAAATTTATTTTACATGAATGATGTTCCACTTCTTATATTGAAGACTTGACTAACTAGTAAATACATCTATCTAACTAAATGCTAGATTTCAACTGGAACTAGTTTATTTATCTTTAAAATATTTTATTTTATTTTAAATGATAGTTGCTACCTACAAATATATTTAAGTTTTATTTTAATTTTTTTTAAAATTGATTATTTATATCTATTTTTTTATATTTAAAATTTAAGTTTATTATCATTAATTAAAAATATTCAAAAGTGGATTTTGCTATGAATAGCTCGCTTGAGAGGGAGTCGCTCTGTAACTTGTATTGCCAACTTGCCTCTCCTTCCCCGAGGAGGCCTGTCCCATACGTGGGAGGCCTTCATCCTCCATTCATTGTCTGTGGCATTAATTGTGCCCAGTTGTCATAGCATTTTATGGGTGTTTTTTTCTCTCAAAGATGGCATTCAAAAGGATGTTCAGGAAACCCTAGTAGGGGATTCTGGGATTAAAACCTTCAACAGGTGGTTGAGAACAAGCGCTTGGTGTTGAAAGGAGCCAAGTTCATTCTTTAGAATCATTAGGATGCAAGCAAACTGGAAAATGAGTCTATGGAGGTAAGGTGCTCTTTTTTTTCGCTATTGTTATTAAATCTTACTTGTAGATGGCCATGGTTACTGACTATGAGAAGTTTAGGCTTAGAAATACAGTGGTTTTTTTAGCGTCTCAAGATATTTCTAAAATCCCCTAGACACAATTGTTTAAATGATTGTTTGCTAATGTGTGGGGTAAAAAACTGGTCTTTCAATTTTCTTATGTAGAATGCTTCAGTAAGGGTTATTTTAAATTTCTTTTACAAACCCTAGTAGTCAAAGAGAAGTCATGAAGAGATAATTTTAGACTATTGGAGGATGTATTTTTAGGGCTATTTCATGGTTCTCCAAGGCTATTCAAGATGAAATCCTAGCACTCTCGTGGCTTAGATGGCTTATTGTTTGTAATATTCCTCCTTTCTTTAGATCTTCATTCCTCAGGCCATGGAATCAATTGGTAGTGTTATAAAAATAGATGAAATTGACTCCTTATAACTGCATACGGACGCAAAGGTTTTGGTTTCTATCAACCTCATTCTAGATATTCCCACTAAAATTAAATTTGATTTGGAAGATGGCATGGTGATATGCCTTATTATTTACCTAGGAGGCATAAATGCCTGATGTTTGTGTAGGAGGGAGGGCCACATGAGGTGTAATTGTCCTCTGCTCAAGAATAAAAATAAGAATTTGAACCCTAAACCCTCTAATAAGACCTCAACAACACTAAATGGTCAAGCCATACCACAAGGTATGGAGAACTCTTATGCTCAACAAAAATTGCATCCCCCATCCAATAACTCTGCAACTCCCTCAAATAATTCCTCCATTTTGAAGAACCTTGGGGCTCTTGAAGAAGCCATCATTAAAATGGCTAATCAAATGAAGGATATGATATCCACCCCATTGAAACAAATAAGGGTGAAACCCTTCCCAACTTGGGAGATCTACCAAACATTGATATGTTTAATTTTGGGCTTTATGTACAGACCTCTTGCCCTAAGCACAAGAGGCTTAATGCCCAACCATTAGTCATGGAGAGGCTCAGGAAAGTCTCATACACTAGTCAATGGATTATAAATTCCATTAATGTTGGGTTAGTTATTGATGAAACCCCAAGGAATATGGCTAACATAGTGAAGGAATCAAATCCCACCCCCTCCCCTCTTAAGGAGAGGAATGATGCTCTTGGTGGTGGAAATCCTAAGTGTGATAGAGTATTGGAGGTGTTTGGGGGGAGGGATGATTGTAAGATGGACTTTTTTGGTGCTTGTCCTAATAATGGGGGTAATGCATATGATCTTAAATATTTGAAAATGGTCTATGATTTTGAATATGGGCTTTCTAATTACTCCTTGATTGTCATACCTATTACTTCCCCTCCTCCCAAACCCTCCAAAGCCCAGTGTGTTTTTCAAACTCTAGCTCCTAGGGTAGTATCCCTATTCTTGAGAGTGAAGATTGTGGGGTTGGAGTTGATGGGTGTGATATGGACCTCTTAAGTTGTATTGGAAAAGAGGTGTTGAAAGATGGAGAGATCAAGGAGTGAGCCATTGTTCCTTACAAAAATACACTTGAGGGTGCTAAGGTGTTTGAGCTCAAGGCCCGCAAAACTAGAAGAAAACCTAAAACCATGAAGGGTGTCTTAGAAGAGAAAATGATGGAGATCCACATTGAGGTGGAATAATTCATAGAATGAAAAATCAAGAGGAAAAGGGGAAGACCCAGTGGGTCAGTAGCTTGCAAAAAGAAAAGTAAGATCCTTCAAAAGTAGTTGCCAAAATGTTATATGAGGTTTAAGGCTCATGTGGACACCAACTCTTAAATCTATATGGAATTAAAAAGTGCCCCTTGAAATGTTAGGGGACTTGAGTCCCCTGATAAAAAATATATCATTAAGAGTTTTATAATTTTATGAACAAAAGCATTGATTTTCTCTTTCTAAAAGAAATTACAGCTGTTAATTTCAACCTAGACATTAACATGAAATGTATCTGGAGGGAGGCCAAATACTTAAGTACTAGTCACTCCAAGGGAAAATAAGGGATTATTATAATGGTAAGTCCCAAGTGGTGCAAGTTCATAGTTAGATGGGGTTGTTCACCTTGTAGCAGATTGGTGTGGGTGACAGTCCCAACTAGTACTAAGAGGGGAGGGGTGAATCAACACCTATAAAACATTAAAATAAATTTGATGTAGTATACTACTATTGTGAGCAAACCAGGTTCTATTATAAGAACAACAACAAGCAATCAACCACAAATAAACACTAGATTTATCACGTGGAAACCCAAATTGAGTGAAAACCACGATGTGAGGAAACCTCACAAATTTTGCACTCTTCTGAAGTGTGCCATGTTAGGAGCCTTCCCTGTTAAAGGATTACAATGTACTATTAGATGCGACTCGATTAAGGGATTTGATACAATAAGGCATGTTAGTGCATGCCTGGTTAGAGGACTTAGAACACCTAAATAGATGTCACCCCCGTTAAGGGATTTAGTAAAAGGGACCTGTTAATGTCCACCCAAATACTGAGATTTAGCTATTGTAATTGTTAGAGAACAATAGAAGGATTTGACCTTTTGGAAATGGCTTTGCATAACCTGAAAAGATCTCTATTATACTCAACTGAGAAACATCACCAGTCATTGTAGGTATGTTCTCCTTTTGTGTTGTGCTTCTCTGCACACTCTTCTCTCTTCTCCTTTCACTTCTATTCACCTCAGCTTCTTCAACATAAAGGTTCACTCTTTATTTTGGCAGAATGAGGGCAAACTATATTCTCACCCAATAGCAGAATATATAGATTTCTTTCCCTAATTGATTTTCTCATGCATGACCTGTTCCAAGATCGTCTACAGATCCATCACCTAGCAAATTATTAGTTCACTGAGGAAACATATGATGCATGCTCTACTTTATCTATTTTAAAAAGAGAAAACAATGATGTGTATCAAATAGCTTTCCTTCACAAGAGATAACTCTATGTTTTAAAGCTAAAAACTCCAGCATTAAAACCTTCAATCGCACCTTGTATAGATCATCTTTATAACTCAAAGTCCACCAGATTTAGTGCATTAAATTATGGTCAAGGAGTTAGATAATAGGTAGTTTGACTAAGACTTCTCCAATTCATCTATTATGTCAAAGTCTTCACTTGATCGGTTAAGATCCTTAAATTGTGCATAGGTAAAAACATTGACTTGTCACCTTTTCTTCCTTTGACTATACCAGTTGCAATCATTCCTCAATTGCATAGGTGATACCGGTTGAATCCTTTCCTCGATTATCGATTGTATCTTTCTTAGTGACCAGTTTCTCTTGATGAGTAGATATAGTATCTTCTTTCTTGCATAGGGTCACTGGTTGCCAAACCAGTCTCTCCACGCACTTGTTTGTTGTCAGTTGTATCTGTCATTGTCTTGTTTCATAGATCCAACATTGGTGTCCTTTACCAGAAATGTCAACACCTCTTTTTCCAATCAATGACAATACCCTTATTGACATGTACCAATTGCAAGCTTACCAGTTACCAAATTCTATTATAAGAACAACATCAAGCAATCAACCACAAATAAACACCAGATTTATCATGTGGAAACCCAAATTGGGTGAAAACCATGGTGTGAGAAAGCCTCACAAATTTTGTACTCTTCTGAAGTGTGCCCTGTTAGGAGCCTTCCCTGTTAAAGGATTACAATGCACTATTAGATGTGACCTAATTAAGGGATTTGATACAATAAGACATGTTAGTGCATGCCTGGTTAGAGGACTTAGAACACCTAAATAGATGTCACCCCGTTAAGGGATTTAGTATAAGGGACCTATTAATGTCCACCCAAATACTAGGATTAAGCTATTGTAATTGTTAGAGAACAATAGAAGGATTTGACCTTTTGGAAATGGCTTTGCATAACCTAATAAGATATCTATTATACTCAACTGAGAAACATCACCAATCACTATAGGTATGTTCTCCTTTTGTGTTGTGCTTCTCTACACACTCTTCTCTCTTCTCCTTTCTCTTTTATTCACCTCAACTTCTTCAGCGTAAAGGTTCACTCTTTACTTTGGTAGAATGAGGGCAAACTGTATTCTCACCCAACAGCAGAATATATAGATTCCTTTCCCTAATTGATTTTATCATACATGACTTGTTCTAAGATCATCTTTAGATCCATCACCTAGTAGACTATTAGTTTACTATCAAGGAAACATCTGATGCATACTCTGCTTTATCTATTTTAATGAGAGAAAACAATGATGTTTATCAAACAACTTTCCTTTTCAAGAGATAACTCTATGTTTTAAAGCTAAAAACTTCAGCATTAAAACCTTCAATCACGCCTTGTGCCAATCATCTTTATAACTCAAAGTCCACCAGATTTAGTGCATTAAATTCTGATCAAGGAGTTAGATAATAGGTAGTTTGACTAAGACTTCCCCGGTTCATCTATTATGTCGAAGTCTTCACTTGATCGGTTAATATCCTTAAATTGTGCATAGGTAAAAGCATTGACCTATCACCTTTTCTTCCTTTGACTATACCGGTTGCAATCATTCCTTAGTTGCATAGGTGATACCAGTTGAATCCTTTCCTTGGTTACTGATTGTATCTTTCTTACTGACCAATTGCTCTTGATGAGCATATATAGTCTCTTCTTTCTTGCATAGGGTCACTGGTTGCCAAACCAGTCTCTCCATGCACTTGTTTGTTGTCAATTACATCTTTCATTGTCTTGTTTCATAGATCCAACATTGGTGTCCTTAGCCAAAAATGTCGACACCTCTTTTTCCAATCAATGACAATACCTCTATTGACATGTACCAGTGGCAAGCTTACCAGTTACCATCCCCTAATGCCAACAATCTCCCCCTTTAGCATTGATGGAAAAAATCATGACAACACTACCGGTCCACACATACTAGTGTCTAGTCATAATATCCCCCTTTGACAATAATGCCAAAGGCTAGTCAGAAAGACTACCTTAATGAAATATGTTCCCCCTTCGAGCAGAGTTCCTTTTCATCAGTTCAGATAAGATGAGATTAATTCCTCTGTTGAAGTATAATGAGTTGATGAACACTTTTGCAAGTTTACTGATGATCAGGTAGGGGTATCACCCCTAATTTACCTCTAAGATACTCAAAAGTACTCTGCGGTAATGGCTTTGTGAAGATATCAATAATATGTTCTTTTGTGGGAACATATTCTAATTTTACTTCTTTATTCTATACATGTTCTCTTAAGTAGTGATACGTGATAGAAATATGCTTTGTTTTGGAGTGTGTGGTAGAATTCTTGGATATGTTAATTACACTTGTACCATCACAGTAAATTATAATCAGTTCAGGTATCTATTCTTGCATTCCTTCAAGTATTTGTTTGATTCAAATTACCTGTGTGCAATTGATTGTTGCAACAATATATTCAGCTTCTGCTGTAGACTGTCATATACAGTTTTGTTTCTTGCTTGTCCACGACACAATCCTTCCATTGAGAAAGAATGCACCACCACTTGTGCTCTTTCTATCATCAATATTGCCAACCCAATCTACATCAGTGTAAACCTTTACTTGGAAGCCTCCCTTGTGAGGAAACCACAAGCCATACTCCTCAGTCCCTTTTAGGTATCTAAAAATTCTCTTCAGTACTATTAGATGTGTCTCTTTAGGATTTACAAAGAATCTTTCTATGATGCCTACTACATGTGCTATGTCCGGTCTAATGTGTACTGTGTACTATAGTTTTCCTATCATAGACCAATATAGTGTCTCATTAACTTCTTTTGCATCATCTTCCTTAGATAACTTGAGGTTAGTTATCATGAGTGTACCAACCGGTTTGGATTCTTCAAGTCCAAAAGTCTTAAGAATTTATTTTACATACTTGGACTGAGAAATAGAGATACCTTCCTTTAGCTGATGGATATGTAGATCAATGAATAATTTTATGGCTCCTATCATATTACATTTCAAACTCTTCCTTCATTTCTTCAGCAAAGGCTATACTCATTTTTTCATCTCCTCCAAAGATGATGTCATCCAAAAAGATTTCAACAATTAGGTTTCCATCTTTTCTAGTCTTGAGATACATGTTATTGTTGTCCCCAGTTATTGTGAATCCTATTGTTAAGAGATATGAGTGAAACCTCTCATACCATGCCCTTGGAGCTTGCTTCAACCAATAAAGAGCCTTTTTGAGTTTACAGACCATACCACCCTTTTGTGTGGATGAGAAGCCTTTCAGTTGTTTAATGTAAACTTCCTCCTCCAGTATTCCATTTAGGAATGCAAATTTTACATCCATCTGATATAATTTGAACTTCTTGTGAGCAACTTAAGAAGGAAGGATTCACACTCCTTCTAATCTGGCCACAGGTGCAAAGGTTTCTCCATAATCCAATCTAGCTTCCTGAGCATATCCTTTACAGACTAGTCTTGCTTTGTTCTTTATTACTTTTCCTTCTTCATTTATCTTATTCCCGTAGACCCACTTTTTCCCAATGACATTCTTATCTTGTGGTCTAGGCATGAGCACCCATGTGTCATTCTTTTCTATTTTCTCAATTTATTCCTCCATGGCCTTGACCCAATTTTCATCATCTAGAGCTTCCCTGGTGGTTTTGGGCTCTATATAAGAAAGAAAATAAACATGTTCTCTAACCTTTTTCCTCATTAAGACATTTGCATGTTTGTTACCAATTATATTGTGATATTGCTATCAGGATTCAACTGTGTAGTTTTTTTAGTCAAACTCATTGACCCATGTTTCATGAGTAGTGGTTCACATGAACCCATCTCTCATGAGAATGAATCCTGATAGCAATATCAAAATTTGAATTGTTGTGGAAAATATCTCCTACTTACCAATTATATTGTCAGTTGAGTGATATGTGACATACCTTGGGAGAATTGGTCAAGTTCTTCCAGTTGAGCAATTTCTTCATCATGGTCGTGAACAAATTCTTGTTCATCATCTTGAGTTGGTCTGACAGCTTCAGGTATAACATCCTACTCCAGATGTCTGTTCACATGCTCTACTCTTTCATCTTTGGTTGTTATTTCATTTAAATCAAAGAGATTTCCATCATTATGACCATGCAGACCATCATGTTCATTATGACTAGTTTTATTTCTAGGTTTAGAATATTCATCGACCTTTACATTGATGCTTTCAATTATTTTTCTCATTCTCTTATTTAGACACCAGTAGGCTTTCATTTTGGTAGAGTAACCCAGTAATATTCCTTCGTCACTCTTGGGTCAAGCTTCCCAGAGTACATATCTCTCTTAATGTAACAATTGCTACCAAAGATTCTAAAATATCCTACACTAGGAGTATGACCAAACCATAGTTCATAGGGAGTCTTACTGGTTCCTTTCTTGACTTGAACTTAGTTTAGTGTGTAGATAGAAGTGTTGATAGCTTCTCTCTAGAAGTGATGGGGGAGATCCTTTTGAATCATTAGGGTCCTCGCACAGTCAATCAACATCATGTTTCTTCTTTCTGCTACTCCATTTTGTTGAGGAGTCCTTGGTGCAGATAACTTCCTTTTTATTCCCTGTTCCTCACAGTAGTGAGTGAACTCTTGAGAAGTGTATTCACCTCCTCTCTCTGATCTCAGACACCTTAGGATTTTGTTGGTCTCCTTCTCCACTCAAGCCTTGTAGATTTTAAACTTCTGAAATGCCTCTAATTTTTCTTTAAGAAACAATGTCCACATCATTCTTGAGAAATCATCTACAAAAAGCATGAAGTATCGGTCTCCATAGTAGCTCTTTGTTCTCATAGGTCCACACAGATATGTATGCACCAGATCCAGAACATTTTTAGCAGAAACAAATTTACTACTAAAACTTGTTCTCATCAAGCGCTTTCCTAACTGACAATCCTTAAAAATGCCTCTGATAGGCTTTGTTATCTCAAGGAGTCCTCTAACTAAAATCTTCTTGCTCACCTTGACAATGATGTCAAATTTTATGTGGCAGAGCCTCTTGTGCCACAACCAGATGTTGTCTTCTTCCAGATACAAGATAGATCTTGCTTGATTCTCCTTTGAATGATGCAATGAGATAGGCTCCTTCCATTGAGTTCAAGTAAAACAGGTTCCTTTGCTCTGTCTACTGGTTGCTACATGAGCTCAAGATTAGTTCTTGACAACACAAGAACCTTTCCTGAATTCCAACAAGAATCCCTTGTTATTTAGTTGTACAACACTCATAAGGTTGTACTAAATTCCTTCTACCCAATACACATCTTCACAAACAACATTGTTGCTAAGTGCAATAGAGCCTTTACCTTTGATAGCACAAGGTGCATTATTCCCAAAGGTTACTGATCCACCATTGTTGGGTTTTAAGCTGATGAATTTGTTCTTATCATCTGTCATGTGGTGAGTGCATCCATTATCAATGATCCAATCATCATGCTGATGAGATCTTGATATAAGTTCTATTTCACTTACTACTGGGCTCTCTTCTATTATTGCAACAAATGCAATTTTTTGCATCTTTAGAGTCTTCAGATTCATTATCTGTGACTCCTTCTACAAGATAGCACTCCTTCTTAGCTTTGTTCTTAAACTGGTTACTCTTGTCTTTATTATCATTGTCTGGACATCTTGTAGCAATATGCCCTATCTTATTACAAGAGAAACATTTCAATGGGATATTTCCTTTGTATTTCCCTTTTCCTCTAGGAAATATTCTAGAAATGAGTGCTTTGAACTCATCTTGCTCCACTTCTTCTGAGAGAAGATTCTCCACAAGACTTGCAGTCCTAACGGTAGTGCTATTACCAGTTTCTCTTCCTTTCTTTGTGGAAGAGGTATTTATAGGGGTGGTCCCACAATAGTGTGTCCCACTTTTTTAGACATCCTAATTTTTGCTGAAATAACACATTTTTAATAAAATATGATGATTTAAGCCTTGAGAGGTTCCATTTGAAGGAATTAACTACAAATGGTTAGCTAAAAGCCTCTTAGATTTAAAAAACATCGATATAACATCTATACTCCTCATTCATACCTACAATGGAGTCTCCTTTGCATCTATTAAAATGCTGATAAAAAATCACTTTGACTTTATGTTTTGGTAGATCAAATGAATCCATTTCAAAAACCTATCTATGTAGTATGATGCTATTTGGAACAAGCTTTCTAATGAATATAATTTTAATACATATTGATTTCATTATCACTTTTAAATATTACTTTAACTAAGCATAAGTTGTTTGGTCATTCAACAACCTATCTCTTCAAGACTTCAAGAAAAATTGTAAATTAGAAAAATAAAACTATAAAAAATATGTAGGAAAAGAGTATTTGTGTTACCTTTCTATTAAAAAAAATAAAATCAATTTCGATATACACAAATCAAGTTAGAGTGATCCAAGTGACCTTATTTCTAAATTACAGTTATTATCACTTTAGAACTTAATAAACTATGAAATATTGACCCAAAATGAATGAAACCAATTGCATCCTTTAGATATTGAAGTTACATAAATAATCTCAAAAGAATTACATCATTATCATATTTTTTAAAAAAAATTATGTTGATCCAAGTGACAAGAACTCCTTAAAAACACAGTTTTTCACACAAACCACTTTTCGAGGGAGAAGGAAAAATGAATTTAAATGAATTTTAATTTTAATTTTTTAAATATATTTAGAAACTAGAAAGAAAATTATAAAATACTCTAGTTTAAATCATCTTCAAATTCATAATAGTTTTGCGGTAACAGGTGTTCAAAAGTGAAGTTTTTCCTCAGAATGTTGATCTTTGTGTCAAAGTTGGCTTAAAAGTAGCTTCCTACAAGGGTAAGCTATTAACAAAGTTGCTAAATTCAAATGCAGTCAACTTACCGATTATGGAGTCTAGAGTGACTTGGTCTGTGGTCACCGATCTGAGCTCTTGAATGGCTAAGATCTTGATGGCATACTGAGGTTTGAGCATTCTCAGTATTTACCTTACCACCTCCTCTTCACTAAGTTTTCCTCCAACGCTTTTGATGGAGTTGATCACCTCTTTGATTCAGTTATTGTATTGCTTGATGTCTTCTCCTTCATTCATCCTCATATCATCATACTTTCCTCTGAGGCTCTCAACCTTATCTCTTTGTACATGTGGATCACCACCATATACCAATTGCAGCTTGGTCCACATTTTGTGAGTAGTTTCAAGATTTTCAATCTATACATAGACGTGGTCAGGTAACATGTTGGCTATCATGTCCATGGTAGCTATATATTATGTTTGGATCTTCAGTTCACCTAGAGTCAGGGTACCATTAGGTTTACTTTAATCAGTGGTTACATGAGTCCAATATTGATCTCCAGTGGTCTTCATGTACAACTTCATTCTACTACACCACAGAGTAAAGTTTTCCTTTGAAAACTTTGGTCCATCCTTTCTCATCATCTTTCCTTTTTCTTTTTGCGATTAAGTAGTACAGAAAAGAAACCCGAGGCTTTGATACCAATTGATAGTCCCAACCAGTGCTAAGAGGGGAGGGGTGAATCAACACCTATAAAAATTTAAAATAAATATGATGTAGTATATTACTACTGTGAGCAAAATAGATTATATAATAAGAACAACAACAAAAATCAACCACAAATAAATACCAGATTTATCACGTGGAAATCCAAATTGGGTGAAAACCACGGTGTGAGGAAACTTCACAAATTCTGCACTCTTCCAAAGTGCACCCAATTAGGAGCCTTCCCTATTAAAGGATTATAACACACTGTTAGATGCAACCCGATTAAGAAATTTGATACAATAAGGCCTGTTAGTGCCTGTCTGGTTAGAGGTCCTAGAACACTTAAATAGATGTCACCCAATTAAGGGATTTAGTACAAGGTACCTATTAATGTCCACCCAAATACTAAGATTTAGCTATTGTAATTGTTAGAGAACAATAGAAGGAATATTTGACCTTTTGGAAATGACTTTACATAGCTTGATAAGATCTTTGTTATACTCAACTGAGAAACATCACATGTCATTGCAGGTATGTTCTCCTTTTATGTTGTGCTTCTCTGTAGTCTCTTCTCTCTTCTCCTTTCTCTTCTATCCACCTCAGCTTCTTCAACATATAGGTTCACTCTTCACTTTGGCAGAATGAGGGCAAATTGTATTCTCACCCGATAATAGAATATATAGAATCCTTTCCCTAATTGCTTTTCTCATGCATGACCTATTCCAAGATCATCTTAGGATCCATCACCCAGTAGAGTATTAGTTTACTGAGGAAATATCCATTGCATGCTCTTCTTTATCTATTTTAACTAGAGAAAACAATGATGTGTGTCAAACAACTTTCCTTCGCAAGAGATAACTCTATGCTTTAAAGCCACAAACTCTGGCATTAAAACCTTTAATCATGCCTTGTACCAATCATCTTTATAACTCAAAGTCCACTAGATTTAGTGCAGTAAATTCCGGTTAAGGAGTTAGATAACAGGTAGTTTGACTAAGACTTCCCCAGTTCATCTATTATGTCAAAGTCTTCACTTGATCGGTTATGATCCTTAAATTGTGCATAGGTAAAATCATTGACCTGTCACCTTTTCTTCCTTTGACTATACCGGTTGCAATCATTCCTCAGTTGCATAGGTGATATCAGTTCAATCCTTTCCTCAATTACTGATTGTATCTTTCTCAGTGATTGGTTTCTCTTGTTAAGCAGATATAGTCTCTTCTATCTTGCATAGGGTCACTGGTTTCCAAACCAGTCTCTCTACGCACTTGTTTGTTGTCAGTTGTATCTATCACTATCTTGTTTCACAAATCCAACCCTGGTGTCCTTAGCCACAAATGTTGACACCTCTTTTGCCAATCAATGACAATACCTCTATTTCCATGTATCGGTTGCAAGCTTACCAGTAACCATCCCTTAATGCCAACAGTGGGTTATTTTCAAAGTGGGAAAGGTGGACTTTGGAGTCTACTCAATGTATGCATCCAATGAATATGGAGAGGGTAGAATTATGGAAATTGATTTTTTTGATCAAGGATATACTATGGATACTGCTAGAAATAGGGAATAATGAGACGGGGGGTGAATCAATACTCTGCAAACTTTTACTTTCGCCCAATTATGGATATAACAGATTATCTTGATACATGCATAACATAGTAAACTAAAGAACATGCATAACAATAAAACAAAAGAACTCATAACACATTATTTATTCTTGAGGAAACCCTGGTAAAGGGAAAACCCCAGTGGGGATGGTACCCACAAAGATCTACTAATCAAAAGTATCTTGTTAAGGATGTTGACCCTGTTAGGAGCCTGTTGCATATATATAGTGTCTCAATCCTGATTAAGGGACTATAGGCCTTGTTAGAAGCCTCAACCCTACTAAGAGTTGGTAGTACAAAATGGAATGATTACAAGATGAGCCCACTGCCCAAACATGTAATTTACAATAATTACTGATTACAAAATAGGGTAAGGTACATAACCTTATACTTGCTTCCTTGTCTTTCACAACTTCACATTAATACCTTTCGCATATAAGTTCACTATATCATCTATATCATTCCTCCTCTCTTCATTCCATATGCCTTACATTTATACAAGTTATTAGGACTAATAACTCTTACAATCGGCTTTACAAAACATAAATCTTTACACAAAATACATATTTACCCAAGGTTTAACATCTATGATGTTGTCCCTGATATTATTAAGACATTATTTTGATAAACAGAATAATCCCTTAACTCTTTACTTGTTCTGTCTTCTTTCTTTATCCTAACGGCTTCAGCTCTGTCTCTAGTAATACTGCAATAACTTCTTCCGTACATGTCGTACAGACTTGCACTCTCAGGTGAGCATCATAGTATCTATGTTCAAGTGTGCAAGCACTAAACTTACTCCAATCGATGTCGCCAATCAAAACTATCTCGGGTTACACTGGGAAAATACTGCACACACTTAGACAATTTTGCTCTGCACTCTGTCATACTTTCTCTCTGTAATCTGTGGTCTTCACATAGATCATATGTTTCCATAATGACAACATCTAGATATCTAACTCATCCAAATTGCCAACAATCTCCCCCTTTGTCATTGGTGGCAACATATGAGAAAATTGGCTAAGTCTCAAAACTCAAAAACTCAAAATTGTGGCCATAACAAAAAAATATATCTTAGCTGTCCTTATAACTCCATATATCTTATCTATATTCTATACCCCCCCTAGGAATATGCTTGCTTAACATATATATCAATTTTCTTCTCTCATATCACTCCCCCTTTGACAACAATGACAAAAAGGTGTCAAAAACTATGATCTCAAAAAAAAGTTTACCTTGATTCAAAATTGTAGAGCCGATAGGCTTGCAATACAATCTACAAAGTTCACTTTAATAGTCTCCATCTCCTTCTCCCATTCCTTCTTTACTGTGTCTGAAATACTGAGGAGTGCACATAGACCATAAGATGTGATCTCACATGCATGAAGGTTTGCAAAGTTGAACTTCTCATAGGATGTCTTGGATGAAAGACATTCTTCCAATTGTCCTTCAACTATGTCAATCTTTACTAAAATGTGCTCTCTAAGAAGAGTGAATCTTCCCAATTTCTTATCTTTTTCATCATTAAGAATCCTTATTTCATCATACATTTTGTCGATTCTTTTCTGAACATAAAATTTTTTCGCATTAGGGCTAGCTAAAAGATTTACCTCTGACTAAATTTCTGCCTCTTTAACCTTAATCTTCTCAACCACTTCTGAAACATGGTTTTCAAAATTTGTACATTGAATGTACAAAGTTTTACCTCTATCCAAATTCCTTCTAAGATCTTTTATACATACATCCAAATTTTTAATATCATTTTTGATATTCTGACTTATATCATGAAATATTTTGGCCTCATAGGCTGCTTGTACCTTCACTGTAGCTATATTTTATAAGTTAGTGAACTCATTATCAAATGCTTTCATAACTTCTCTAGCTCTTTCCAATGGGTCTGCCTTTGCTATCTGATTACTCACAACATTCTATAACTTCTCTTTTATTTCCAGCAATGATCCTTCAAGGCTTTTTACCTTCTTGTTCTTTCCAATTATCTTGTTAAGGGATGTGATCAACATCATCAACTTCTTTCCCAAAGCTTTCAAAAATTGATTCAATCTGAGGTTTCTTTCATGCAATCTTAGGTGTAGGACTGATTTCCTCTTTGCTAGGTGCTTCTTTCTTTCCTTGAATCTTTGTATTTTCTTGATTTTCTATTTTCTTTTCTTCTTATATTCTTATATCTTTCTTTCCTTCTTTAATTGATCTGTCTTGTTCTTCTAGAGCCAAATTGTCAACAATGTTCTCAAGGTTGCTAAAAGGATTATCATCATTGTCCAATGTGATCTTAGTTCCTTCCACATGCATTGATTCATCTTCAATATCAATTGATGGTGGATAGGGACTCTTTTGATGCTTAGCTTCCTTAGCTTGTTCTGCTACAACACTTGTTGTCATTACCTTTACTATTGCTTGCTTAGTTTCTTTGTTTATCTCTTCATAGTTACCTCTCATTATCTAAATGGTTCTTCTTTTTGTTCGCAGATGAGTACCAACTTCTCTCATAATTTCTTTAAAATGATCTTCATTTCTGACATCACATAGTTTCCTCACAAAATTTTCTCTGATTTTGTTATCTTCTTCAGTTGCTCTCTTTTTCTTGTTAACTAGCTTCTCAAATAGATCATTAGGTATCTTTCCTTGGATTGTGTCAAATTTCTTATCTGCTAGGATCATGTGTCTCACAACTGCATTCTCCAAGTTCAATCTCTTTGAATAGTTATAGAGATCGTAGTACTTGTTCATTTTAGAAAAATCTCCATCATTAATGATTTGTTCATTTACCTTCTCAATCCTTGGTTTCCATGTCTTCTTTTTCACTTGAGTATCTTCATCTTTTTTATTTCATCTATTTTCCTTTGTACTAGGGCTACTACTATTTTCTTCCTTTTACCTGGTCCACTGGCCATTTCTTTTATTCTTTTACCTAGTGGAGTTGAGGATGATCTTGTAGATTTCCTAGTTTCCTGTTCCTCTTTCTCTACTTTTACCACATGCTACAAGTTTCTAGTCTCAACTGCTGATAGGGGTGGAATAGACAAAACTTCCTTTTGTCCAATGTTTCTGATAGCTACTGTTGTATTCTTTGCAATCAAAAATTATTGTTTTGTCATTCCTGTGTCCTTTAGAATTTTCTTAATTATAATTTCCACTCTCTTCTTTGACTATTTTTCTTCCTAAATAGACTTTGCAAAGTTGAAGTTCTCCTCATAAGTTCCAAATTTGTTGCTATGTACATCCAACTTTCTCTTAAGAAATCTATTTACATATTCTTCTGCTTCAACTTTAGAAATTTCATAACCAAGAGGGTCTATGAACTCTACTTTAGGCTCAACTACTTCAATGAATGTAAAGTCAGTGTCAACCATATAGCATATCTCATTTTTATACTTTTCAACTATTGACTGAGGGATTCTTGATCTGTTCTTTATCAGGTTCTAAAATGTTTTAATTACCAAAGTTGCACTCTCATTGACCTTGTCTATAAGGTGTCTCATGTATACTTTGTTGATTCTTTCCATTGTGGTCTTGCCATCATTCCAATTTTCACTAATAGTGTAAGGGAATCTTCTCAACAAATGGAAAAACATATATGTGATCAGGGATGAGAATCTAAACTAGGAATTCTTAGTCTTTTTAATCTTTTCTAGGTTCTCAAACAACTGAATTCTCAAGATTTCACACATATCTACTTGCACTTTATCAACACACATCAAATAGGCTACATGAATCATTCTAGATGCCATGTCATCTTCTCTTGAATTAGCACAAAATTTAGCTATTAAGATCTTGCATAAATACCTAACATCATCCTGTTGTATCTTGCTAATCACTATACCTCTGCCATTGTAAGATGATTTAGTGTTGTCCAATACAGTTTTCTTCACATTATTTTCATTGAACATTATGACTCCAGATTTAGATAAACTAGTTACTTCATGAATTAGGTTAGTTGTAATGTCTATCACTCTGCCATCTAACCAAAACTTTCCATTATGTATTCTACTCAGAATTATCTTAGTGCATTCTTCATCATCAAATTCATACTGTAGTGAATATTTTATGATTTCATTATCCTTCAAATGTTCAAACCCTACTCTCAATGACATACCCTGATTGTAAAGCTTCTCATACTCTTTAGTAAAATCACTATCACTGAGGGTTTCAAGTTTACATCCCAAATAGCTTCTAACATTCTCTAAATGTAAAACTCCATCTGGTATGGATGACAATGCTAATTTAGGGTCTTCTTCCAAAGGTTCTACTAGTTCCCTTTTAATCTTAGGTCTGATTTTATCTCTTATACTGTGAACCAATGAAACATCCATATCTTCTACAAATACTCTAACTGACTAATAGATTTTCTTAGTGAAATACCTTAATTCCGTGATTTAGGGCTTTTTGTAGATCCGACATGAAGTTCTTTCACCAAATCCTTACAAACTGCTCATAATAATTGCTGCTTGATCTCCTTAACACTTTTATTCACTTTAATGATCAAACAATACCGATCATAAGCTTTTAACCTTTCAATCTCACAAGATTATGACATCGCATTCAATTCTTTTGTTGCTTCTTTCCAAAAAGTTGTTCCTGCTTTCCTGCAAAACTTAAATCTTCTTGCAATTTTGCATAACATCATATTAGCTCATGCACTCTTAACCATAGCATCATTACATCATAAAATACCTTGCATTAACTACACAAGACTCAATTCATCCTATACTAACTTCTACACTATCCTAAGTTCCTATTCTACTGCATTTCTCATGAATTAAGTACTTTGAGATGGGCTAGGTAGAGATTCACTCTTACCATTAGATACTTCACCTTTTTGATTACCTTAAGTGCTGAATGTGTCTCTTTGATCTGTGGCTTTAATAAACTTCACTTCTTTTGAATTACTACAACAACCTCCTTGACTATTACTTGCATTCTCATTTCTCCTTGCATGACTTCTAGGATTAGGGTTTCTCATATTGTTAATTCTACAAAACCTTATTGTATGACTAAATTTGTTGCATATTTGACAAACTACTCCATTATTTCCATATCTTGGTCCAGTCTGGTTGATTTGTGATCTGTAATTCCTGGCAATGTGTCCAACCTTGTTGCATCTATAACATACTACTCCATTTCTTCTGTTCATATCTTCAGTAGGTTTCTTATCTACATGGTTAGTATCTCTAAACATTCTACTACTATTATTATTCTCATTAAATTTAGGCTTCCTACATTTAATAGCTCTATGTCCAAAACCATGACAATTATAACAATAACCATTAAGAGGTTTAAATTGATTACCTGTACAATATTTCTTCATATGACCAAAGGTATTACATGCAAAACATCTACCTTTAAATTCTTTCTGCATACCTTTAGGTGATTCTTCTTGCTTAGGCATATCCTTAGAGTTGTTAGCTTATTCAGATTTCTTTTCTTCTATGTTTTTAGAAACTTTTAGATCTGGTTCCTTGCTTTCTTCACTTACCTTAGATGAGTTAAATCCAAGACCAGTTTTATCATAGAATGACTTTTGATAAGACATTTATTCATCAATCTTCTCACTAGTAGAATATAGTTTCTCAAGTTGTTGCTTAGACTGAGTCAATTCACCTTTCACAATTGTATTGTACTTTTCAAGTTTGACATACTGTAATTTGGTTTTCTCAAGTTCAAATGTCACTTTACAAAGTTTAGATTTTAGATCTTCATTCTCAAATTTCAGATTTGCTTCATTCTTGCTATTTCCATCTTTCAAACTCATCTTTAGATTTACTATCTTTAATTCATGTTTAAGGATCTCATTTTCTTTTTCTAGATTATCATCACAATCTTCAATATGAATTATAGATTCCTTTTCTATTTTAAGTTCTTCCAGCTTCTTTTTTAGCTTTTCAATGAGATTCTTTGCATCATCATATTTTCCTTTCAGAGTATCTCTTTCTTCAATAAGTATATCAATATTTTCAAGAGCTTCTTCAAGATGATTTTGTAGTTGATCCATATCCATAGAGATCTTACTCAAGTTGCTAGGATTTTTCTGAATGATTCTTTTTGAGTAACTATGCTCTGATACCAATTGTTAGAAATAGGGAATACTGAGAGGGGGGGGGGGGTGAATCAGTATTCTGCAAACTTTTAGTTTTGCCCAATTATGGATATAACAGATTATCTTGATACATGCATAACATAGTAAACTAAAGAACATGCATAACAATAAAAAAAAAGAATTCATAACACATTATTTGTTCTCGAGGAAACCCTGGCCAAGGGAAAACCCCGGTGGGGATGGTACCCACAAAGATCCACTAATCAAAAGTATCATGTTAAGGATTTTGACCCTGTTAGGAGCCTATTACATATATATAGTGTCTTAGTCCTGATTAAGGGACTATAGGCCTTGTTAGAAGCCTCAACCCTACTAAGAGTTGGTAGTACAAAATGGAATGATTACAAGATGAGCCCACTACCCAAACATGTAATTTACAATAATTATTGATTAAAAAATAGGGAAAGGTACATAACCTTATACTTTCTTGCTTGTCTTTCACAAATTTTCATCAATACCTTTCGCATATAAGTTCACTATATCATCTATATCATTCCTCCTCTTCGCATTCTATATGCCTTACATTTATACAATTTATTAAGACTAATAACTCTTACAGTCAACTTTACAAAACATAAAGCTTTACAAAAAATAAATATTTACCCAAGGGTTAACATCTAGGATGTCATCCCTAATATTATTAAGACATTATTTTGATAAACAAACTAATCCCTTAACTCTTTACTTGTTCTATCTTCTCTCTTTATCCCATTGGCTTCAGCTCTATCTCTGGTAATATTGCAATAACTTCTTTCGTACATGTCATACAGACTTTCATTCTTAGGTCAGTATTCAATATGCATCATAGTATCTATGTTCAAGTGCGCAAGCACTAAACTTACTCCAATCAACATCGCCAATCAAAACTGTCTCAGGTTACACTAGGAAAATACTACACACACTTAGACAATTTTTCTATGCACTCTATCATACTTTCTCTTTGTCATCTGCGGTTTTCACATAGATCATATGTTTCCATAATGACAACATCTAGATATCTAACTCAGCCAAATTACCAACAGATACTTGGTGGTGACTTTAACATGGTTGAGAGGTTGTATGATAAAGTTGGGGGCTTTAGATTTGAATGGAATTAGTGTGAGAAGTTCTACTAGTCATTTGAATAAATTCACAAATAAAAATGAAACTTACTTGGTTTACCTAGTGTAACTATTGGTAGGGTAAGAAGAGAATTTATAGTAGGTTAGACCAACTCTATGTGACTATGGATACTTTTAGCTTCAATAAGTATGCCAATGGCTCTAGTGTCAGGGTTGTCCACTACATGCTATCAGACCACCATCCCATTACTGGAGATAATTTCAATATTGACCAACCTCCATCTCCCAAAGGTAAAAAGGATACCTTGTCTCTTAACATCAGTCTTCTGGATGATGAAGATGTTAAGTGTGTAATCAATATTATTAGGAAATACGATAAATGGATGGTTAGATATACCAATATTATTGAAAAATGGGTTCAAAATAATAACAGTTGGAAAGTGTTGTTTTAGGTGGTTGGAGGTAAGAAAGCCAGTGAAAATAGAAGAAAGGAGATGAAACTCCATAATAATTTAGTCATTTTTGAAGAATTCCTACAAAGTAACCTAGCTAAACAAGAGGCTAAGGAGATACTCTCTCAAGATAGAGATTCCTTGAGGAAAATGCAAAATACCAAAGTGTAGGCAGCCAAGGCCAGAGCCAAGATGAATTGGATTTACCAAGGGGACAAATGATCTAATTTTTTCTTCAAAATCCTTAAATGCAAGAGTCTAATGATAGAAGAGATTATTTATGGGAATATGGGTATAAACTTACTAGCCATGAGGACATCATGAAGGTATTTTCCTCCTTTTATAGTAATTTATTTTCATTAGGAGATGATGGACGATGCATAGAGAGGGATAGGAACAAGATCAAGGGCATCATTCCCATCAAATTCAATATAGAGGATGTCAATTTCTTGAGAAAAGAAATAAAAATGGATGAAATTAACAATGCCATCCTCTTTATGAGCAATGACAAGGCCCCAATGCCTAATGATCTCCCGACATAATTCTATAAAAATAATATCATATGGGTAGGGGAGGAGCTCCATCAAGTGTATACAAAAGATATTAACCATTGATCTCTTGGCAGTGACACTAGTAGTGGGTTGATTAAGCTCATCCCAAAGGAAGGAGATAGATTCAAGAACTAGAGACCTATAACTCTCCTAAATGTTGCATATAAAATATTGGCCAATGTCCTTTCCAAAAGATGAGATAATATTCTCCCTCATGTAATCAACCCAACACAAGCTAGATTTGTTAAAGGAAATTATATCCTGAAAAACCTTCCCACTTGTTGGGAATCCATGAGATGGGCAAGATATTCTAACTATCAAGTATGCATGATGGTGTTAGATTATGAAAAGGTGTATGATATAATTGAATGGAGATTTATCTTCATGATGCTAGAGGGATTGGGATTTCCCAAGTTATTTTGTTAGATGGTCTAAACATTCATGGATGATGCCAAGGCATGGGTGGAGGTCAATAGTGTAAGATCAAAATCTTTTGACTTATCTAGATCTTTCATGAAAGGGTACCCTCTAGTCCATGTGCTCTTTGTGATTGCAGTTGATGCTTTGCATTTTTTTTAGAGTTAAATCAATCTCTCCCATTGTTAGAGGATTCAAACTACGTAATAGGGAGGACTTAACTAATATAATATTTATATATGGCACAACCATCCTTATCAAGCTAGAGTAAAAAAATGTCATTGAATTGATTCATAAGTTGGACTTGTTCTATGTTACCTTAGGGAGCAAGGTTTCACTCCAAAAATCTATAATGTTGGGGTGGAGTGATCACCCCCCACTTTGGTGTAATAGGTTTCCCTTAGCTTTGGGAGGACCTAATCAAGTTAGATACCTCATTTTATCATTCTCTATCAATCCATATTTGAGAGAAATATGGGAATGGGTTAAAGGAAATATTGACAAGAAGATTGGGAAATGGAAGAGTCACTATCTTTCCTTGGCTGGTAGATTCCAGGTCTATTAGAAAATTTAGTCCTCATATACTATATACTATGCCTCTATCTAGATCTTTAATCTGTCCTATTTCAACTACATACAGAATAAAATTAGTCATGATTCTTGTGGTCTGATGATAGAGGTAAAAAATAAGATATGTAGTTAATTGGAAATGGGGCACCATGATTAAGAGAAAAGCGGGGTTGGGGTTGAGGGATTTAAGAATGCAAGGGATTGCACTTGTTGTTAAGTGGATTTTGAAGGATACTCTGGTACACAAGGGGAGGAGCCCTGGAAGTTCCTAAGCATACATAACATTTCTAGATAATTCTCCACTAAAGGGTCTTCATGGTTTAATGATTGCATTTAAGTGATCTTTTAGAAGGATTATTTTTGATAAAAGTTGTAGGTTCAAATGTATTTAAGGTAATATGGGAAGGGTGAGAAAGTGTAAGATTTATAACAAATAACAATAGCATCATAGCAAAAGATAACTTGATTTGTGGGGAAAAATCAATATGGTGGAACTTAAAACATGGTGATAAACCTTTAGGCTTTCTCCAAGGCCATTCTTCTAAGAATTGGAAAGCCAAAGGCATTAAAAAATTTTCAAATATTATCCAAGAGGATAAGCTCTTGAGTTTCTAGGAGTTATGGCTGAAATTTAACATCCTGCAATGCCAATGGAGGGCCTATTCGGTGGTCAAGGATACCTGTAACATCCTCTCCCTACATAGATTGTTTAAAACTAATAATTCTAGAATGACCTTGTATAGATGGTTGGATGGTTCTTCACTCCCTATTGCTAAAGCCAAATACATTTATAAGGTCTCCTCACTAATAATGATGGGATTTTTTTAACATGTTAATTCTTGCTGAAACTTTGAACTTGATTGGAAGGAATGAGAAAATATTTTTGAAGGTTTGTGGACCAAACTTGTTCAACCCAAGAAAAAGTACTTTATGTTGTGTCTTCTCCTACACAATTTACTGGTTAAAAAGTCCAATGGGGAACCAAATATTAGTTCTTTCTATAAATCACCTAGATCTATACATCATGTGTTCTTTAATTTCTTATTTTCTAAAGAGGTTTGGGGTCTATTTGGCTTGGATTTTAATGGGAATATTAGCATCTTAGAAGTTATTACGAGTTATATCTTGAGCCTTAAGAAATATTGTAATATTTTTTGGTCTAACTTGTCTATTGAAATAAATTGGATTATTTGGAAGTTTCATTATGACAATATATTTGTTGGCAGAGATATGCACCTTACTGAGTCTCTACAGAGACTCATATTTCATAATGTTACTATACAAGTGATAGTTGTAATAAAATTGAATGAAAGGTAGTTCAAAGACGTCCTGCAAGATGAGACTGCAAGAATGTTTAAATGAGAAATATCAAATGGATATACATGGGCAAGAAAAACTCTAGAGTGTTCCCCATTTGAACTTTCTTGATAAAACTTCAAGGTATGTGTAGGATCATGGTATGCCAAAAAGTGGCAATGTGAAAAAGAAGTCCTAATTGATAGACTCTTTGAAAAATAACTAAAACTTTCAAATAGTATAACATTTTTCAAATTTAAAATATACATCACATTTTATGCTTTACCTAATACAATAATAATAAACATTTCTTTCAATTTGATGAAGTTTAGACTAAGTTAAGGTGGTTAGACACAAGAGTTTTTATATTCAGCAAAATTTGTAGCATAAAAATCATAATTAACTATTTACTTATAAAAGAATACAAAAGAATATACATCATGTCTGGACATGAGTCTACTACTTTTATCTAGAATGTTATAAAAATATATTATCATTTTATTTTGTTTAATGTGGTCAGACATACACCTACTTTTTATCTTTCTAGTCTTGATTGATAAACTTATTGAAAAATAGTTATAACTTTCAAACTGTATAACATTTTTGAAATCCAAAATATGTGTCACATTCTATGATTTTCTTACCTCAAGAAATTTAAAAAAAACAAAAACAATTTGATAAAGTTTAGACTAAGTTAACATGGTCAAACGTGAAAGTTTTTGTATTCTAGAAAAGTTATAGAAGAAAAATCATAATTAATTATTTAATTACAAAAAAATATGTGTCACATCCAGACATGAGTCTACTACTTATATCTAGAATATTTTAAAAAAAAGTTATCATTTCATTGTGTTTAAGGTGGTCAGACATACACCTACTTATTATTTTTTTCCTAAAATTTTCATATTACTACATTGAAATTTGAAATTTTCAACATATAGAATAAATTTTTTTCATAAAAAGGCCTAGTATCTTAGAAACTAAATTCAATTTTGTAAATATTCTCTTCTTACATATTTTTAATATAATATTTATAACTTTCTTAATTTTTTATGTCAACTTGCCTAAACTTGATTTTCTGAATTTTCATTGCCACTTAAGGGCCTAGTTTGGCATACCATGATCCTGCACATACCCATTGAATGGAAAAAGTTAATGAAAAGAGGGAAAAGGAGAGATGAGAGAGAGTTTCTCCAATACCAATAGTGCCACTTGTTGTGATACTTGGTCTACTAGTGGCTGAGATTGTTCATCACTTATATAGGTAACTCTCAAGATGAAAAAATTTTGATATTGATGGAAGGAACTGTAGGGTGGACAGTGTGGGTGGATAGTTTGAGTCCACAAAATTGAATTTTGTAAACATATTGTAATCATTGGGATGGGACAAAAAACATCTAAATTTGACAAATAACTGATCAAAAGTATATCAATTTTCCAACAAAATATTTTATGAGGTATTTGAAGTTAATATTTTTCCATATTAACCTAAATCTCAAACACGTGTATTAATTTAACTATATATTCATTGATACTAGTAAAATTTCATTATATATGTGGACCCATTTCTCCAATACCATTAAAAATTCACTAAATATGAGTACAAATTTTAATAATACCTTAAAATATCCATGCTAATCCTAAGTCAACAATCGAAATAATAATTGCAATGTATGTATCTTATCAAGGTTTGAATTGCCTAGGTTCTATATGTACCATTTTATAATCATATAAAACTTTCCTTATTATCACTATACCATTCAAAAATATCATAGAGCTTTCTTAATATGAAGCTCTAATTAATATTAGTCATATATTATTCAGTACTAAGGACTTGATTTGAATCATAGACAAGTGGATTCACACAAGAAGTTGTGTCCCCACTAAGGGGAAGTCTCAACTTTAGAAAAAATGTTGACAATAACATATATAGGGCTTAGGGATCTATGTTCTGTGATTCCTTCTTTAATAAAATATAGATTTTTGTAGCTTTTATTTCATGAAAGATGTTGAGAAGGAACAAGTTTGGTAAAAGTGGTGAAGGGAGGTCATCGCGATGTAGAACAATAATGTCATGATTTTTGAAGAGTACACACTTATATTGAGAGGGGGTTGAATCTACATATGGTAACCTTTTAAATTATTTAAAAAACTTAACAACCATAACAAAAACACGTATACTATTATCCACGCAATTAAGAATACAATAACACAATATTTATGTGAAAACCATTTTAGGAGAACACCATAGTAAATAACTTCTTGGATCTACTATCCAAATCCAACCTCACAAAAAGTAATTTAGAGACCTCTCAATATTTGTAATCAACAATTGTGATGTAGATCAAGGTGAGAGAATCCAATTAAGGAAAGTTCAACCTTGTAGCAACAGAATAACACAGTAGAATAACTCAACACAATAATTGTTTTAACTCAAAATTTTCATTAACATGCCCAGCTATAAGGCCTTCTGGGTTAGGGCTAGTTACAATCATAAGTAATTTTGTAAGATCAATCAGATCCAATACAACTCTATCTAGTTCAGTTCTAAAAACTATCAGCAATTGATGGAAACCCTAAGGCAGATCTAAACTTGAGCTCACAAGCCTCCAAGCAATCTCCTTGTCTCCAAGTATGCAACCACTAGCTCTGCTAATACAAACTATCAAAAATCAATTTGATCTGCCAGATCTCATGGGATCTTTTCCACAACTTCACTTATCTGGTTCTCTACCATTGCTACTAGAACTTCCAATCTCCCCCTAAAAAACTACCCAAACATCCTATAAATACTAATCATCAACCACAAGTTGGCTAGATGAAATAATTAACTCCTAAAAACAAATATTAAATGTAGTACAAGTCAGCTCTCGAATCACCTTACAAACATTTAATTCAACATGTCAGCCTCTAGGTCCACATAGGAGAATCCAACAAAAGCTACCAATAATAAATGCACCAAGTCAGCCAAGCAAATCTTTAAGAACTCCAGTCACTAAGACCAACTATCAAGCATTAGAGAAACAATCGAGCATTAGTGAAACAACCAACCAAGCTAAGAAACACTGAGCAATGCAGTCATTACCGAGCACCAGTTCCACCGAGCATTAGAGGTTCCATCGAGCTCCTCCAATGATTGAGCTTCCTTCAATAACTGAGACCATGAATTAAGGCTGCAATTGAGTAACACTGGCCAAAATAACAAACCACCCATGCAGATTCACCGAGGACCAAGAATGCCCCTGCATCAGACACCTCAGGTTTGAAAAGATGCTCTCATATGTTGGAAGAACATCTTCCAGGATTCAACACATAAACCCCAAACTGGTTCTTCACATACCAGTCCTCCAACTTTTCACTTTTCATACTCTTCCACTTCATCTTCATCTATCTCTTCAAGTCTTTATGTGACAACACACAGGTCTGTTCTTCACATTGATCATCCACACCTTCAGGATCCACCAACTCAACTTGGCTACCAATACTCAGGCTTCTCCTACTGAGTGTTGTATCTAGAAAAGGCATCAGGGAAAAATTCTTGTCATCCTTCTCAATAGTACACACATTTCTGACACAATCATACATAGCTCTGCAATCATATCACCAAGGTCTACAAAGCAATATATCAGAACTATTCATCTTCACAATATCACATAACACAAGATCCTTGTACTGGCCAATCTGAACATTAATAAAGCATTGTTCTCTCACTTCCAAAGCATGATCATCTTGAAACCAGCCAATCCTATAAGGACAAGGATGTTTCATTCTATTCAAACTAAGTTTTTGAACCATGTCCTCGACAACAAGGTTATTAGTACTACCACTATCAACAATAACATCATAAAGTTTACCTCCAGACTTGCACTGAGTCCTGAACAAGTTAGTCCTCTAACAAAGATCCACCTTTGTACCAAGCAATGTTCGTCGAGCTAGCAAGTTCTTAGATTCAGGTTCATTCTCCACATTCTCATTTACCATAGCAGTTCATTGGTCACTAGGCTTCTTCTGTGTACACTCAAAAGAACAGTGTCCCTCCTCCCCATAGTTATATAAAGTACCCCTAAAGATAACTCTACCTGTCTTCTTCTTTGATTCTACAGTTTTCTGTTCATCTTCTGCATCAGTCAGTTTATCCTTCACTAAGTGATCAATCTTTTCCTTCCCTTGGGAGTTACTATGTTGTTTCCTCTTCAACTTATCTTCTACCTTCAGAGCATACTAATAATCATCATCAATAGAATCAATCTTTAGCATACCAAGCTCATCCTGAATATTGAATCTCAAACCATTCACATACTGAGCTACCTTTTCCTTACCAAGTTCTCTATGTCCAGACTAAATAGTAAGTTTTTAGAACTCCTCGGTATAATCTTCAATAGACAAATCCTTCTTCTTGATATTCTGCAACATCTTAAACAAGTTAAGCTCATAGTCAACTGGAATGAACTTAGCTTTCAATTTAGTCACCATCAACCTCCACTGATTCATCTTCATTTCACCTTCATCTTCTCTATCTCTTTGTAATTCTTTCCACCAAAGAGTAGCATGTCCTTTCAACTTAATCTATGCCAATCTCACTCAGAAGTGATCTTCAATTTCTTCCAACTCAAAGAAATCTTCAAGTTCATCAATCCAATCAATCAAGCTCTCAGGTTTCAAGGTACCAGAGAAATTAGAAACTTCCATTGAGTAAATATTACTTAATTGAGCTCTAGATCTATGTAACTAACTAATTTTGTCTTTGCTAGATATGTCTCTTCGATCATCACCACTAGATCCAGTAGCTTTAAAGTATTCAACAACTTCCTCATAACCATCCTCAGTACCAACATTCTGAGTTACACTAGTCATAGCTCTTATGATCTCAGCAACCATGCCATTCTTCATCAGCTCCATCTTAGATCTGAAATTAGATTTCACCTTCTCTGTAATCCTAGATTCCACAGTATCACAGAGACCCGCAATTAATCTAGGGTCCAATCTTCTCAGAGGCATCCTTAAAGATAAGAGAAATACCCTCTTCAACAAACCCTACACCGATCACCTTGTGACAATCTCCAAGTTGTATGCAAGTCAAATTGCAACCTACCACTTCACACAAACAACTAGGGCAAGATTCCACAATTTTAGTGCCACAGATCTAC
Source organism: Chamaecyparis obtusa (assembly GCA_027943335.1). Lineage (NCBI taxonomy): Eukaryota > Viridiplantae > Streptophyta > Pinopsida > Cupressales > Cupressaceae > Chamaecyparis > Chamaecyparis obtusa. The sequence continues at coordinate 845,717 of BSBK01004991.1, read as the reverse complement.
AACTTAGATCATATGATCTCTTCACCAACAAGATCAACTTTGCAAGATCAGCCTTGCTAGGTCAACCTTCACTCTAAACAAGATCAAAACTTCACTCTGACACCACCTAATGTAGATCAAGGTGAGAGAATCCAATTAAGGATGGTCCAACCTTGCAACAATAGAACAAAATAGTGGAATAACTCAACACAACAATTATTTTAACTCAGAATTTTCATTAACATGTCTGGCTATAAGGCCTTCCAGGTTAAGGCCAATTACAATCAGAAGTAATTTTGCAAGATCAATTATATCCAATACAACTCTATCTATTTCAGTTTTAAAAACTATCAACCACTGATGGAAACCCTAGGGTAGATCTAAACTTGAGCTCGCAAGCCTCCAACCAATCTCCTTGTCTCCAAGTATGCAACCACTAGCTCTGCTAATACAAACTATCAGAATTCAATCTGATCTACAAGATCTCGCAGGATCATTTCCACAACTTCACTTATCTGGTTCTCTACCACTGCTACCAAAACTTCCAATCTCCCCCTAAACAACTACCCAAACATCCTATAAATACTAATCATTAGCCACAAGTTGGCTGGATGAAACAATTAACACCTACAAAAAAATATTAAATGTTGTACAAGTCATCTCTCAAATCACCTTACAAACATTTAATTCAACATGTCGACCTCCAAATCCACATAGGATAATCCAACAAAATCTACCAACAATAAATGCACCAAGTCGGCCAAGTAAATATTCAAGAACTCCAGTCGATAAGACCAACTACCGAGCATCAAAGAAACAACCAAGCATCAGTGAAACAACTAACCAAGCTAAGCAACACTGAGCAACATAGTCATTACCGAGCACCAGTTCCACTGAGCATCATAGGTTCCACCGATTTCCTTCAACAATTGAGCTTCCTTCAATAACTGAGACCATTGGTTAAGGCTGCAATTGAGTAACACTGGCCAAAATAAAAAACCACCCATGCAGATTCACCGACGACTAAGAATGCCCTGCATCAAATCCCCACTTATAGAATTTGTAGGCATCAATGTACTAGAGACACCAACATCCACAACTAATAACCAACTCAAAAAGAGACACCAATCTCTTATTAGATGCACCAACCTATTCTTCTTTCAAAAAATAGTTTCTTCAATTGATGATGAGCATATCTACTCTCTAATCTTTAAAGTTTGGTCCACTTTGACTAGTATGATGCATTATTGCATTCCACTTCATTATCTCATCTCATGGACCTATTCACCTTTTTTGTACTCTACATTTAGTATTTCCTAAAATGAATTTCTATGCTATGTGTTTGACTAATAGAGTGTTATAGTGCACACACACTCTTCATAACAACTTACTTATTTAAACCTCACTATATATATAGATAAATTGACAAATGTAGAAGTTGACAAAAAATAAGTTAACTCTCCCACAATTTCTCCATTGAATAAACTTCATTCTTGTGACCATTATCGAGTAAGCCAAACATGTCTTCCTTTTTCCATCTTAAGGAAAATTTTGAAACTTGAAACATATAAGTTAGTTGAACAAAATTATCTTATTCTCCTCCTTTTATAGGTGAACTAAGACAATGAATAACTCTTTGTGAACTTGATACTTCGTAAAAAAAATTATGGAATAAACTCTTCTTTCAGTGGAAATAATTTTTGAAGAACTTCATCTTAGGAAAACCAAGGATTTTGAGGACTTAAAAGCATCATTTGAGTCATTATGTCTTTCAATGATTTAGCCTTTCAAAAAATTGAGAGGTTTGTGAACTATTTTTATGGCCAAAAACACCAAACTTGCTAGCCCTTCCTTCTTTTTGATAGGTAAACATTTTGGTGAACTTTCCTTTTGAAGAAATTTTGTTTCAACAAATTTAGCTTATGAAACTTTGAGAGTAGGCATGATGTTTTATTATGAAACCAACAAAAAATTAGGGACAATAACCCTATGTTAATAAAAATTATAAATATCTCACAATTGTTGAAGTTATTTTAAAGTATAATGAAACCCTACACAAAATCCATACAATGATGTGAAATTGACAAGCTAAGTGGAGATAAGCATATTAACTCATATCATGGTATTTGCAAGATCACGAGGGGTCAAAAAGTGGCGATGTAAAAAAAATGTGCTTCTCATCTAGCCAAAAACACAAAAATCTGTGTTGACTATTTAGTAGGCCTAGGTGTCAGTACACTTGGCCATGGAAAAAACCTAAGAATATCATATATTCGATAGGCATCAGATATTTTATATGTATATATATATATATATATATATATATATATATATATATATATATATATATATATATATATATATATATATATATATATATATATATATATATATATATTATAATATATTATATATTACAATATATCTCCTACCACATTCATGTGAACATATATTATAATATATCAAGCCCCCTACGTCGACATGTGAGTATCATATATCTAATACTTGTGGATATAAAATCCACTTTTGCAACAATTGTGGGCTATTTTTACCCACAGTTGTTGCAAAAAATGCATCTAGTATCTGACTACTACCAAATATCCAATCTTGTGAGGCAATTTTTGTTCAAATCAGCCACAAGGTATGATTTTTGTTGTATTTTTATCCATTTTTTGTTAGTTATTTGCATTTTTTATTTAGACTTTTTATTTTTTGGTTTAAAATAGGTTTGTTTAAATTGAAATTGTTTTTTATTATTTAAGCTACATGTTAATAATATAAATTTGAAACTTATTCAAGTATGGCAGATAAAACTGATAATCCTGAGCTTGGAAACCCACACTCTAAAAGCCTACAACCACAGACCCATAGGCACAAAATTGTCCATTTGCAAACCCTCAACCTATATAAGACCTCATAATTGGAGATTTATATAAATTCAAGGGTATCCAAAATTTTCATAATAGGATCCCTACATTATCCCCAATATTTAATACATTAGGATTAATAATAGGCAATATAAAAACCCTCACCATGCAACATAATGTTGCACTTCGATGGCAAGATGTCATGCATTCTTAGTTTAATGATGGGTTGGATTATGGTGGGGTGAAGACCCTTGGAATAACATAAGAACAAATAGTTTCCCTATTTGTGAATCCTCAACTAGACAACCATGTGATCCCAAAAACCCAAAGTTTTCCATGAGATGGTGCACCCATGTTGTGATGCGAGACAAATTCTGGGATTTTTGGTGAATGGTTTTTGATAAACTACCCAATAATAATATGGATGCCCCATTACACTTCATAAAAAAATGAGATGTCAAGTTTTTGTTGGGTAAGCACATGAACTACTGGAGTATGAGATAATTCATGGACATAGGCAGAGGCATGCCATAGGATAGACTAGGGGTACATCAATTAGTAGAGGGCCCATATGTTTTCCCTCCTCTCATCGATCCCCCTCCTAAACTATAACATCCAGATATTATTGTAGAGGTTTCCTAACAAACTATCACTTTGAGTGACCATTTGATTATCCAAACTATGTCACCAGCGCAACTACATGTTGATGATGTTGGTGATGGATCTGGTGGTCCTAACACATCCTTCTTGGGTGCACATGTTTATGTGCCCCATACTTGCACTATGTGCAAGAAGGTATGCTTGGGTCCCCTCGATTATCCTTTCGAGGAACCTATGGACACATAAGAGTTCAAGGTGAATGATATGGGTGGTGCACTAGATCTCATGATAGGGAAAAGAGCACACCTTCGAGAGTCCTCTCATGTGAGATACAAAGACGCACATCCATCATTCATTGAAAATACTTTGGTAAGACTTAAATTTTAATTTCATGGTGCATTTAATTTTAAATAAATATTTATATTAGATTTAACTTATTAAGACTACAAACTTATGAACTTATATACATGGTCTATTTATGTTCATTTGACGTTAGAAGAGGAGATTAGACAAGTCCAAGATGCCACACTCTTGGCCATTTAATTTGGCCTTGATAACTCTATGGTATGTAATTTTTCACTCATTCATTTACTTTTTTTATTAGTATGGATGCTTTTCATTTAAATTATGATAATTAAATTATAAATTAATTAAAATTTTCATCTTATTTTACTCTTGTAGGTTTCACCTTCTGTGAGGGATGTGGAGTGCGAGGGAGGTGCAACATCACACACTGACAAGGTGAAGGTAATTAATAGTTTGAGAATGAATATGCATGTACTTCTTACTTGAGTGTACTAATGTTTATTTACATGGTCTATTTAATAGAGCTTGATGTATGAGGAGGACATGACATAGCTTCATGAGCCCAGCCTCTCAACCAGTTCATTTGGCCATGATAGACACACATTATATATTTTTGAACTTAGTTATTTATATTCTTTATTGTATACATGCATGCCATTTAAAGTGTCATTATTTTAAATATGTATTAACTAGCATTTTTATCTTATTTAATCTTGTAGGTAACATCCAGTGTGAAGGAGGTACAATGTCATGGATTTACATCCTTGTTGACGCACTGACATTGGCAGAAGAAGACCTGCCACAATTAAGTTTTTATTTTAACTCAAGTGCATAGTAAATTTATTTTCCTATCACTAAAATATTTATAGGATAAATTGTATCAATTTCATGCTTGTGAACATATAGAGGTTGGCATTATTAACGTTAGTAATATCCCTTTACTACCTACTAGTGACATATTCTAGGACTCTTGACTGCATTAGGAGACATTGATGCAACAACACCAAGCAACTAAGTTTTACATTAGGAGGTCATGTGATCGTTTGTGCTTAGTATAGGGGTCATCTTAGTATTTTACATTCAATAAGGTCTATATGACCATTTCTATGTAATGGAAGTTTATTTTTGTGTCATTTAAGGTGTAATGTCAAAGTTGCAAAAACCAATGTAATGTTAAACAGAATGTAAAAATGTAACTTAGAGAATGTGAATCATGGCATTTCAAAAGGTAGTTTTGAATGTTTGGGTGGTTGAAGTTTGAATGAAACATGTATAAATGCCTCCAAAAGGCTCAAATGGTTATATTTGGGGTTTTTATTGAAATATTTTCATTTAACTACAATGTTATTCTATGTAATTTCTCTATTTTCTTACACTTTGTTGCAAATGTGCAATCTGTACATGATGGTTTGATGTATAAACATTCTTGATTCTCAGTGGGGCATGTGGTAGCCTTGATTTCCATTTTATTTTCAATCCTTTAATTCAAATTATGGTGTGAGTTTGAGCTAATTTTTAGTTGCTAGTTTGCACCCTGTCATAAGGGTTTTGAGACTTTAAAATGGGTTTTTAGGCCATTCCACCTATTTTTCCTAGTTGTGTCTCTATGGAATGGAAGAATAAGGGTTAGGCTATGGTTGTGTGAAGGTAGAGAGAGAAAGAGAGTCCTCATGTGGGGTTGAGAATGTTGCCTAAATCTATTATCCTTGTGAAATGAAGGTGTCAATGTTGGGTTTTGACAAAACAGTTATGGGATAGTCCATGTAGTGGACTTTTGAGTTTGTGTAGGTGATTTTAAGAATATTTGCTAATTGTTAAAAATTTATGGCCTCCTAGAAGGGGAGATTGAATAGAATTTTATAAAAAAAATTAAATATTATATAAACATAACAATAAATATTATCCAAACACAAAATATTATTAAAACATAGTAACAACGACACTCACATAACAAAAATTATGTAATGATTCCATAAATATGAAAAATACATCTAGTGCACATGAGGAAGAATTTATATCAAAACTCATATTGTATATATCAAATTATTTTTAATAAATATGTATTTCCATATACAAATATGACATAAATGCAAACTCAAACAAAGTTTTACAAAATGTGGCATATGTTATCTCAAATTCTCTACAAAATATACCTGTGACAACTAAATGTCTCTATAACATCCCAGGCTACTAGTGGATCATCAAAATGGAGCCTCTTCAAAGCAGTCTTTGGCTCTAAAGAATCCTACATAAATCAACATCCACTACATAATTCGTAGGATATGTAATAATAACCAAGTACAAAGTATAGTACAATATCCTAAAAGAATCACATCTCAAAAACTAATATAAGGTACAAATATAAACATCATAAGATAGATATGAACAAGTCTCCAATGAATAATAAAAAGAATATAATAGCAAAAAGGATCATACGACACCAATACAATAATGTTGGAATCTCAAATGGTAAAAGAATCACTCCCACCTAATATTATGGAATCAAAGGTCGACTCCCTCCATGCTAAGGAGATAACAACTGCCCCTAGTTGGATAACATTCACAAAATCCAACACAACCAAAAAATTAAGAAATGAATCTTGAAGGAAATAAATATCAAAATACCAAAAAGTTACAATACCAACACCACATACCAAAATCAATCACTAGATACCAAATACTGAATAAATCCAACCGCCAAATAATACTAAAATACTAAGACACACCACCAGAGGAGAATGCAGAAACTATAGAGGATACTTAGGCTATATTCTATGGGAGTGTCATCACATGGCCAACTACTTGAGTTACCATGGACTAGTCTCTTTAGACACTAGACCCTCAAGAGTTTATAAGGTTGAGTTACCCTGAACTGGTCACTCTGGTCCCCAGACCCTCGACATGACCCTTGTGAAACCATGATACCCTCCCATGAAAATGAGGAATTTTAATCATACCTATTCTCTATGTATCATCTCATTCTCATCATTATCCTATACAAGCACTCAAGGTACAAGTGAAGGATCCATAATTAATTTTTTATTTAATATTATTTCTAAGTTTTATTATTAGGTTATCACTTATTAACAAACTTATGATAGGTTACCCTAGTACTGTCCACTTTGGGCCCTAGACCCCTATTGTAATCCACTCTCCTAAGATGCACCTATTTAACGTCACCTAGGCTCATAGATCATAAATAGATCTCACAAATCATATAAAACATGACAATCAATTTCAATTTCATAAAATATTGTTGGAACTCACACTGGTCCTCACACCATAATCCTACAATTACAAGTTGGTCCTCAAACCATAACATGATATAGCACACCCTCTCAAAGAGTTCACAAAATAATGAGCTTAAGAAATCAAGTTAGGTAAAAATAATCGTGACTAAGTCAACATTACAAAAATACTAAAAATGCACATGTGACATAGAAGACAAACCCCCAGGCCTCTGTATACCACTCTTAAAGGCAACATAATTTTCTCAAATAAATAACATCAAACAAGGTAATAGAATATACCAAGTAGTCAAACCATAACACAAGTCTCAATTATTTAAGCATGGTCAATTTTGTTTATTAAATTCTAGTTTAACTTATTAAGAAAATATTCATATAAAATCTCATGCATATATACTTTTTAAATAAGTATTTAAATAAAATATCCATGCATATCAAGATACCATGTATTTAATAATAAAATAATGTTATTAATTTTCTAAATATAAATATAAATGAAAATATTAATATTAATACCCGCATGTAAAAAAATCAATTAATATTTATTATAAATTTTTTTAAAATAAATAAATAATGATAATAATTTTTTTTCTTTTGTTTATAAATTTTGAATCCAAAAATTAATAAATAATATAATAATAATTAAAAAAAATTATAGAAACTTTGAAATTATATATACACGTAATTTTCTCTCTGTGAAGCAATTGATTTTGAAGAACTTAGTTTTGCTATTTAATTTCAATTGGATTTTCATATTCAATCATTTTGATGATTTCAATTTCTATTGTTCTATCAAATACTCTATTCAATAATTTGATCAAACTCTTATTGTCCTTCTAAATTTCATATTTTCCTAAAATAATTATTTGTATGTTTTCACCTTGAACAACCTAGGGTTTAACCAAAACATAATTTTCTTTTGAATCTAAACACAAGGGTGTCTAGAAAACTATAAAATATTATACTTATATACAAATTAATACATGTATGCTCATATGCATAATAAAATACCTAAATTTCTTCTCACAACAAACCCCAAAAATCTTTTCAAATCCAAAATCCCCAACAATAAAAATCATAAAAACTTCAATTCAAAACCCTACAACAATCTGGCAAACATGAAGAAAATAATCTTTTCAGAAAAAATATTTACAAAAGAAAATACAATTTTTGTCTCAAATTCAATAGATCTGTGACGATACTAGTCCAAAATTCATGCTTCCTAAAAATCCAAGCTTTCAAGAAAATTCTTCAACTTTAAATTCCAAGAAAAACCTGTGATCTCCAAATATGTGTGCAATAATAGCTAAAAGGATCTCCAATACTAAAACCCAATGGACAAAGCTCAACATGCAACACCCAATCAAGAATTAGAAGTCAACATGCAAAACCCAATCAGAAATTAGAACTCAACTTCCTAACCTTGTTTTCGTCAATTTCCTTTTTGCATATTTAATTAATTATAATAATAATTATCTACACTTTTCACTTAATAAGCCTTAACTCAACCTTTAACTTAAATTTCTAATTCAATTTTATTAAACTGAATGTGCAACTTAAATTGCATATTAATATTTAATTAATAAATTAATATTTTAGCACATTAATAACTATGCTATTGATAAATTAAATATTAAATAAATTAATTATGCCTATAATTTCATATTTGGACTTATAATTAATTAAATCTCCTATTCCAAATTAGACTTTTAATTAAGTCTTTTTAATAAATAAAGGTATTTAATTAGTTCTCAATAATTAAATATCCTTATAATATTCTCATATTCATAAAATATAATTATTCTAATCTCATAATTAATCTTATTTTAATTATTGTAATAAAATAACCACACAACAAACTCATAAAATATAATTTTTAAATGTTATAATTAATCTCATTTTAATCAAATAACCACACAACAAACTCACTTGACTCACAACACATGAAAATCAACTAACTCAAATAGCAAACAAACTCAGGGGAAGGGCTCACAAAATTTGACAGGATCACACTAGGTGCAAAAATTCTCTTGTCAGAACCACTTAAGTTCCCAACTCTCCAACTCACCAATTCCTTGATTAGGGCCTCAACAAGGTTCCTCCTTTTCTCCCAAGGACTTCCTTAATGTCCACAAATAGAGTAAACTAATCCCAAACTTCTAGGTGATCTATCAATGGTTAAGTGTACCTTCTCTTCTCATGTTCTCTTACATCCTCCCATGTGTTCTCTACCTCCTAAGAAAGTGGTGAGTCTTGCAGGGGTGTTGTGAGGCCTCACCCCTAGCCTATCATAGTCATTCAGTTTTGTTTTTGACATAGACATATTTTATGATTATATTTTGATGCCTTACGGATTTTACTGATACTTATGATGTGGTTTTATCACTTAGTAGTTTGATGGACATTATATTATGATTATATGATGAATAATGAGACATTGATTTGGGACTTAAACATGTGTGTGTTTTAATTTAAATTTATGAATGATTATGATGATGAAGTTTAATTGCAAATTGAATTATATATGGATGCAATGTTTATGTTCGAATTTAATTGAATTAAGTATTTAAGATGAGTTGTATGTATGTTGTGGATAATCAATTATGTCATGAGCTGTTAGATGAATTAACTTGGTTATTGATGCTATGCATTTACATGTTTATTTTTATCTTCTTGGACTACTGATATTGGATTTGAGTGTGCAGGGAAGTAGGCCAAGGTAAATTCGGGGAAACATCACAGGGACATTTTGTGAAAATTCAGTTAAGCCAAAGTTGCTTCTAGAAAGAAGCTAAAAACTTTGTTTTAACCATGTTTTATTTGTGAATGTGTGATGCATGATTGTGTTTAATTTTTATGTTATTGTAATTGTTAATTATGTGTGAATGCCCAAGTGTACATGCCACATGGCTTGTGATGTGTCTTTTTGGTTGTGTCACTTGACACATGTGTTGTGTACTTGTGGCCATGACATGTCCACTTGGGGATTGGTTAAACACCAACCTAGGAAGGTACCCTTTATGATCCCCATGAAAATCACTTGTTAAGGGAGTTAGAGGCTTTGTCATGTATCATAGATTTTCGGATTTGAGCTTCACATGAGATTTTAGGAGGCTTAGAAGTGTCTAGGGAAGAGTTTGAACCTATCTTAGTGAGCCCACTTAATATACCTATAGTTAAGGGGCATTTTTAACCATAGGACAACCCCATGTTGACCATAGGACCCCTTCAAAAGTTAGATTTTCAAAATGGATGAAAATCCACTTTTGAATCATGTGCATGGGTAGAGTTTTCAACCAATTAAATTGAAAGTCTTTGAATCAACTTTTTGGACTACCTTTTTGGTAACCCATTTTTAGAAACTTTGGAAGAACTTGGGAAGGTCATCTAATAGGAAAGAAATCCCATCCCTAGGAGAGTGTGTGGAGGCCTTTTTAGAGGGCCCTCTTCCCTTGGAAAATTTTGACATCCACTCTCTAGATTTATAGATTGTCTTATTTGGAGAAGGTTTTGGAAAGTGGATAGCTCTTCTACAACTTTCTTCCTTAAGCATTGGACCCTAAGTTGGTGAAACTTCATTCTTACTTTTCTTGTTTTGTTATCATGTTGAGAGGGAAAAAAAAAATGCTCTCTTGTAAGCTAGTTCTTGTATGCAAGATTTGTTTTCCCTTCTCATTGTATGTGTGAGTATAATGTTGTTGTTTTAATGGAGGAATTTTTGATTATATGTTGTTGTAGTAATATATTTTTGTTTTGTGCAAATTTTGTTTCTTTGTAGAAGTAAGAGAATCATGAGCTTGTAGTAAGCATGATTCTTGTTTTGAAAATGTGTAGTTATTTGTTGTTCTTGGAGATTTTAGTTTTTTTATGTGTCTTAGTGATTTCATTGAAGGAGTTCTCAAGGCCAAACTCACCCTTGGGAGGGAAGAGTAGCCTTGAGGGTGAAGGAAATTTGTTAGGACAATCTTGAGTGTAGAGTCTCTCCTTGGATAGGAGAGGGATGCATCATGGATGTATGGGCTCCATGTAGCCATGTCTAGTTTTTGTATTGTAAATTGAGGGTCATAAGGAGTATGAGAAGAATGTATTTCGCGGAAGAGTGATATTTTATGAGAAACCCAAGTGATGGCTTAGTTCTCATCAAGAGATGTGCTTCTCCTCTTATTTTGGTTCCACCTTCACCCTACTTGAGTCTTGTTGAGACTCTTTGTAAAAAAACTTAGGAGGGAAATTTCTTGTGTTTGTTGTTTTATGATGTAGTGTTGTGGTTTTCTTGATTGTTTCCCTTGTCTTTGTGGTGTTTCCCCAAGCTCGGGGGTGGCTTCTTAGAAGCCTAGGTTGGGAGGTGAGCACTCCTTGGCCTATGCATTTAGTTTATTGCAAGAATTGGAAGCCTTGAAGACTTATTGTTGGAGCATTGCTCTTGTGGAAATGTCAAGAAATCTTCTTAGTGTTGGAGTATCTTTTGTATTGTGTATTAACTCTTGTAGAGATATCTTGTGATATCCATGAGATCTTTGTGATTTGTAATGGAGTAACACTGTTCAAGTCATGTATTGTATCAAGGATTGTTGTGGAAGGTTGTGAGTATTTGTTGTAAATCTTGTGATAGTTTTATTTATGATATTGTAGAATCATGTTTTTATGGTTACAATGATGTATGAATAAAGTTGGTTCCAATATGTATATTGAAAGTTTCTCAAGCATGGAATAGTGATATCAATTATTGCTTCCTTGAGTTTTCTCACCTTGAAATAGTTAGTGAGTAGATGTAATGGTTATTTTAAAAAAAATATAGTGTTATGTTTTCTTTTAAATAAGGTGAAATGATATCAACCTTGTTTTAGAACCAATGTATGTAAAAGTATTTGATTTCAAGTAAATAATCAATCTCTAATTTTCACCTTTCACCTTTGCAAATAAATTATATTCATGACATGTTAATTTGGATGTGAAACCAATGGTTTTAGTTGCAAATGTCATTAAAATGTATAGCCTTAAAGCATTCTATTGGAAATAATAATGTTAGGAAAGAAATCAACTTTCTCTCTATAACAAACTAAATCATCAAATAAATTGAGGTGTGTAGGATAAAATGATTTTCAATAAAATCAAGGTCCAAACAAGTTAAAAGAAATGAAAATACAAGCAATGAAGTGAAAAAGAGACCTACAAGTCTCTGGAAAATGTATGGGAAAAATTCCCATATATTTTCCTCATACACAGTCATTAAAATATTCATATATTTTGCCACATGGAACTTGGATATAGATAAAATATTAAACCCCTTCAAAAAGGCTATTCCTACCTACAATTTAAGTTAGACCCTAGAGGACCCACTTGGGTTGCCCCATCCTAGACAAAAGTAAAAAAAAAAAAAAAAGTTCACTCTTTACAATTTTTTTTTATATATATAAAGTTGAATAGCAAAGATAATATATTTATATAAATTAAATTTATAAAAAAAAGTTGCGGGTGGGGGGGGGGGGGGGGGGGGGGGTGATTTAATATAATGAAGTTTGTGTTTATTTATTTATTTATTTTAAATGATTAAGTGGGGGGTTATGTGGACCCCATGCCCCTGGCGCATTGCACTCAGGCACGGGCCCTGCTAAGGCAAGGTACCCACGATGCCTAGGCAACGCGGTAGTGTACCGTGCTGGTAGCCAGCGCGACCACCACCTCCACAGTCCCTTAAAGGGACTTACAAACAAAGCACTATTTTTTTTTAATTTATTTTTTTAATTTAAATTTTATTTTTTAAAAAAAACTTAATTTATATTAATTAATATTTACAATATTAATTAATATAAATTTTTTTTAATAATTAATTTAATGTTTATTTTTTGGGTATTAAATAATGTTTATTTTAATTAATATTTTAAATGTTTTTTTTATAATTATTATTTTATAATTAATATATTAATTTTTGTTCTATTAAATCATATTTATCTTAATTAATATTTTAATAGTACTTATTATAAATATTATTTAATAATTAATAGGTTGCTTAATAACTATGAAAATAATAATAATAATAATAATATTAAAAGAACATATATTATTCAATTAATTTATTATTTGGTAGTTAATTGTATTTAATGTGGAAATAATAATCATTTTAATCAGATGGAATAATTAATACAATTATTCTCAAATCATTCATAATCCCTTGAATATATTTACTAGTAATTGGGAATGTTACTACCATTAATAATTAATTTTATTCTCTCTCATAATGATATATGATAAATGTATTGGTCACTAATCACTAATGACTAATACAATTAATAATTATAATTAATATGTTGCCACTTAATTTTATGAGTAATGAAATAGGTATAATTATTAAATAGCTTATTAGAGCTTTACTTGTCACAATTTTCTCAATGCTTAAATAAGAGAATCCAATCGTATCATTGTAGTATTGTATTGGCATTAGGCTCAATATTTGTTATTAGTATAACTAAGATTATAATTGGTACCACCATGAAATGAACTTAGATGTTAGTTGGCATTGATTACAATTTCGCTACCTAGATATCATCCCCTGATAGAACTAAGTAAACTAGTAACTTGAAACACTAACATTTCAAAGAAATTAATGTTTCTCATCTCCTTGCGAACTTACGTCTTAGCCAACTATTAACCCTCAACATAAACTTAGTCTTATTATACCTTTCAAAAAAAAAATTAGTTTTGTTTTAGGGTGAGATAATATGGGCATGACACTTGGTATCAGAGCTTAGGTTTCAACATTGGAACCTAACCCATTGCGTTTCTTAGCTAACTTTGAAACCCTTTTGTAATTGTTAGGATGCCTCCTCTTACGTGTCAAGCTCAAAGGCGTATTAGAGGATGAGGGGCTAGGAAAGCTCCCTCAGGTCACGAGCAAGCTAAACAAAGGGCCGAGGTATCAGCTATTAATCAACAACAACCACCACCACCACCACCACCTGATCCTAATCAGCAGGTCTTGCTAGCCTTACAAAACCTCATCAAAGTTATACAAGAGAGGTTGCCTCTGGTTAGAGAGAGAACTAGAGTCCTCCACTAGATCGAGAGGAAGGGCAGGGGACACATGAGGCAAATTCGGTTCACATACTAGAACCTCCACCAGATATTGTTCAGAGGGAACCCCGAGATGTAGGAGATCATATTAGAGATCTCCTACAGTTACAACCACCTTTGTATCATGGTTCTACAGAGGGTACAGATGCTGAGACCTGGCTTTCAAGCCTAGAGAGGTGCTTTGGGATGCGTCAGTATGATAGCAATGTCAAGGCTCGCTTTGCAGTACTCCTTTTGAGAGATGGTGCTTCCACATGGTGGAAACAAGAAGAATATAAAAATAACACCACTATGGACACCACGTCTTGGGAGACCTTAGAAAGGTTCAGAGATAGATACCTATTAGAGAACTATAGACAGAGACGTATTGATGAGTTCCATGTGCTCTAGTAGGGAGGACTCATAGTGCTATAGTTTGAGACCCGATTCCTTGAGTTGGTACCCTATGTAGACTACATGAACGATGAAAAGCTACGAATCAACTATTTCATTAAGGGACTCAATGATTGGATAGAGGGATAGGTTCACATGACCTCACCAAAGACCTTTTGTGAGGCTGTGGAAAAGGTCTTGGTTGTAGAAGAGATTCCAAGTAGGTCTAGAGATGCTCGTGACATGTCTTAGAACTATAACTCTGCATCACAGTCATAGGGGCACCAGAAGAGTCACTGGAAGAATAATAAAAGACATTCCTCAAGGTCTTTTAATAGGAACCCATAGCAGCAGACTCAACAAAACCATAAAAAAAAGCCACCACAGGGACAGTAGGGCTCTAAGCCCAAATAGTGGCATGCACAGGGTCAGAAAAAGGATCAGTGGCAGTAGTATACAGATGCACCCCCAGGATGGACTTAGTAGTCCTCTCGGGGGGGTTTCAGTGGTTCTAACAGGACAGGTGGTTAGCAATTCTCTAGGCCACAGGGAGTACAGACATTCACATGAGGTCCTTGCTATGCTTGTGGTGCCATGGGGCACTTAGCTCGTGATTTCCCATAGGGACAGATGTCAGGCACTCAGCGTGTGGTAGCTTCAGAGCCTACTGTGGGAGACTTTGGAAAGTCTCATAGAGTTTTTGCAGCAGTAGATAACCACTAGGCCGAGCACCAGGCCACTGTGATAGAGGCAGCAAGTATGATCAGTGATGTTAATGTTACTATACTATTTGATTCAGGTGCTACCGATTCTTTTATATCTCCATTTGTTGTGGAGCATTGCAGGCTTGTGGCAGCAAGATAGGAAGTTAGTTGGGAAGTGGAGTTAGCATCAGGGTCTAGAGTGTCAGTCAACTCTTTAGTGAAGTATAGCCAGGTGCAGATTGGTGATTTCACCACAACTGTTGATCTTCGTATCACACCTCTTGGTTCTTATGACATAGTGCTTGGCATGGATTGGCTTTATGCCCATAGAGCTAAGTTGGATTGTCAACAGAAGAGGATTGAGTGCCTTAATGATAATGGTACACCTATTGTGATTTGTGGGATTCAGAGAGGCATCTCTCTTTGTATGATCTCTACCATGTAGCTTAAGCGGAGCATGTGGAAGGGATGTCAGCTTTTTGCTATTACCATCAGTGATAGAGAGGATGAGGAGGAAAGGGAAATATCTCTTGATGATTATCCTATACTTCAGGAGTTTGCAGATGTGTTTCCTACTGAGCTTCCAGGCATGCCTCCTCGTAGAGCAGTAGACTTCCATATTGATCTTGTTCCAGGAGTTGCTCCAGTTTCGAGGGCACCTTACAGGATGACCACTAATGAGCTTAATGAGCTCAAGATTCTATTAGAGAAACTTTTGGAGAACGGTCACATTCATCCTAGTGTTTCACCTTGGGGCACACCTGTTATCTTTGTTAAGAAGGATGGATCCTTGTGGTTATGTATGGATTACTGACAGCTTAATAAACTCACCATCAAGAATTGGTATCCACTCCCCAGAATTGATGATTTATTTGATCAACTTAAGGGTGCTAAAGTGTTTTCAAAGATTGATCTTAAGTCAGGATACCACCAGCTACGGATTGTTGATAGTGACATTCCTAAGACTGCATTTCATACCAGATATGGACATTATGAGTTCACAATTGTACCCTTCAAACTCACTAATGCTCTAGCAGTGTTCATGAGCCTCATGAATGGGTTATTCTACTCCTTCCTAGATAATTTTGTCATTGTGTTCCTTGATGATATCCTGATTTATTCACGGGATGAAGAGGAGCATGAAGAGCACTTGAGATAGGTTTTTCAGTGTCTTAGGGACAATCAGTTATATGGCAGCTTGTCCAAATGTGCATTCTATAGGACAAAGATTCATTACCTTGGGCATGTTATTTTAGGAGATGGGATCTTAGTAGATCCATCTAAGATTAGAGCCATCATGGATTGGCCTGCACCTACTTCAGTGATCGAGGTCAGGAGCTTTATGGGTTTGGTAGGATATTATAGACGTTTTGTTGAAGGTTTTTCTAGAGTGGCTCGTCCCATTACTTCTCTTCAGCATAAGGAAAAGAAATTTGAGTGGACCGAGAAGTGCGAGAGGGCCTTTCAGGAACTCAAGAAGGCACTTACCAGCACTCCTATTCTAGCAATGCCTGATCCCACAAAGGATTTTGTTGTTTGCACAGATGCTTCCTTAGATGGTTTGGGAGCAATTCTTATGCAAAATGGGTGAGCCATTGCATATGAGTCTAGGAAACTTAAGACTCACGAGCTCAATTATCCCACACACGACCTTGAGTTAGCTACAGTGGTACATGCTTTAGTGAGATGGCAGCATTTTATTTTGGGTCATTGGTTTGAGCTCCATTCAAATCATCAGAGCGTATAGTATATCTTCTCTCAATTGAACCTAAACGCACGACAACATAGGTGGATGGAATTCCTTTGTGAGTATGATTTTGATGTCCACTACATCAAAGGGAAAGAGAATGTGGTTGTCAATGCTTTGAGTAGGAGATGCCATGGAGCCTACTCTATGATAGAAGGTATTGAGTTGAGGGATCTAATATTGCATCATTTACATGAAGATGCTTGGTATGCAGAGGTTAGTCAAGTCATTCAGTCTCAGAGTACCCTTGAGGGTAAATATTTAGACTATTCCTTGGATTAAGATGGGCTTTTACACCATAGAGGATGTATCTATGTCCCATCCTCTAGTGACTTGTGAGTATTCATCATGCTAGAGGCTCATAGGGCCCCTTATGTTGCACATCCCAGGGTAAAAAAGATGCATGCAAATTTGAAACAGTTATATCATTGGCCAAGGATGAGACAAAATATAGCAAAGATAGTGGCACAATGTCTAGAATGTCAAAGGGTTAAGGTAGAACATCGTCACCTTGGTGGTTTGCTTTAGCCCCATGAGATTCCAAAGTGGAAGTGGGATGTTATTTCCATGGACTTCATCATTGGTCTCCCTATTTCATCTCGATGTCATGATGCCATCATGGTGATAGTTGACAAGTTGACCAAAGTAGCCCACTTTTCACCTGTTCAGACCACTTTCACAGCCCTAGCAGTTGCTCAGGTCTTCTTGTAGGATATTGTCAGACTTCATGGCATACCCCATAAGATTATTTCAGATCAAGATTCTCTCTTCACATCATCCTTTTGGAGAGGACTACAGATAACTTTAGGCACTAAGCTCAATTTTAGCACCGCTTATCACCTAGAGACCAATGGACAGACAGAGAGGGTAAATCAGGTATTAGAGGATATGCTTCGCATGTATGTCATGGATCATCAGACTAGGTGGGAGGAGTACCTTCATTTGGTGGAGTTTGCCTACAATAATGGGCATCACACTTCTCTAGGTATGCCTCCCTATCAGGCATTATATGGTAGGCCATGTAGAACACCATTGAGTTGGGACCGCATTGAGGATAGAGTTGCTTTAGGTCCTGAGTTAGTGTGAGAGTTAGAGAAGCATGTGACTTTGATCAGACAGCATCTGAAGGAGGTACATGATAGGCAGAAGAAGTATGTAGATGCCAAGAGGGAAGATCGTAGTTATCAGGTTGGAGATAGGATCTTTTTGAGAGTGCGACCTCATAAGAGTCCAATCCATTTTGGAAAGGGCTCTAAGATTGCACCTAGATTTGTTGGCCCTTTTGAGATACTTGAGCAGATAGGTCCTATCGCCTATCGTCTTGCTTTGCCACCGAGCCTGTCATGCATCCACGATGTTTTTCATGTGTCAGTGTTGAGGAAATATATCTATGATGAGACTCATATTATTGATTGGGATGCCTTATAGGTGGAGTTAGATGGTCAGCTGGCTTTGGAGCCCATCCACATTTTAGCTCGCCGGACGCTAGCTCTTCAAGGCTAAGAGTTGGACCAGGCTAGGGTCCAGTGGGATTGTTATGATGAGGTTACGACATCATGGGAGGATGCAGCATAGATGAGAGCACAATATCCCCATTTTTTGATGAACTCCAGGAGGAAGTTCATGCCTAGGGGGGGAGGATGTGAGGCCTCATCCCTAGCCTATCATAGCCATTCAGTTCTATTTTTGACATAGACATATTTTATGATTCTATTTTCATGCCTTATGGATTTTACTGATACTTATGATATGGTTTTATCACATAGTAGTTTGATGGACATTATATTATGATTATATGATGAATAATGAGACATTGATTTGGGAATTAAGCATGTGTGTGTTTTAATTTTAATTTATGAATGATTATGATGATGAAGTTTAATTGCAAACTAAATTATGTATGGATGTAATGTTTATGTTTGAATTTAATTGAATTAAGTATTTAAGATGAGTTTTATGTATGTTGTGGATAATCAATTATGTCATGAACTGTCAGATGAATTAACTTGGTTATTGATGCTATGCATTTACATGTTTATTTTTATCTCCTTGGACTACTGATATTGGATTTGAGTGTGTAGGGAAGTAGGCCAAGGTAAATTCGGGGAAACATCACAGGGACATTTTGTGAAAATTTAGTTAAGCCAAGGTTTCTTCTAGAAAGAAGCTAAAAACCTCGTTGTAATCATGTTTTATTTGTGAATGTGTGATGCATGATTGTGTTTAATTTTTATGTTATTGTAATTGTTAATTATGTGTGAATGCCCAAGTGTACATGCCACATGGCTTGTGATGCATCTTTTTGGTTGTGTCACTTGACACGTGTTGTGTACTTGTGGCCATGACATTGCCACTTGGAGATTGGTTAAACACCAACCTAGGAAGGTACCCTTTAGGATCCCCATGAAAATCACTTGGAAAGGGAGTTAGAGGCTTTGTCATATCATAGAATTTCGGATTTGAGCTTCACATGAGATTTTAGGAGGCTTAGAAGTGTCTAGGGAAGAGTTTGAGCCTATCTTAGTGAGCCCACTTGATATACCTATGGGTAAGGGGAATTTTTAACCATAGGACAACCCCATGTTTACCATAGGACCCCTCCAAAAGTTGGATTTTCAAAATGGATGAAAATCCACTTTTGAATCATGTGCATGGGTAGAGTTTTCAACTAATTAAATTGAAAGTCTTTGAATCAACTTTTTGGGACTACCTTTTTGGTAACCCATTTTTAGAAACTTTGGAAGAACTTGGGAAGGTCATCCAATAGGAAGGAAATCCCATCCCTAGGAGAGTGTGTGGAGGCCTTTTTAGAAGTCCCTCTTCCCTTGGAAAAGTTTGACACCCACTCTCTAGATTTAGAGATTGTCTAATTTGGAGAAGGCTTTGGAAAGTGGATAGCTCTTCTACAACTTTCTTTCTTAAGCATTGGACCCTAGGTTGGTGAAACTTCATTCTTACTTTTCTTGTTTTGTTATCATGTTGAGAGGAAAAAAAAAAAAGCTCTCTTGTAAGCTAGTTCTTGTATGCAAGATTTGTTTTCCCTTCTCATTGTATGTGTGAGTATAATGTTGTTGTTTTAATGGAGGAATTTTTGATTATATGTTGTTGTAGTAATATATTTTTGTTTTGTGCAAATTTTGTTTCTTTGTAGAAGTAAGAGAATCATGAGCTTGTAGTAAGCATGATTCTTGTTTTGAAATGTGTAGTTTTTTGTTGTTCTTGGAGATTATAGTTCTTTTATGTGTCTTAGTGATTTAATTGAGGGAGTTCTCAAGGAAAAACTCACCCTTGGGAGGGAAGAGTAGTCTTGAGGGTGAAGGGAATTTGTTGGGACAATCTTGAGTGTAGATTCTCTCCTTGGATAGGAGAGGGATGCATCATGGATGTATGGGCTCCATGTAGCCATCTCTAATTTTTGTATTGTAAATTGGGGGTCATAAGGAGTATGAGAAGAATGTGTTTGGTGGAAGAGTGATATTTAATGAGAAACCCAAGTGATGGCTTAGTTCTCATCAAGAGATGTGCTTCTCCTCTTGTTTTGGTTCCACCTTCACCCTACTTGAGTCTTGTTGAGACTCTTTGTAGAAAAACATGGGAGGGAAATTTCTTGTGTTTATTATTTTATGATGTAGTGTTGTGGTTTTCTTGATTGTTTCCCTTGTCTTTGTGGTGTTTCCCCAAGCTCAGGGGTGGCTTCTTGGAAGCCTAAGTGAGCACTTTTTGGCCTATGTATTTAGTTTATTGTAGGAATTGGAAGCCTTGAAGACTGATTGTTGGAGCATTGCTCTTGTGGAAATGTGAAGAAATCTTCTTAGTGTTGGAGTATCTTTTGTATTGTGTATAAACTCTTGTAGGGATATCTTGTGATATCCATGCGATCTTTGTGATTTGTAATGGAGTAACACTCTTCAAGTCATGTATTGTATCAAGGATTGTTGTGGAAGGTTGTGAGTATTTGTTGTAAATCTTGTGATAGTTTTATTTATGATATTGTAGAATCATGTTTTTATGGTTACAATGATGTATGAATAAAGTTGATTCCAATATGTATATTGAAAGTTTCTCAAGCATGGAACAGTGAGATCAATTATTGCTTCCTTGAGTTTTCTCACCTTGAAATAGTTAGTGAGTAGATGAAATGGTTATTTAAAAAAAACAATATAGTGTTATGTTTTCTTTTAAATAAGGTGAAATGATATCAACCTTGTTTTAGAACCAATGTATGTAAAAGTATTTGATTTCAAGTAAATAATCAATCTCTAATTTTCACCTTTCACCTTTGCAAATAAATTGTATTCATGACATGTTAATTTGGATGTGAAACCAATAGTTTTAGTTGCAAATGTGATTAAAATGTATAGCCTTAACGCATTCTATTGGAAACATTAATGTTAGGAAAGAAATCAACTTTCTCTTTATAACAAGCTAAATCATCAAATAAATTGAGGTGTGTAGGATAAAATGATTTTCATTAAAATCAAGTTCCAAACAAGTTAAAAGAAATGAAAATACAAGCAATGAAGTGAAAAAGAGAGCTACAGGTCTCTGGAAAATGTATGGGAAAAATTTCCATACATTTTCCTCATACACAGTTATTAAAATATTCATATATTTTGCCACATGGAACTTGGATATAGATAAAATATTAAACTCCTTCAAAAAGGCTATTCCTGCCTACAATTTAAGTAAGACCCTAGAGGACCCACTTGGGTTGCCCCATCCTAGACAAAAGTTTAAAAAAAAAAAAAAAAAGGTTCACTCTTTACAAAAAAAAAATATATATATATAAAGTCATAGCAAAGATAATATATTTATATAAATTAAATTTAAAAAGATAATATATTTTTTAATTCATTTTTTTAATTTAAATTTTATTTTTAAAAAAAAACTTAATTTATATTAATTAATATTTACAATATTAATTAATATAAATATTTTTTAATAATTAGTTTAATGTTTGTTTTTTGGGTATTAAATAATGTTTATTTTAATTAATATTTTAAATTTTTTTAATAATAATTATTTTATAATTAATATATTAATATTAATTATTATAAATATTATTTTATAATTAATAGGTTGCTTAATAACTATGAAAATAAAAATAAAAATAAAAATATTAAAAGAACATATATTATTCAATTAATTTATTATTTGGTAGTTAATTGTATTTAATGTGGAAATAATAATCATATTAATCAGATGGAATAATTAATATAATTATTCTCAAATCATTCATAATCCCTTAAATATATTTACTAGTAATTGGGAATGTTACTACCATTAATAGTTAATTTTATTCTCTCTCATAACGATATATGATAAATGTATTGGTCACTAATCACTAATGACTAATACAATTAATAATTATAATTAATATGTTGCCACTTAATTTTATTAGTAATGAAATAGGTATAATTATTAAATAGCTTATTATAGCTTTACTTGTCACAATTTTCTCAATGCTTAAATAAGAGAATCCAATCGTATCATTGTAGTATTGCGTTGGCATTAGGCTCAATATTTGCTATTAGTATAACTAAGATTATAATTGGTACCACCATGAAACGAACTTAGATGTTAGTTGACATTGATTACAATTTCGCTACCTAGATATCATGCCCTGATAGAACTAAGTAAACTAGTAACTTGAAACACTAACGTTGCAAAGAAATTAATGTTTGTCATCTCCTTGCAAACTTATGTCTTACCCAACTGTTAACCCTCAACATAAACTTAGTCTTATTATACCTTTCAAAAAAAAAAATTGGTTTGGTTTTAGGGTGAGATTATATGGGCATGACAGGTGTGGAGGTAATGAATTTTTTTTTCAATTCTTGACACATTTCATCAAGATCTTCTCACCTATTTCTTATTGATCTGATCAAATTTCCTATATTGGTCTTGTAGCCCTTAAGCCCCCAATTAGGTCTCCTAATCTGGGTTTTCTAGGCTTTCTTGCAATTTTCTCTTGAAGGACCTCCCAAAAAAATCATGGATTCCTTGGTCAATTAGGAATCCTTAAGATATCTTGTGGGTCTTGTGTTTTTAAGCCTCCATAAAGTACCCTATCTCAACTAGGAGGGTTTAGTGGGGGTTTTAATGTCTTCTAGGAGCTCACTGTTCACAGTAAGGATATGCTTTCCAAATGGATTGTTCAAGTCTCTATATTTTCATCAGGGCTCTATTTGATATTCTATCTCATCTCCAAAGTCTTGGATTCAAATTGCATAGTCACCCCTACAAGAAAGATTACAATTCACCTCCTTCTTCCTAGTCAGGTAATGACTATGCTAGCCTAGGGAAAGGTTACAAAAATGGCGAAAATCATTAACATACCTCCTACTTGGCTATGTAAATTTTAAATAGGCTCCACTTCCATGTCCCAATAGGTCATGATGAACACATAGTGGGATTTTATGGGGGAGCCATGTTTCCACAATGAGCTATATATAGGCTAGTGAAGTGGCTAAAACAAAAAGATTTCACCTAAGCTATGAAACTATATGAAAATGTACAAGTAAATATATAATTGAAACAAAATAATTATTCTTATAAAATTCCCTCAATTCAATCAAAAACCTAATTCATTATTCTATGGTTGTCAAGAAATAATGGATTGTACCTTAACTGGTGGTGATAGAATTTTGATTGCTTAATGCCAGTGATTAAAAAGTTGATCAACCTCAGTATTTGATCCATCTAGAGCTTAAATAGCTTCTTTCCACCAATTTTAGGTGGTTATCACCTCCATTAGACCTAATTCCTTGGTTGGTCCCTTTAGGAAAAAAAAATTCATGCAACTTTGGAAAGTTGCAAGAGTTGTCATGACAAATTTTGAGTAACTTTTTGACAATTTGTCCTAAGTGCTCTTCTACATTCATAGATCACTCCTAATCACCTAAAATGTTGTAAAAAACACTTTTAAAGATAATTTGGGCTCAATTTTTCTATTTCCTCATATATTGAGGACTTTACCAAATTTGGACTCTTTTCCCCCTACTAGGACTATACTAGCTCCTAGGGTTAAGTGAGCTCTCATACTAAGCTTTACTAACTAGTCCAACTAAACTAACCTATCAAAATAAATTCCTCACACCTCTTAGGCTCTCTTGGAGCCTTTATTAACTTCATGATCTAGCTAGGACTAGTACAAGACAAAAACAACGTAGGACACTTAGCCTAGTTTCTAGGTGCTCCTGCGCCATTCTCCCCTAAACAAAAGAGATCAAGTCCCATTGGAAGGGATTGAGATAGAATCAATGCCCAAATTATGTAGATCTATCTTAGAGACCCATGTAGCCTCTATAGATTCCTTTCCTTTCCATTTGATAAGGTATTCTAGGTATGTCTTATGCCTTGTCTTCTTAACAACCTGGGAGCTATTAAGTCTCCACATCCTCTACAACCTCAAATTTCTCATGTCCTACTAGAATTGGTCCTTTATAAGGCACCAAGTCTACAATATTAAACACCAGTGAGAGTCGTATATCTATAGGTAGCTCCACCTTATAAGCATTGTTCCCATACTTGTCTAGGATGGCACAAGGGCCAATCCTTCTCATCTGAATCTTATTTGGGACCCCCCTTCTATAATTTTGCCTTGTTCAAATGAACCATCAAAAGATCCCCTACTTGGAATTGAAGATCTTTCTTTCTCTCATCAACTTTTTTCTTTGTCTTGGTGGTACTGTCCATAAGGGTTTGTTTGACTGAATCATGCACCTCCTTCATGGACTAAGAAAAGTCTTTAGAATAACCACTCCTAGTTGTTGTGTCTCCCAGGTCTATGATCTCATGGATACCCCTTGGGTGAATCCCATAAACCACCTCAAAGGGACTTCTACCTATGGTCCTATTGATGGTGTCATTATAAGAAAATTGTTCTTTTGAAATGACTTGGTCCCATGTTTGACCATATTCCTTCCTTAGGAACCTTAGGAGGTTTCCCAATATTATTAACCACCTTGATCTACCCATCTATTTGGGGATGGTATGCAGACCCAAAATAAAGATTGGTGCCAAGTTTTTGCCACAAATTTTTCCAAAAGTGACTCATGAATTTGGGCTCTCTATTAGATATAATACTCAAAGGTAAACCATGGATCCAGATCGCTTCCCTAAAAAAAAATTCTATATGGAAAGCATCATGAGTGGTTTTGCATGACACAAAGTGGGCCATCTTATTGAACCTATCTATAATCACAAATATGCTATCAAAATCTTGTTTTGTCTTAGGAAACCCTACAGCAAAATCTATGCTAGGAAATTCCCAAGGTCTATTAGGGATTGGAAGGGGTTGATACAACCCTACATTTGAGGAATTTCCCTTAGCTTTTTGACACACTATACAAGTCTCTACATACCTCTTTATGTCTTGGTTCATCTTAGGCCAAAACTAAAATCTTTGAACCAATTCTAAGGTCTTATGTACACCAAAGTCTCCACTCAATGATCCATTATGATTCTCTTTAATTAGGTTCTCTCAAAAGACCTTCTTGGAGAATGTAATCAAAATATTCACTATGGAAATGATTTTGAAAATCCTTGCATACCTTATAAGCTACTAAGAAATCTTCACCCTCTGGGTACAGTTCCTTGAGGCTATTTATGCCAATGCTCCTCAATTGGATTTCTTGGACTGTCAAGAGTCTTCAACTCAAAGCATCTGCCACTTTTTTTGGTGTCCCTTATTATGCATAATTTTAAATGTGTAGGATTGAATGTACTCTACCCACTTCATGTTTTTGTGGATTAGCTTATCTTGTAAATCGAGAAAGCTTAAATATTGGTTGTCTATGTACACCAAAAATTCCTTAGGGAGGAGGTAGTGCCTCCAATTTCTCAATGATTGAACCAATGAATATAACTCCAAATCATATGAGGATTACTTCTTTACCTCACTCAACTTCTCACTATGGAAGGCCATTGGTTTGTCCTCTTGACTTAGGACTACTCCTATAGGAATATTGTTGTCATCACATTCAACAGTAAATAACTTCTCAAATCTAGGTAACACCAAGATTGGTTTGGTATCTATCTTCTTTTTCAAGGTTTCAAAACCTTTGTTATCTTTCTCATTCCATTGAAATTGTGCTTGCATGCCTCCCTTAATGATTCCTAGAACTGGTGTACAAATCTCACTGAATTGCATAATGAACTTCCTATATAATTATGCCAAACCATAGAAGCTTATCACTTTTGTAGTAGACTTAGGGGTAGGCAAATTTACTATTGTATCCACCTTGCTAGTGTCCATTTTAAAGTTCCCTTGTGATACCATAAATCCTAGGTACACCAACTCTTGTTTCATAAATCCACACTTGTCTAGGTTAATGGTTAGCTTCTCCTCATGAAACCTTTGCAACACAACTTGTAAGTGCATCAAGTGATCTACCTTGGCCTTACTAAAAATGAGGATTTCATCTAGGTATACCATAACCCATTTACCTATGAATTATTTGAACACTTCAGTCATTAGCCTCATGAAGGTGCTAGGGTTATTGGAAAACCCAAAGGGCACGACTAACCATTTATATAGGCCTTTCTAAGGTCTTGAAAGTGGTTTTCTACTCATCCTCCTCCTTAATCCTTATTTGGTGGTATCCACTTCTAAGGTTAATCTTTGAAAAGTACTTGGATCATCCTAGGAAATCCATTAAGTCTTCTATCCTTGGGATTGGAATCCTAAACCTTATGGTAATCCTATTAATGGCCCTAGAGTATGTACACAATCTCCAAGTACCTCCTTTCTTTGGGGATAGGATAGTGGGGACTGCACAAGAACTTATGGATTCTTTGGTCAATTAGGAAACCTTAAGATATTCTTTGGTTCTTGGGTTCCTAAGCCTCCATAGAGTACTAGTGGGGGTTTTTATGGCCTCTAGGAGCTCACTATTTACATTATGGATATGCTTGCCAAATGGATTGGTAAAGACTAGTTTTTCATTAGGGCTCTTTTTTATCTTCATTCTCATCTCCAAATTCTTGGATTCAATCTTCATAGTCACCCCTACAAGAAAACTTACAATTCACCTCCTTGTTCCTAGTTGGACAACGACTGTGCTAACCTAGGGAAAGGTTACAAAAATGGCCAAACTCATTACTAGACCTCCTACTTGGCTATGTACATTTTACATGGGATCCACTTCCATGTTGTAAAATGTCATGATGAACACACAGTGGGATTTTATGGGGGAGCCATTTTTCCACACTAAGCTATATATAGGCTAGTGAAGTGGCTAAAACAAAAATATTACACCTAAGCTATGAACTATTAACATATTGAGGCCTTTACCAACTTTGGACTCTTTTCCCCCTACTAGGACTATACTAGCTCCTAGGGTCAAGTAAGCTCTCATACCAAGCTTTACTAGCTCCAACTAAACTAACCTATCAATCTAACTTCGTCACACCTCTTAGAAAAATATATACTTATCCATTAATATTCTAGGGCAATCAATGAATTAGGTTGGGATTGGACCTATATGTTATCTCCCCTCTTTTACCATTGAGATATTGTGATAGGGCACACTCATTCTAGCAATTTAGAGAAGTTGATGCTTGGTATCTAAAATCCTGCATAAAAGACTAGTATGTACATGCATGTATAAATATCTAAAAGATAATGATAGGGATCGGTTGATCATGTGGATCTTACAAGCAAGTAACTAGGACTTTGTCCCTCAACCATATTAGGCACATCAAACATAAATATAAAACATACATGTCAATCATACACATGTATGGGGTCAGTAAAATCATAAACATAATATACATGACATCAAATCATACGTAATATCTGAGGAATTATAACCTATCTAGATATCTATCTTCCTACCTATCTATCTACCTAACTTCCTACCCACCTATCTCTCGACCTACCCACCTACCTAAACATCCACTCACCTACCCACCTACATGTCCATCCATCCATCTATCTACCTACCTACCTACCTACCTATCTACCTATCTATCTATCTAACTAGCTACCTATTAGCTATCTAGAGATACCTACCTATCTACCTATCTATCTAGCTAGCTAGCTACCTATTAGCTATCTAGAGCTAGAGCTATAGCTATTTGATAAGTAAAAGGTATTTTTTTGCAACAAGTTCAATTGCCATATTGCTAGATCAGGATTCAACTATGTAGTTTTTGAGTCAAACACACTCATTATCTATCTATATATGTACCTATTTATATACCTATCCACTCACCCACCCATCCATCCACCCACCTACCTACCCACCTACATTTTTACCTATCTATTTATTTACCTACCTATCTATTTGTGTACCTCTAGATGTGCACACTAAAGCATGTCAAAAATTTATGGCATCCCTACAATTCAACACTTGAAAAAAAAATTGACACCTAAAACTTGATGTCATTATCCTTAATGTAAATTAACTATGAGAATTTTATATAAAATCCATAAGACTCGACAAGTCATTAAGTGGTTTTCATACACTTATCAAACTTACTCCATATTTTATATAAAATCCATAAGACTCAACTAGTCAATAAGTTGTTTTTATGTAACCATCAAACTTTCTCCATGAATAGGTACCCTAAGAAATTAATATGTGTTTCATGCAACCTTCAAACAAAATGCAAACAACTCAACCACATAATGTCACTCGAAATATTTAAAAAGAAATCCATCAACCTACCTATCTTTCTAGTAACCTATCTATTTACATATCTACCTAGAATGAAACACTTAAAAATGTAATATAATTAGTGACACTTGGTTAATGTTATTAGCTTTAATGCAAAAAAACACCAAAAACATAATAGTTAGATGTAAAGTAGATATGCGAATTTATATAAAATCCAAAAAGGTCAACTAGTCATTAAGTTGTTTACGTACTCCATATTTTATATAAAATCCATAAGACTCAACAAAACACTAAGTTGTTTTCATGTACTCATCAAAATTTATACATGAATAGGTACCCTAAGGAATTAATAAGAGCTTCATGCAACCTTCAAATAAAAACTATATAGCTCAACCACATAATATCACTATAAACATTTCAAATAAATTCATACAACTTAATGATCTTCAATTATACCCTTCACACAAGAGTGGATGTCACCAATGATTGTGAATGAATAAGCATAATAACTATTGTTAATAGCTAACATGCATCCAACCATTAAAAATTCTTAGTTTTGATGTGTATTAAGGTTGATGATAAGATTGATACAATTGTGTCATGCAAAAGAGTTAGTCTTCTCACCATATGAATAAGCACACTAGACAAACCAAAGGAGTTTAAATTGACATTTAAAAGAAAAACCATATATATGGTTAGAACCTTCAATAAAACTCATATAATATATCATGCACAAGGGTCAATATTACTCAACCATGATGCATGGACAAAAGCATTAAGAGTTTTATATAACCTTTAAACAAAATCCATTCAACTGAGTGGCATATATGCCATTACAAAATTCAAACAAAACCTACAATTAAATTAATGAATGACTTATCATTTTAGAATTTCATTGATGATACCTATTAAACTACTTTAATTAATTCTCATAATATATATTTGATTAGTAAAATATAATTTAATTATATTTTTATTTTATTTTTTAAAAAACTTTTAAAAATGAACAAGAAACACCACTTAAAGGATGACCATGACCATCCTTAAGACTTTGACAAAAGGTATTCCTACCCCTCCTTAAAAATATATTTTTATTAATTATAATTATTAAGCAATATTTACAAGAAATTTAATTATCCATTAGTACACAAATCTATTTACAATAAGATAGACATATTTTAATTAATAGTACTCTTGACATTTATTTTCATATTATTCCTTCCAAAATAAGTAAACCTTACACATTTCACACTTAACATTAATAAACATTTTCACATCAAATAATACATAAATAATGTATATATTTAAGCCAAGAGGCTTCCTACATGGCATCATTCATCAATGTAAACATATAGAAACTTTTTTAAAAAATTAGCATTCGTTTGAGTGTCATTATATGTTCCCATGATCGGTTATAATATTCCATCCTTTATGATCAAATAACTATGACACCGAGAAATTCCAACGGAGTGCTTCCAAAATTTAAATGCAGTTATCAACTTAGATATTGATATTTTTATAGAAAACACTTTGAAAGAGAAAATATACTCCATTAGTTTTTATGTGAAATCTTTATTTTTTCTGTACAAATAAAATGATTTGGTAGCTTGGGAGAGTATATTATTTTTGAAACTGAGAACATCAATCCTCCTCCCAGTTTATTAAAATAATAGAGTTAAACAACCCTTCTAATGAGAAAACAAAATTTGGTGCGAGCAATTAACCTTAGCTTCTTTTTCCAAACATGTTATTAAGGAGTGAAAAGAAAACATACTGAAAACTTGATTACGACATAGACTGAATTGGTCATTCTGGAAGGAACACCGTGGATGACAGGATTCGAACCTGCACGGGCAGAGCCCACATGATTTTTTGTTATACCTGATAACAACTCTGACACGTATAAAAATTTATTTTAATGATTTAACACAGTAGTTGTGATTAAATTTATTTATTGAAACTCTAAACACGTTTTCTTTCCAAACTTTATACCAGTCATATTAATATACGTTTGGAGATAGATATGCAAGTATTATAAGAAACTGAAAATGATTCAAAGAAAATGTTATTGGAACAACACAAAAACATTTGAGGTAGCGACCATCCCTTCCAAAGCACCGCCACTTCAGGGCATTAAACAAATAGCCATCAAACCATGCACATCCAATATACAGAAAATAATACAATAGAAAATAGAAAATTTATAAGTTTCTATATTCGTGGAGACCATAATTTAGAAAATTAATAAGTTTCTATATTTTTAACGTAATACAAAGATTCCATTCTCCTTCTATCTACCACACGTCCCTTACATGAAACGAGATAAGCACAAAAGATATTTAAGAATTTTAAAATCTTAAATGCTAAAAGTCGTTCAATATAAAGTATATAATATTAATATATCACTAACTAATATAGACTCTATATTTAAAATACGCCGAGATGTATCGAGGCGTTCCATTTTTTCAACTTTAATTTTTTCTCTATATTAAAGGTGAATGATGAAAAAATTGAACGCCTCGATGCATCTCGGCGTATTTTAAATATAGAGTCTATATTAGCTAGTAGCAGTTGCAGCGCGTGCAACACATTGAATAAATTAATAAATAATTATATAATATATTTATTTTTTAAAATAGAATTTAATATAATATTATTAATATAATATAATTACTTTTTCTAACCCTAATTGTATTACACACCGATTAGTAATCCTAAGATATAGTTGAGTTATTGATAGGGTTAGAGTTTAGGTTGTCGTTATGGTTAGAGTTTGGATTATACTTAGGGTTAGGTTTAGTGTTAGGGTTTATATTATGTTTAGGGTTAGTGTTTGGATTAGGTTTTAGTTAGGGTTCATATTAGGGTTTTGTTAGGGTTAAGGTTAGAGTGAGGGTTAAGACAAATATTACAGTTGAGGTTAGGGTTTGGTTTATGATTAGGGTTAGGATTAGGTTTTGGGTTGATGATATATAGTTAGATTTAGGGTCATTCTTAGGTTAGAGATATAGTTATAGTTAGGGATGAGGTTAGGTTCTAGAGTATGGTAAAAATTAAAGTTAGGATTAGGGTTACGATTTAGTGTTATGGTTAGAATTATGCTAAGTGTTAGAATTTGCATGATATTTAGGATTAGGGTTAGGGTTTGCATTAGAATTTAGATTAAGGTTAAGATTAAAATTATAGTTTTGGTTAGGAATATATTCAAAGGTTACCTTAGGGTTGAATTGTGATTTAGGTTAGTGTTTAGATTAGGCTTTAGTTAGGGTTTGGTTAGGGTTAGCACAAGAGTGAGGATTATAATAAAATTAGGGTTAGCGATAAGTTTTAAGTTATGGTTAGTGTTAAGAGTCAACATTATACTTAGGGTTATGGTTATTGTTAGGGTTTATATGTAATTTAGGGTTAAGGTTAAGGTTAGGGTTAGGGACATAATTATGGTTATAGTTAGTGTTTATATTATGTTTTGTTTAGGGTTTAGATAAGGGTTTGGTTAGAGATAGAATTTAGGGTTACATTAGGGTTTGGTTAGGTTTACAGATATCATTATATTTAGAGTTAAATTATGGTTATGGTTCAAATGTGGATAGAGTTATAGTTCAATTGGTTTTATGGTTGAAGAACAATTAGGGCAACGCTTAAGGATATGTTAGTGTTTGGTTTCAATAAGAGGGAAATATTTAAGATATGGCTAGGGTTAAAGTTAATTATAGTTACGGTTTGATTATAGTTAGATTTTGATAGTTGTAAAGGTTTAGTTATACCCAGTTTTGGATTATAGTTCAATTAGGGCTTATATTAGGATTGTATTTTTGCCTAGGATCCAAATAGCATTAAAGTTTAATTAAGGTAATGGTTAGGTGTAGGTTTAAGTTAAATTATAATTAGATTAGGTTTTGATAATATCAATTAGGATTAGTGCTATGGTTCATATGTATATCTCAAAATTAATAGCATAATTTAATATAATATTATTAATACAATATAATTACTTTTTCTTAACCCTAATTGCATTACGCACCGATTAGTAATCCTAAGATATATTTGAGTTATTGTTATGGTTAGAGTTTAGGTTGTGGCTATGGTTATGGTTATGGTTAGAGTTAGGATTATAGTTAGGGTTAGGGTTAGTGTTAGGGTTTATATTATGTTTAGGGTTAGGGTTTAGGTTAGTGTTTGGATTAGGTTTTGTTTAGGGTTTAGATGCGGGTTTGGTTAGGGATAGAATTTAGGGTTACATTAGGGTTTGTTTAGGTTTACAAATATCATTATATTTAGGGTTAAATTATGGTTATGTTTCAAATGTGGATAGAGTTATAGTTCAATTGGTTTTATGGTTGAATAACAATTAGGGCAATGCTTAAGGATATGTTAGTGTTTGGTTTCAATAAGAGGGGAATATTTAAGATATGGTTAGGGTTAAAGTTAATTATAGTTAGGGTTTGATTATAGTTAGATTTTGATAGTTGTAAAGGTTTAGTTATACTCAGTGTTTGGATTATAGCTCAATTAGGGCTTCTATTAGGATTGTATTTTTGCCTAGGATCCAAATAGCATTAAAGTTTAATTAAGGTAATGGTTAAGTGTAGGTTTAGACTAAATTATAATTAGATTAGGTTTTGATAATATCAATTAGGATTAGTGCTATGGTTCATATGTATATCTCAAAATTAATAGTATAATTTAATATAATATTATTAATGCAATATAATTACTTTTTCTAACCCTAATTGCATTACACACCGATTAGTAATCCTAAGATATATTTGAGTTATTGTTAGGGTTAGAGTTTAGGTTGTGGCTATGGTTATGGTTATGGTTAGAGTTAGGATTATAGTTAGGGTTAGGGTTAGTGTTAGGGTTTATATTATGTTTAGGGTTAGGGTTCGGGTTAGTGTTTGGATTAGGTTTTAGTTAGGGTTCATATTAGGGTTTTGTTAGGGTTAAAGTTAGAGTGAGGGTTAAGATAAATATTACAGTTGAGGTTAGGGTTTGGTTCGTGATTAGGGTTAGGATTAGGTTTTGGTTTGATGATATATAGTTAGATTTAGGGTCATTCTTAGGTTATGGTTTGCATCCTGGTTAAGGTTTAGGTTAGTGGTATAGTTAGGTTTTGCATCATTCTTAGGTTAGAAAAATAGTTAAAATTATGATTATGCTTAGTGTTAGGGTAAGGGTTAGGATTAAAAATAGCAAAATGGTATAGGTTAGGATTTAGTATTTTAGTTAGAATTATGATCATTGCTAATGTTTACATAATGTTTAGTGTTAGGGATTCAATTTTGGGTTAGGTTACCAGGCCAGGGTTATAATTAGGATTATGGTTATAGTTTATAGTTAAAGTATAAATTTATGGAAGTCCATTGCTACACAACAGTCCAATATTTAAAACAAATACATTTATCTTGTATTAAAATATAAATTAAAGAAAAATGAAAAAGTTTGATAAAATGAGTAAAAGGTTTGTAAAAAAATTATCAAAATTTATATCATATGAGTTTTTAACATATTTAATATTATATACAATTGTCATGTACCTCAATTTCAAAATTTCTTTAACAAAACTCATACAAAACACACATATATATTGTTGTTCGTCAAAATTACAAAAATAAAAGAGAAAATATTTGTTCCACTACAGCCATTTTGAATAGCTAAGAAGTATCAGTAGTAAAAAAAATTAACTATATGTAAAATACTTCGCCGTAATGATGTAAGCTCATGACATATTCTTCAGCGATGAGTTCGGTGTTGCGCCCTTTATTTGTAAAATGATCACGATACACTTCTTTCATCATAGATGGAAATGCATCTACTTTTTGAGATGTATCCCGAACTACTTTTGCAACATCTTCCATTTTCAATATTTCCAGTTCTTCAACATTGTCAATCATTAAGGCTGTGTGCTCAATAGTTTTGATAATTTTTGTACAACACTCTAAAACTAATCTCGCACATTTGTCCACGTCAGTTTCAAAAACATCATTCGAGTTTATAGAGGCATTTGGACTTGCAACAATGATTTCTGATTTATTTTCTGAAACATCCATAGTTTGAATTGTTTGCTGCAAATTGAAAATAAAAAGATTAGTATTTAGAAATTACATGAGAATAAAACTATCCATAATTTACAATAAAAAATTGAAATGAATAGTTTTTAGTAATACCATACCATGCAAAAAAAAGTGAAAATACTTAGTTTAAGATATTACTTGACATACTATGATAAAATCTCACCAAAATAATTTGAAATACCAAAAAATAAAAAATATTATAATCATTCATGAATCTATCCATTTTGTTTTTTAATGAAAATATATAGATACAACATCATGTACTTAAATTATAAAATTATTTTCAACTAATAAACGTACTATAGTATGAAATGTATCTTAGTATAAATAAACCTAAAATATGTGATCAAATAAAATATGATTGTACAATTTTAAAATGTATTCAAATAAGTAACTTGCATCAAATAATGTATTTAAATTACCAACCTCATTGAATATAAATAAATCAACATGTATATTTTTTATACCAAGAATTTAGATCAAGAGAGAAAATATCAAGATATTGTTAACTATTTAGAGAAGCTCAAACAACAAAATTGTGTTAACAATATTTATTACATCAAATAATTTCTAAGGATTTCAATTTGTTCTCTTCTTCTTTTCTTCTAGCAACTTGTTTTCCTCTCTTCATTTTTTCATATCTATCATATGTGAAGGGTGGCATAATTCTTAGTCCTTCCAAAGATTTGACACGTGATATTGCCACAAATGTTAGACCACTTCTTTTAGTGGGACCTATATCAATAGTAGCTTTCTGTAGTGTAAGCCCTTGTGACTTGTGTATGGTTAATGCCCAAGCCAATCTCAATGGAATTTGTTTTGTACCACCCCTATCAATTGAAGGAATTGGAACTCTCTGAGGATGATGATCATCGAAAGGAATTCCAGAGTAATTGTCAAAATCTACAAGTACATATGATGGCGGTAGAGGTGGTGCACTTCCAGGTCTATATATAATACTTCGAATATATCCCAGTGCTCCATTGACAAGACCTGCTTCAATCCATAAGTTTGAAGTTAGCATTACCCTTGCATCTTTGCTAAGTAGAAGTTCCATGTCAAGCTCATCACTTCCATCTCCATCCATAGAAGTATGTGTTGTTTTAATAGCAATGCTTCGTGCAACAGGGTTTGATAATGATAATAGCTTTTTCTTATTATGATTGTGCACATTATCATTTGTTGAAAATAAATGAACACTATTTTCAAACCCATCATTTTCTATACTAATCATGTTAGCGTTGCATCTTGACATAAGTAACATCCAATCCTCTACTATAGGGTTTGCATCCCTTATATTTGATAGAAGAATACAGAATCTTTCTTGCTCGTTGCTCTGTCCATCCTGTCTGAAAAGATGAGTTAAAGTAACTATAGTTTGGAATTCTTCCCATAGCAGTTTTGCATGCCTTCTACTTTCGTATGCAGGTCTATCATTGATAGGAGGTAATTGTGCTAGATCTCCAACCAATATCATGGATATCCCTGAACAAATATTAAAGTATGTATATTAAAAAAATATTTACATTGGAATTAGTATTCTAATAGTAAGGAAAAAAATATTTACTTTGGAATTAGTATTCTAATAGTAAGGAAAAAATATATTACAATGTAGATCTCTTATTCTAAGAAATTTAAATACTAAACATACCTCCAAAACTCTTATGGCTATTTTTTGGAAATGCTTGTCGAAGACGAGAGTCTATTTTCTGGAGTAACCTCTCTCCAAGGAAGCTCATTTCATCTATCAATATATACTTTATGTGAGACATTTCCTCTTGGAAACTTGTAAGTCTTGTTCCTTCTAGCTCACTGAATTCTTTTATTGGTATTCTCAACTTAGAATGAATTGTTGATGCTCCAATGTTGAATGCTGCAACTCCCGTTGGTGCAAGTAATAGAAGAGGAGACTGTTGTGGAGAGGATGCATTTTCTAATGCTTGACTGATTGCACCAATTAAATATGACTTTCTTGTTCCTGCTGTGCCTTGGATTATCATACGTAAGGGTGATTCATCTTGACATGTATGATAGTGAGATATTATGATGTTAACTGCTTTGTTTTGTTTTTCACTGAGGTTTTTGTAGTCCACACATTGTGGTATCTCATCATAAATAAGAAAACCCGCATTCCTCATCAATTTAATGAAATTTATAGCTTCAGTTGTGTACTGTTCGCTTTGAAATTCTTGAGACCAATTTGTTTGTCGATCCATATCTCTTCTCCCCAACATATCTAGCTCTGAAACTTGCATAATCTGTCCACGATGAAGTCTAGACAAAATCTCCCATTCGTTCTCTATCGTAGTACCTTGGGCATTATCATTATCTTCAGATTCTGAATCAACCTCATTTTCAGTATTGTCACAATCTCCTCTTCTTTCTAGGTGCCATGGATTATACCTAAAGTTATCCCATGTTACAACTATAGATTCATCACTATTACCAATATCTGTGTGAATGTCACGAAAAGGTTTATAAAGCAATAATTCTGAAGAGCAAAAATCAATCCATTTTTCTGAGTGGCGTGCAGGAACTGAGTAAAATCTAGGAAAGACTCTTACAATAGCTGCTATTTTTCTTGGACTCCATTTATCATCACCTCTCTTTTTTTTGTTATATATCCATGATTTTGCAACATCAATAAGGCACAAAGCTTCCATAAAATGTGGCCTATTCATGTAAGCATCAATGAAAGATATGGTATGTTCCTCATTTTCATCATCAACATTTAAGTCTACACGTTTGAATACTTCCTTTGAAACATTTAAGTTGATAAATACTCTACTACTCTGCACCAATGGAAGTTCTAGTAGCATATGACTTGTTTCTTGGGCCCCAATATCCCTTTCTATCAATGTTTCAGTGAGAAGTCGTCTATAAGCTTTTGATGCTAAATCATCAGGATTTTCTATATTTGCTAGTCGAAATAACATCTGATGGTATGTCTCTGAACTTCTTTCAGCTTTTGTTGCATACTTTGCAATATACTTAACCACGGCATGTTTAGACATAACAGGTTGCCAATCAATATTTGCTCTCCAAAGTTGAAGTATGTAACGGTTGTATGAGTTAACTCTATCATCATTTCTGAATGGCTCAAATATTTTCTCACCAGTTTCTAGATCTTTCTTTATTCTAGATCCTTCTAAATTCAATGGCCACAGTGCATTATACCTATATTTCATTAACATATATTTTCATAAATATAATGATATATTAAAAGAGAATAATATAAACATTTGAAATAAATAAAATTGGTTACAAATTATTTACCTGCAAACCAATTTTCCTCTCCTTTTTCGGAGACATGCACCTTCTTTACACATTGTGTGCCTTTGTATAGTATTTAGAATCTCATCGTAGTCAGTGTTGAAATCACTTTCTAACAACTGTCTAGTGTTTTTCAAACATGGGTGTTGACTGAAGTTTCGGTATGCCTAAAACATAAATTTAAATATTTCAATATTACACTTTTATCTTCTTTTAAAGTGACTATATTAATGAAAAGGTTATCTTATTAAATTTCTACAATCGTACCTGTATGTTGCGGAGGTGCATGTCTCGTCTCGGGTTGCATGCATGAACCAAATCATGGAGATATGATGCCACATAGTATAATTGATCTTGATTACGCCAATCAATATTTTCCATATCTGGTGCTCCGTTTAACCATATAAAACCATGCACATGTGCGGATCCCCTATGTTGCCATTCATATTTGAACCAATAGTCTTTAACATTCATACCACTCTCAAGTATCTCTTTCCTGAAAGCTGTGTTTCGTAAATGCATGTATTGTGCAACAATGTGTGGGTAGTCAATTATATTTTGTTTTCTCCACATCTGTGCTTCTCCAGGATCACTCGGTGGTGTTCCAGGCATCATTGCATGCAAATATGGCCAATACAAGTCTGCTGCACTTAATGTAAAAAATATTGTGGGCGTTCCAAGTTGATGAAGCATGTCTGTTAATTCTGCTCGACACTTTGTCCAATATGATCGTGTTCCCCTTAAGCTGGTTCCAAATCGCATCAATCTATCTGCTAGATGGGAGTGTGGTGTTTTGTCCAATTGTTCACGCAACTCTTGTATTGTGATTGGTAGTTCATGCAAACTTCTTTTCACACAAACACTTGTGGAGCTATGTGCTCGGTGTCTCATAATCATATTCATCATATAGTAACGAAACCTTGGATGCTTTCCAAATCTATTATCTCTATATCGTATCAAGTGCTTCACATATTCATGTAAATGTACTCTCCTTAGACGTGGTTCCAACCAATCACATTTACCATTGGGAAATAATGATGGGAATGTCATGTCAAGCAAACCTGGTGTAGTATATTCATTTATGGGAGATGCACCAATGTTAGGCCAATCCATTATTGTTGTTGGGTCTACATTAGGATTTTTTATCCATTCACGAATCAACTCCATTTCTCTCTGGGCATTTGGTGGTTTGGATGCCATCGATGTTGTGTGCTCTATTATATTTCTGTCATCTGTCTCTAGCAACGGGCCCACAAAAACCATGTCATTTTTGTCTGAATCAAACTCCATATGTATTGTTCTTAACTCACTAAAAATGTTATGATCTCCATTTGGTGATATATTGTCCAAAGCATTTTCATCAACAACCACATCAGAGTAAAACTTATCATGCATAATTTTATACTGTAATGCAGTGTAGACATGTTCTCTATTTACTGTAAAGTTATAGTTTGTTCCACGTTGATCTCTTCTACGTACTACAATCACTGGAAGATCTTTTACTAAGTGTGGCAATTTCTTTGTGACACTTTCAATGTTTTGTGGAAAACTAATCGTGTGCCCTCTGTATTTTAATTGACCACCAGTTGCATGTGTCACTTGTAAAATTGGGCTCACATGCGCAATGAGCATTTCTTCTACTTGAGTTAAATTTGCTAATTCCATTGGTTGCGCCCCAGGATCCATATTATTTTCAACTGAGAATCTATGGTTTCCTTTTTCTTGTCTACATCTACTACAAACAGGACCCTGGGGAGAACGAGAGACATTAATTCCAATGTAACATTCTTGACAGATGTAGCACATTGTTGGTGATGCCAACCTATCTAATTTATTTCGAAATGCCAGTTGAAATTTCATGAAATTAGATTCTAGCAATCCATTGGCGTCTGGGAAACCATGTTGAGTTGATTGAGGACTTGATGGTACTGCATGTTGATTTACATTTTTTGGTGTTTCTGCAACATGTTCAACTGACCTAAAAGCTTCCTCTTCCGCATTCTCTTCACAATGTTGATTCTGTATATTCATTTGAACACTATCATGATGTCTGATTTCTTGTATTTCATGTAGTCGGGGATTATTTTGTACTTGTCCCTCACTATGTAGACCTTCATAGTCTATAGGATGCATCCCAACATCACTCTGTTCCATTATCACTTGTTGTGCATGTTCCTCCTCATATGTGCGTTGACGTGTATTTCTATTTGTGTCTCTATCTTGTAAGTTGTCCATGTCTTGTCTTAGAGGATGAGAGTGATGCTCAGGTGTTTTTTGGTCAACATTTCTGTTAACATTATCCACTACTATTGCTTCACTTTGTAATTGTTCAGTAGTGACCTCTGATCTATGTTTACCATATTGTTCTCCTTCAACTTCTTCTCTTCGACTTGCAGATTGATCCACTTGAGCACCAGTCATTTGCTGCATACGACGTCTATGATATTCCTGTTGATATTCTCTTTTGTATTGTTTTCTCTGTTCCTTGGTTTCAAAGAAAAGTTTCCTTGCTCGAACCATAACTAATATATAAAATGCATATAACACTTAAATAATTAGAAAATAGTTTTTTATATCATTGTTATAAAAATAATTTTTTTAAAAATAAGAACAATATATAGTAAAGAGAAATGTTCTAAAAAGCTTAAATTATAATATTAAAAATAATTATTGAAAAATATAATTCCTAAAAATATTAAAGACAAAAATACTTAAAGAATTTTATATTTTAAATGTTAAAAGCAAAGTTCAATAAAAAAAAATATGGGCTTGTGTATTCATCACATATGTATTAATGCAATATTTAAATTTATCTATAATTTATGACATAATTTTTAAGAATAAGAACAATATATATAGCAAAGAGCAATCTTCTCAAAAGATTAATTAATAATATTTTAATAATTATTCATCATGTATGTATTAATGTAGTAACTTATTTTAAATTTAATATTTAAATTTATCTATAATTTATGACATAATTATTTTTAAGAATAAGAACAATATATAGCAAAGAGCAATGTTCTCAAAAGATTAATTAATAATATATTAATAATTATTGAAAAATATAATTTCAAAAAATATGGGCTTGATGTATCCGTCACGTATGTATTAATGTAGAAATTTATTTTATTTTAATATTTAAATTTATGTATAATTTATGACATAATTATTTTTAAGAATAAGAACAATATATAGCAAAGAGCAATGTTATGAAAAGAATAATTAATAATATATTAATAATTATTGAAAAAAATAATTTCAAAAAATATTGGCTTGTGTATCTGTCACGTATGTATTAATGTAGTAATTTATTTAATTTTAATATTTAAATTTATCTATAATTTATGACTTATGGGAATAGAAATTATATCTTATTTCAAAAATATGAGATGAATAAAGTAATCAATACAAAATTTTAATTTTATTTTAGCAAAAAAATAAAATTTTATTTATACTTTAGTAAATACAAAATTGTGTGCTCGATACTACAAAATTGTTTGTTGCATGGACTTTTTCTTTCATTACATCTGATCCAAGTATCTTAAAAACCCATCCTTAATTAACTCGGAGTCTCCTTGCTCATATTGTTCATCGTAAAACAACTCTCTGTAGAAGCTGCCGAAAGAAGAGTATATATCAGCTGTTCCATATAATGATTGACTTGTTTCTTGAATGAAAGCAACATCATTGCCTTCAATGGCATGTGCATGTAACGTTATGAGTTTGAGCCTTTCTATGAGTTCTTTGCACAAGTTCATAATTTCTCTTCCCAATTTCTGAACATCAGTATCATTGAAGTTGTTTGATTGAATACTTGATACTGGAGGACTTGTATTTGAGTTATCATTCGTAACCGAATGCTCAGAGGTGGTATTTGGAATTTCTATGATTTCTACATCTTCTTCATGGTTTTCCATGACTGGAATTTCCATCATTTCTATTTCATCATTAGGATTTTCCATAACCTAAGATAAATAATCAAGAAATGATTTGTAAAATAGAACAAAAATAATAATTTAACAATAAATTAAATATTATAATATTTAATGGTACCACAAACTTATACCATTAACACATATATCTATTACTATTACTATGACCTCTAAACTATAAAAATTAGTACTTTTTAAATAATACTAACATCTATCTATCTAATACATGACAAATACATGCCAAAGGCTCCAAAGAATAGTAGATAGAATAGTAGTTGTTCGTATGGTTGGAGGAGGTATGGTAAAATAAGAGATGAATGGTGTTAGGAGCAATTAATGTGCTTAATTAGATCCATTAATATAATATATTTCAGTTGAATCTAAATTTAAAATTTTAAACAGATTTATTTCAACACCTGTGTCTAATTTTAATCAAAGTAAAATTTAAATTAACCATATCTAAATTAGGATTAACCAAATACATAATTGTTTAAACTTTGCAAAAGATTGAATTCCAAATTTACACATTTTAAATTTACTATTTAACTTATAAACTTACCATCTTTATAAGCAAAAATAAATACTATAATAATAAATTTTTTTAAAGCAATAAAAATTCATATTAAATAAATAATACTAAATCTTAAAACTACCGCCAAACTTGATATGAAAATGTTTAATTAAAAACATTTTATTTAACTACCTTTATTAAAATAAAATAACTTACTTTCAAAATTTCAACTAATACTCATATCTATCTTTTATGTCGAAAAGTAGAAATTTCTAATTCTACCACCTCTGTGAGCAGCTTTCATTGGATATAAAGTTTTCTGTTTCCATAAAAATCATTTGAAGCTGTTGTTTCTAAATGCGTTGGTTGTTTCTAAATGCCTTGGTTGTTTCTAAATGCTACTTTAAATGAAACTGCAGGGCCAAGACAAATACTTATGTTGTTTTACCTCTTCAAATTTCAGTCAATATAATTTTGCTCTCCATTTTGTCACTGTGTTTTACAATATTTTGGTCACTGTGGTTTACAATGTTTTTTTTTGTCATTGTGGTTTACAATATTTTTGTCACTGTGGTTTACAATATATTGCAGATTAAAGGTATTCTCCATGACAATTCTATTTTATGCATTGAAGATCTGACAAACTCTCTTTGTGTTCTTAACAGTGATTACTCTATGAGAGCGTAGCTGGCTCGTCGACTTTTGCAAATCAATGGCTATTTAATATCCAAATCAATGGATATTTAATATCCATTTGTTTTATATTTTATATTTTCATTATTAGGTTGAAGCTTCCAAAAAATGGGATGAACTTAATAAGAATGTCCTCTATTGCTTCATCTAAAAATCGTAGGCCTTAATTTTACTATTTTTTTTAAATTTATTTCAAATACTTGTGATTGCTTTCGTGTCTTGGTTGGCCTCTAGATCTACATGCAATACAATATTTCACATGAGTGACTGCTTTAGATTCCTATATTTTGATTATTGCATCCCATCCAACTTTTCATCACTTCCGTTGCCCATAATTATTAATTAAAATCAGAAACATTCAGACAGTGGTCAAAGAAATGTTGAAAGAAAATTGCATATTAAGCTAGACCCGTGCTTCCCATTATTACCAGACATGCATTCTTAACTGCTATGATTAAATCTAAATACAAATGCAGATCTAAATATAAAACTAAATAAATATACAATAATCAAACCTTATATATTATATGCTAAAATTCAATTTGCATTGGTACAATCAGATTGCAGGTCGGAGTTCTTACCTAGAAATAAAATGGTGTAGAAAGACAAACAAAAACTCTTCAACCTACATTTAAACAGAGAGGTTACGATATTGTTCTATCTCAGAATTAGATTTAAATAAAACATTCATTTCTAAGCTGAAATTTATCTTACAGAGTATAATATTCTTCCAAGCTGTATATGTGGCTCTACTCCAATCTAATTTGAAAAAAAAACCTCTGCTAAAAAAATAGTACAGTGCATCCGAATTGAAATTCCTCTCTCTAGTATTATAAGGCCTTTCTATATATCAGTTACATTCGAATCTTTTTTTATTTTCATTCGAATCGTTTCATGCTTATCATTTAATGAATACTGCAAAATAGAGCGTGAATAATTATTAAAAAGCATTTTAAACTTTGTTTTTCAACTTGTAGTGCTCTTCGTATTGTATGGGAAAATGCCTAATCAGAAATTTGAAAAGCCCCACCGTCCTTTTGTTTTTCACGGCTTGCTTGCGGGAATCCATTATTATTTTTCACGACTTGCGTGAATCCGACGGTAACCTTTAAATTTGCAATTGGGGAGAGTTAACCAAAGGATGCCCTCGTGGCTTTCAACTGGTTAGAACCTGTGCAACGGTTTATTTATTAGCGCTAAGCCGCACGTAGATTTTTGCGTGTTGATTGGACAGATGAAACGTGCACTTTTTTAGTGCAGAGATGCTTTGAATTTTTAACGTGTAGCCCTTTTCTCGATAATATTTATGAAACAGAAATCGAAGACACGGGCGTGACGTTTTAGCTTCGTTTTAAACAACGGTCATTATTATTTTATTTTAAGTCTATTTTTAAGTCTATTTTTTCGGGCTTTTTAAATGTGTTGGTGGCAGCACGTCAGACATTTATTTTCAGGATTCTGAGTTGGCAATGGAATTCGAATAGTTTCTTTTTTCTTACACTGTTACTTTTGATGACCTCCTATAGGGAGGGGTGTGATGCCATTGTAGGGTTACGCCTCTCGGCGTAATTATAGAAATTCATGTACCAGGGCATAAAATCAAAAGAAAATATTGATAGGGCCCATAAGTAATTCTTTAAAAATTCATATAATGAATAAATATATTAATATTGTTTGATAAATAATAGAACTTATCAATGCATTAATTGACCAATACTTGTTTATAGTTAATTATGATTTATATATGTGTTTCTCTTATAGAGAGTCATATTCAATTTTATTGTCTACAACCTTTTTTTAAATATATAATAGCACAACTTTATAATATGTTGATTATTTGTAGCTTCAGTCAGATATACACTATGAGTCAATACTAGTGAATATATATATATATATATATATATATATATATGTAACACCGCGCCAGGGAACCCACAAGAGATTAACCTAAAACATGCTACTAAGTTTGGTGAATAATTT
Source organism: Chamaecyparis obtusa (assembly GCA_027943335.1). Taxonomy (NCBI): domain Eukaryota; kingdom Viridiplantae; phylum Streptophyta; class Pinopsida; order Cupressales; family Cupressaceae; genus Chamaecyparis; species Chamaecyparis obtusa. The sequence continues at coordinate 800,733 of BSBK01004991.1, read as the reverse complement.
TTTTAAAAAAGTTTACAAATAAGATAACATCAATGCGGAAGCAATAACCATTTACTCACATTTGTCACAACAAATAATCATAGATTACAAAACTCAAGGGTCCCATGACGTAGAATTACTTAAGAACAAAACTCATCTAAAAATATCAACAAAAGATTCCATATTATAGATAAAACAATTACATCATACATCAATAATTACAATCCTGATGGACATCTATGAAACCTAAATAAACTCACATCCACTGCACATGACACAGGGTATGTATTAATCACTCTAAAAATAATAGTACAATATCTAGATTAGGTATCACATGCGATACTCTAATACAAGATTACAAAATAATGAAAATAAGAATAATCCACCAATGAAGAGTCATAAGGAGCCCAACTACATAAGCACCATCAAGTACTAGAAATAGGATGTCGAATCTCAAATGGTAAAGAATCACTACCACCTACCCATGTAGATCCACAAAGGTCTACCCCACCATGCTAAGGAGATAACAACATACCCCACTTAGATAACCAATACCAAAGAAAGATAAAACCACTAAGCAAGGGGATCCTAAAATCTCTCTAACTCCAAGTGAACAAATTATAGTTAAATAGGTAAGACTCACTAATCCATAGGAAATTGACACATGTAGGATAACTAGACTATGTATAAGAAGGTGTCATCATGTACATCTAACCCGTAAGTTTTGTCGTAGTAGTCTCTCTAGACCCTAACACTCAAGTGACCATACATGGTATCAATGACCTCTCGTACTGATGAAGTCATTAACAATGTCAGACACACACCTCTCAAGGCGGCAAGCTTCATCTCATCCTCCATCTTAGTCTATATTAGCACTCAAGAAAGGGTGAGGAAACACATCTTATTAGGTTCATTTTAATAACTCTCAATGACATATTAGGTTTTCACTTGATTAAGATTACTTACAATAAGTGATCATGGCAGCCACTTGTGGGCCCTAACGCTTATTGCAAGCCACCCCCTACTACATATCTAGGTAACCTACCCTAGGCGCATAGATCCCACTAAGATCTAACACAGGTATACACTCAGGTAGCCCTAAATCCAGAGTCAAACTCAAGAACCAGATACAATAAGTGATCATGGCAGCCACTTGTGGGCCCTAACGCTTATTGCAAGCCACCCCCTACTACATATCTAGGTAACCTACCCTAGGCTCATAGATCCCACTAAGATCTAACACAGGTATACACTCAGGTAGCCCTAAATCCAGAGTCAAACTCAAGAATCAGATATGACTACAAATACTATTCACAAAATATAGAACAACATGAGCCTATATGGTCAATTTAGGGTGATAAGACACTATACACACACATCGTAATGTAAAACATAAAACATGTCTAAAACTCAAACCCCTAGCCTTTGTAACCCTCTTTGGTCATCTAATGCCCCATAACACATTAAACAAAAGAAAACTCTCAAAGAAGGATATATGTATCATTTACATCATATGGAATTGAAAAAGATCTTATACGTATTTATGTTCAGCAATGAATGCAATTAATCACCATACATAGAAATGAAAGCTAGATTTCCAGAAACCCTCAAATATTACTAGTATCATAAATACAAAATAAATGCACATCCTACCATAATTTTAAAACCATTTAAGAAAAACATTCATATTTTGGGTAATTTCAATATTACATGACTCACATGGAAATAAATTATTCAGCTTTACCTATATCAAGTATGAAAAATTACTTTGTACAATTATGAATCAGAAATGTTCTTCACATTTATATATAATTTATAATAATGACATTCACAACATTTACTAAATGTATATAATAGATGTCAATTCTTAATAAAATGAATTTAATTTAATTTAATAAATCTATTTAATAACATTAATAAACTAAAGACAAGTTTCATTTAATTAAATAAAAGAAAACATATCTAAAAGTGTTATTAATTAAATTTTAATTAAATATATAATATAAAACAAAATTCTTAAAAATAAAATAAATTAACAAATTAATAAATTAATAAAAGAAAGTTTATTAACTTTTTAAAAAAAGGGACATGTGGGTGGGAAGCGCACGCGCCCCCACACCCACTGTCCTCTGTCACGACCCCTTCCTTGTGATAGGGGTACTGTCTACGATAGTACCCTCTGCCACGATAGATGTACTATCTTCAGCAGTGCCCGTTGTCACGTGGGTACGCCCGATAGCCAAGTGGGGGTAGGGGGAGGTGGTGGCCTCCACCCCCCTTAACATATTTTTTTTTTAAAAAAAAAATTGCATTATTTTTAATTAAAATGTAATCTTTTCATTTTATTTTTAAAAAAACTAAAACAGAGAAAACATAATTTTTAAAAAAATTTCTGAAAACGGAAATAAAGAACAAATTAGAAATTTTATAAAAAAGGAAGTCATATTTTTTTTCCCAATGTATATTCTTTTTTACTTTTCTTCCTTTGTCCTGGTTTTTTGGCTTTTACTATGTTTCTTTATTTCTTTTACTGTACATTTCCCAAAATGTAAACTTTATACCCAGAATGCATTTTTTTTTCCCCAAATTGATTTTCTTCCATCTAGATAATTTATTTTTCAAACCTAATAGTCTAACTATAGTCCAGATATGATTTTTGATTTTCTACAGGATCTATGTTGAATTTTCTAGTAAAATTTTGCCAACATAGCCCTGCTATGCCAAGTTTTAATAAAATATGAAAATCTCAAATCAAAGGGTTTTCTAATACCCAAATACATAGAAATACAAATAGATCTAATGAGATAAATAAAATTAACTAGGCATAAGAAATTACTAAAATTGCACAACAAAACTCACAGGAAGGATTCTCAAACCCTACCTCAGATCTAATGTAAATATTGAAATAGAAGCCCTTGAGAAAATTGTAAAGTCCAGATTCTTCAAAGTATGGAACCAATCTTGTAGATCCAAGTCCATAAAGAATGCAAACACCAATATCCAGATTCACAAACAAGCTTTCAACAAATTCTAAGAAATCCCAAATCACCCAAAATCTCAAGATGCCAAAATCTAAGCTCTCTCCAAAATTCCTCCAAAACCTTTCTAATCTCTAAAATGAAAAATAATTCCCCTAATAAAGATTCAATTTCCACCTTTCATGTAAACCCTAATAAAAACATACTAATCAATCCCCAAGTTAACTCAAATCAGAAATTGAAAAAAAATCTCTATTAAATAAAATAAAATGAGCTTTATTTGCACAACTCAACTTAGACTCCTAAAGACAAGTTGTTAACTTTTTGAAACTAAATTTACTTTTCAACATTACTAATGCACATGTAATTAATTAAAAATTTATATTAAATAGATTAAATACTTAAAGCATAATAACAATGCAATTAAATATTTAATTATTTAGTAAAGCACAAAAGCATAATTAACTTTGATTTCAATTAAATAATTAATTAAATCCAACTATTTAAATATTTGACTTTTAATTAATTCTCTCAAATAAACATAAGAACATAATTAATATTAGATTTTAACTATAATCATTAAATCCACAGCTATAGAAAAATCACACACTCATGAAATCAATCAAATGGGATCAAACAAAGAAAAACTAAGCATACTCAAGAAAGGGATCCACGAATTCATGTCAACTAGACGAATCTGGGTAAGGTAATCAAATTGATACTTGTCCAATCCTAGGACAAATGGACTTAGGTTAGGGTTTTGGGTCTGATTGTTACCTCCCCTTTTTACCATTCAGATGAATATTTATGGGCACACTCACTCCTGCCAATTCAGAGAAGATGATGCCATGTACCTACAAACCAGACATCACAAGAAGAAGCATGTACATCCAATAAATATATATTGCAGCCAATGATAGGGTATAGTCAGATGTGTGGATCTCGCCATGGAAAGTAACTATGTCTTCGTCCTCTACCACACAAACACACCAACAGGTACATATACATGATAACCATACACATGCAAGTATGGGGTCAATAACATCATAAACCATAGTAAAACATAAAACATCACATCATAATAATATCACCATCTAATCTATGCAATCACATGATAAACATATAATAACCATAATCTGAAATCATCATCCACTGAAATAATAACTGCTCACATCAAATGTGGCATAAAATAATTTGGCTGATCAATTGAAATAATAGCCTAAAAGAGTATGCCAATTGAAAAATAAAACAAAAATATGAGTGGGTACTATATCCACCCCCTAGGATTAGGCTTACTCTTGGAAGCCTGTGAAAAAATATGGATATGACTCCCAGAATCTTGATGTGTCCTCCCAAGTCACTGCTGACTCATCATTTGGGTCCCATTAGACCCTTACCTGGTCGATGGTTCAACCCATTAGGATCAAATCCCATCACTGAAGGATATGAATGGGCTCCAAAGCCAACTGCCCGTCCTCCACTTGTAAAGCATTCCAATCAAGAAACTGTACAATATCTAGAATATAACGTCTAAGTACAGAAACATGAAAAACATCATGAACACAAGATAGGCTAGGTGGCAAAGAAAGATGGTAAGAAACTTGTCCTATCCTCTCTAGGATCTCAAAAGGCACAACAAAGCGAGGTGCCAACTTCAAACCCTTTCCATAATGGATCAGACTCTTCCACAAATGCATTCTCAAAAATACTCTATCTCCAACTACAAACTACCTATCCACCCTGTGAGCATCTGCATACTTTTTTTGTATATCTTGTCCAATGACCAAATGCTCATGAATATGCACTACCTCTTGTTCCATATCTTGAAACATATCTGGACTAATAAGAATGCGGTCCTCTAATCTATCCCAACTCAAAGGTGTACGATAAGGATGACCATACAAAGCATGGAAAGCTAACATGCCAATGGAGCTATGATATCCATTGTTATATGCAAACTCAAATAAATACAAATAGTCCTCCCAATGAGTATTTATTTTCATGACATACATCCTCAACATATCCTCAAGCACTTGATTAACTCACTCTATCTATCCATCTATCTCAGGATGGTATGTCGAACTGAAATTTAGCTGAGCACCAAGATCATGTTGTAGTAAAGTCCAAAATGTAGAAGTAAATATAGGATCTCGATCCGAGATAATCCTGCGAGGAATACCATGAAATATCACAATATCCTCCATAAAGACTTTGGCTATAGAAGTCACTATATAGGATGATCTCATAGGGGAGAAATGTGCTACCTTAGTCAACCAGTCAATAGTCACCATGATAGCATCATGTCTAAAAGAGGTCAAAGGCAAACCAACAATGAAATCCATTGAAATGATATCCCACATCCAAGATGGAATGAGATTTGGTTGTAAAAGCCCTGCTAGATGTTGATGTTCTTCCTTAACCCTTTGACACTCTAAGCACCTAGCCATAAAATTTACAATTTCACGCTTCATATCAGACCAATGATAGAGTTGTTGAAGGTCTGCGTGCATCTTCTTGACACAAGGATCTGTCGAATAGGGTGCACAATGAACCTCTGACAAGACTACTGTATGTAGATCATCTAATGGTGGTACATAAATCTAGCTTGTGTGTTGCAAAAGACCATCTGACTCCATGAAAAAACCTAAAAATATGCCCTCCAAAGGTCTTCCTGACTGAATCTCTAACTTCACCTCCTAATACAAAGTATCTCTAGGAAGTGCCTGGAGAATCTTACCCCACAAGTCCACACTGAGAGTCAACGCTAGAATAATCTTCCTCTTATGACTCAAAGCATCGGCTACTATATTCTCCTTTCCCTGAATATACTTGATCTCAAAGTCATATTCATAAAGGAACTCCATCCACCTTCTCTGTCTAGCATTCAGATTAGGCTGAGTAAATATGTACTAAAGACTATGACAATCACTGTGTAGTTCAAACCGATGCCTTGACAAGAAATACCTCCATCGAACCAAAGCATGAACCACAACTACCAACTCAAGATCATGTGTAGGATAGTTCATCTCATGATCCTTAAGTTTTCGAGACTCATACACAATCACATGTCCCTCTTGCATAAGGACTGCTCCAATTCCCTCCAATGAAGCATCAACATAAGCAATGAAATCACCATCTAGATTAGGCAATGCTAAGATAGGTGCACTATTCAAACACCCCTTAAGGTTTTGAAAAGCCTCCTCACACTTCTCTATCCAAACAAACTTCTTCCCTTTCCTTTACAATGAGGTGATAGGATGAGGAACTCTAGAGAATTCCTTAACAAACCTATGGTAGTATCTAGCTAACCCCATGAAACTACGAACCTCAGACACATTAGTGGGTGTCAAAAACTCCACAATTACCTATATCTTAGAAGGATCTACTGAGATACCTTCATCTAAGATCACATGCCCTAGATGTTGAACCTTTGTCTGAAAAAAATCACACTTCCCCAAATTGGCATAAAGCTGATTATCTCTCAAACACTACAATACCTATCAAAGATGCTCTTCATGCTCTTCTATGGATCCAAAATATATCATTATATCATCCAACAAGACTAAGAAAAAATGATCTAGATTTTTATGAAAAACCCCATTCATCAAGCACATAAAAATTGATGGAGCATTTGTCAAGCCAAATGGTACCACTGTAAACTCATAGTGTCCATGACATGTACAAAAAGAAGTCTTATGGATATATACATCATGAATCCACAACTGGTGATACCCTAACATCAGATCAATCTTAGAGAAAACTTTTCCTCCCTTGATCTAATAAAAAAGATCATCAATCCTTGGAAAAGGATACCTATTCTTGATTGTTACCTTGTTCAACTATCTATAGTCAATGCACAAGCATAATGAGCCATCCTTCTTCTTAATGAAGAGGACTGGTGCTCTCCAAGGAGACACACTAGGTCTGATACTTCCCTTTGCCAACAAATCCTCTAACTGAAGCTTCAAATCACTCAATTCATGAGTAGTCATCCGATAAAGAGCTCTAGAAATAGGCTCAGCTCCTGGAACAAGCTCAAGATGGAAATCTATGTCACACTTTAGTGGCATACCTAGGATCTCCTTTGGAAAGACATCAAGAAACTCCTGCAAAATGGGATGATCTAGGGTCTTATCTTTACTCTCCACCTCATCTATCTCATTCATAGTCATTGAAAACATATGGAAACCCTTACGCACACAACACTTAAGTTGCATGGAAGATATCATCTGAAGAGAAATAGAATGTGGAATTCCTACAATCTAACAATCCTTTCCCTCATCATCCTTGCAATTGATAGTCTTTCACCTAAAATTAATATTAGCCCCATGAGCTCCCAACCAATCCATTCCCAATGCAACCCCATATGATCTAAACAAAATCACATGAAGATCAATGGAGGTAGTGAATCGACCTATGTTCATCTCACACTTATGGACCAAAGAACCTGTAACTACCTTAGCCCCAGAAGCTAACTCTACTTGCCAACACCTCTCTTTCTTTGCAACAACTAGCCCACATCACTCAACTAGAAAATGAGATATAAATGAATCAGTAGCTCCATAATCAAATAAGATAGAGATAGATATACCTTGAATAGTATCCAAAGTCTCTACCACTATCCCCTGCTGATCTTCCTAACAGTGATCCAACGATGCAAACACTCTGTGAGAACATCCTACATCTCCCATTGTAGGCTATGAATCTAATGGTCTCTTTTCTAAAAATTGAGTGGGAGGCTAAGGACAATTCACTTCAATATGCCCAAACTATCCATAAGTGAAACACCTAGTACCCCTAGTATTGCCTCTCCCACCCGAAGGTGCACTCGACTGCTGAAAACTACCCTTACCAACACTTTGTTGAGCACTTTGAGATGGCTAACTAGACTGATTATGCCTAAAGCACTGGCCATTATGGAAGCTCTTGGAATGAGAACCACCGCTCTAAGTATGAGGAGGAGATGTCTTTTTCTACTATTGGTTCTAATTACCTCTGAAGAATTTTGATGGCTTCTTGAAGTTTCCAGTTCCCTATGTCTGGTTACCTTTATACCCTAAACCTGATGTACTACCTATTGGAGCACCTGAATGTCTACCATGACCCAAGATTAAATTTTCCTTAGTAAGAGTGGCCTTAATGAATGATTCCTTTAGGGTCTTAGGCTCAAAGATCCTAACATCCCCAACTATGCGAGCATTTAGCCCCCTAACAAAGTGTTGTACCAAAAGAGTTGTATCTTGCCCAAAGCTAGCATACTGCTTGAGCTTGAAAAATCAATGCTCGTACTCACCCACTATCAAGGTCAATTGTCTCAGGTTATGGAATTCATCCACTATCTTTCACCTCCACTGATCTGAAAGGATGTGCTCTCAGAAATGCTCAAGGAATAACTCCCAAGTCATAGTATCCATATGAAGTCCTAACTTCTCCTCTTCTATTTTTCACCACACAGCTAAAAAATTAGATAGTTGCATCACTGCATACCTAGCTTTAGTATTGCAACGCAAGGGATGCATAGAAAATCTCTTCTCCAAATATATCAACCAAGTCTTAGCCTCTAAACCTGATCCTTTCCCATCAAAGGGAATAGGTCATCCTCTCATCAGGTCCCTCTTGTGATTCATTTCCACAACTATAGGATCCACTATGAAGTTCCTCCTTAGAGGATTCCTAGACCTCTCCCTTACCATCTCATCTCTCTCAGAGTGGTGGGAAGCACCCTGCTCTACCCTCACCCATTCAGGACCAAGATGATTTAGAATTGCCTGCAAAAGTTGTCTAGTGTCTGGTCCATCAGACTCACCCTGACGTTCCCCTCTCTACTCATCTCTAGAATGCTGATGGTGGCTAACCTGTCTAACACTTGTAGGAAGGCTATGTTGTCTACCCCTTCCATGGTTACCAACATGACCTCTACCATGGCCTCTAGTAGCTCTAGTCTCAAGCATGATTCCTTTAACATTCAAAGATCCAACAACATCGCACAAGATAGATAGAAACAAAAATAAAATTATAACATAATTACAAGCAATAGTCTGAAAGCAATAATTTTTTATGTCTATGTTTAGTTTCAAGTTTAGTGTCAAGTTTAAACTATACAAAACCTAATGAGTGTACATACCTAGAGTTCCCATTGTATAAAATCTACTTTGATACCAAATGTAATACCCTACCAGGGAACCCAAGAGAGATTAACCTAAAGCATGCTACTAAGTTTGATGAATAATTATTATTTTAAGTTTACAAACAAGATAACATCAATGCGGAAGAAATAACCATTTACTCACATTTATCACAAAAACTAATCATAGATTACAAAACTCAATCATCCCATGATGTAGAATTACTTAAGAACAAAACTCATCTAAAAACATTAACAAAAGATTCCATATTATAGATAAAATAATTACATCATACATCCATAATTACAATCTTGATGGAAATCCATGAAACCTAAATAAACTCACATCCACTGCACATGTTGTAGGGTATGTAGTAATCACTCTAGCAATAATAGTGTGATATCCAGATTAGATATCACATGCGATACTCTAATACAAGATTAAAAAATAATTAAGATAAGAATAATCCACCAATGAAGAGTCATAAGGAGCCCAACTACAGAAGCACCATCAAGCACTAGAAACAGGATGTTGAATCTCAAATGGTAAATAATCACTACCACCCATCTATGTAGATCCACAAAGGTCTACCCCACCATGCTGAGGAAATAACAATAGACCCCATTCAGATAACCAATCCAAAAGAAAGATAAAATCACTAAGCAAGGGGATCTTGAAAGCTCTCTAACTCCAGGTGAACAAATTATAGTGATAGGTAAGACTCACTAATCCAAAGGCAACTGACACATGTAGGATAACTATACTATGTATAGGAAGGTGTCATCATGTACATCTAACCCTTAATTTTTATCTTGGAAGTCCCTCCAGACCCTAGCACTCAAGTGACCATCCACGGTATAAATGACCTCTCATACTGACAAAGTCATTAACTATGCTAGACACACACCTCTCAAGGTAAAAAGAATCATCTCATCCTCCATCTTTGTCTATACTAGCACTCAAGAGTGTGTGAGGAAACACATCTTATTAGGTATATTTTAATAACTCTCAATGACATATTAGGTTTTCACTTGATTAAGATTACTTACAATAAGTGATCCTAGAAATCACTTGTGGGCCCCGACACTTATTGCAAGCCACCCCTGACTACATATCTAGGTAACCTACCATAGGCTCATAGATCCCACAAACATCTAACATAGGTATACACTCAGGTAGCCCCAAATCTAGAGTCAAACTCAAGAACTAGATATGACTATAGATATCATTCACAAAATACAGAATAACATGAGCCTATACGGTCAATTTATGGTGATAAGACACTATACACACACATCATAATGTAAAACATAAAACATGTCTAAAATTCAACCCCCCAGCCTCTGTAACCCTCCTTGGTCATCTAATGCCCCATAACACATTAAACAAAAGAAAACTCTTAAAGAAGGATATATATCGTTTACATCATATGGAATTGAAAAAGATCTAATATGCATTTATGTTTAGCAAACAACACAATTAATCACCAAAAATAGAAATAAAAGCTAGATTTCTAGAAACCCTCAAACATTACCACTATCATAAATACAAAATAAATGCACATCCTACCTCAATTTTAAAGTCATTTAAGAAAAAGTTACATATTTTGGGTAATTTCAATATTACATGACTCACATGGAAATAAATTATTCAGCTTTACCTATATCAAGTATTAAAAATTATATGTACAATTATGCATCAAAAATGTTCTTCACATTTATATATAATTTATAATAATGACATTCACAACATTTACTAAATGTATATAATAGATGTCAATTCTTAATAAAATGAATTTAATTTAATTTAATAAATCTATTTAATAACATTAATAAACTAAAGAAAAGTTTCATTTAATTAAATGAAAGAAAATATATCTAAAAGTTTTATTAATTAAATTTTAATTAAATATATAATATTAAATAAAATTCTTAGAAACAAAATAAATTAACAAATTTCTAAATTAATAAAAGAAAGTTTATTAACTTTTTTTAAAAAGGGACATGTGGCTGGGGAGCGCACACGCCCCCACGCCCACTATCCTCTATCATGGCTCCTTCCCCATGAGAGGGGTACTGCCTACAGTAGTACATCCATCTTCCATGACAAAGGTACTTCCATCAGCAGTGCCCACTGTCATGCAGGTTTGCCCGGTAGCAAGGGGGTAGGGGGAGGTGGTGGTCTCCACCCCCCTTAACATATATTTAAAAAAAATTACATTATTTTTAATTAAAATGCAATCTTTTTATTTTATTTTTAAAAAAAAACTAAAACATAGAAAACATAATTATTTTTAAAAATTTCCAAAAATGGAAATAAAGAAAAAAGTAGAAATTTTATAAAAAAAAGGAAGTCCTATTATTTTTTTTCCCAATGTATATTCTTTTTTACTTTTCTTCCTTTGCTGACCTTTTGTCTTTTACTGTGTTTCCTTATTTTTTTTACTCTACATTTCCCAGAATTTAAACTTTATACCCATAATGCATTTTTTTTTTCCAAATTGATTTTCTTCCATCTAGACAATTTATTTTTCAAACATAATAGTCCAACTATAGTCCAGATTTGATTTTTGATTTTCTACAGGATCTATGTTGAATTTTCTAATAAAATTTTGCTAGCATAACCCTACTATGCCAAGTTTTATTAAAATATGAAAATCTCATATCAAAGGGTTTTCTAATACCCAAAACCATAGAAATATAAATAGATCTACTGAGATAAATGAAATTAACCAGGCATAAGAAATTACTAAAATTGCACAACAAAATTCACAGAAAGGATTCTCAAACCCTACCTCAGATCCAATGCAAATACATAAATAGAAGCCCTTGAGAAAACTATAAAGTCCAGATTCTTCCAAGTATGGAACCGATCCTACAAATGTGAGTCCACGAAGAATGAAAATACTAAGATCCAGATGCACAAACAAGCTTTCAACAAATTTCAAACAATCCCAAATTACCTAAAATCTCTAGATGCCAAAATCCAAGCTCTCTCCAAAATTCCTCCAAAACCTATCTAATCTCTAAAATGAAAAGCAACTCCCCTAATAGAGATTTAATTTCCCCCTTTCATGCAAACCCTAATGACAACACACTAATCAATCCCTAAGTTAACTCAAATTAGAAATTGAAAGAAATTCCCAATAAAATAAAATAAAATAGCCTTTATTTGCACAACTCAACTTAGACTCCTAAAGACAAGCTGTTAACTTTTTGAAATTAAATTTACTTTTCAACATTACTAATGCACATGTAATTAATTAAAAATTTCTATTAAATAGATTAAATACTTAAAGCATAGTAACCATGCAATTAAATATTTAATTATTTAATAAAGCACAAAAGCATAATTAACTCTAATTTCAATTAAATAATTAATTAAATCCAACTATTTAAATATTTGAATTTTAATTAATTTTCTCAAATAAACATAGAAACATAATTAATATTAGATTTCAACTATAATCATTAAATCCACAGCTACAGACAAATCACACACTCATGAAATCAATCAACTGAGATCAAATGAACCAAAACCAAGCATACTCAAGAAAGGGATCCATGAATTCATGTGAACTAGATGAATCCAAGTAAGGTAGTCAAACTAATACTCGTCCAATCCTAGGACAAATGGGCTTAGGTTAGGGTTTTGGGTCTGAATGTTACCTCCCCTCTTTACCATTTAGATAAATATTTATGGGCATGCTCACTCCTACTAATTCAGGGAAGATAATGCCATGTACTTGAAAACCTACATCACAAGAAGAAGCATGTACATCTAATAAATATATATAGAAAAAAATGATAGGGTACAATCAAACGTGTGGATCTCGCCATGGAAAGTAACTACGCCTCTATCCTCTACCGCACAAACACACCAACAGGTGCATACACATGATAACCGTACACATGCAAGTATGGGGTCAATAACATCATAAACCATAGTAAAACATAAAATATCACATCATAATAATACCATCATCTAATCTATGCAATCACATGATAAACATATAATAACCATAATCTGAAACCATCATCCACTGAAATAATAACTGCTCACATGAAATTTGGCCTAACAAATTCGGTCAATTAGCTGAAATAATAGCCTAAAAGAGTACAACAACTAAAAACTGAAAGAAAACCACGAGTGGGTACTACATCCACCCCCCAAGGATTAGGCTTACTCCTGGAAGCCTATGATCAAATAGAGATCTAACTCCTGGAATCTCAATGCATCCTCCCAAGTCACTGCTAACTCATCATTTGGGTCCCATTGGACCCTTACCTTGTCAAAGGTTTAACCCTCGAGGATCAAATCCTATCATTGAAGGATATGAATGGGCTCCAAAGCCAGTTGTCCATCCTCCACCTATAAAGCATTCCAATCAAGAACATGTACAATATCTAGAATATAGCATCTAAGTACAAAACATGGAAAACATCATGAATGCAAGATAGGCTAGATGACAAAGTAAGACGGTAAGAAACTACTCATATCCTCTCTCGCAAATGCACTCTCAAAAATACTCTATCTCCATGTGCAAACTTCCTATCCACCTTGTGAGCATCTTCATACTTCTTCTATCTATCATGTGCAGTGACCAAATGCTCACGAATATGCACTACCTGCCGCTCCATATCTCGAAGCATATCTGGACCAATAAGAATGCAGTCCTCCAATCTGTCCCAACTCAAAGGTGTATGATAAGGATGACCATAAAAAGCATGGAAAGATGACATGCCAATGGAGTTGTGGTATCCATTGTTATATGCAAACTTGAATAAATACAAATAGTCCTCCCAGTGAGTCTTTATGTTTATGACATACATCCTCAACATATCCTCAAGCACCTGATTAACCTACTCTGTCTGTCCATCAGTCTCAGGATGGTATGCCAAACTAAAATTTAGCTGATCACCAAGATCATGTTGTAATGAAGTCTAAAATGCAGAAGTAAATACAGGATCTTGATCCAAGATAATCCTGCGAGGAATACCATGAAGTCTCACAATATCCTACATAAAGACTCTAGCTACAAAATCATTCCTATAGGGTGATCTCATAGGGGAGAAATGTGCTACCTTAGTTAATTGGTAAACAGTCACCATGATAGCATTATGTCTATGAGAATTCAAAGGCAAACCAACAATGAAATCCATTGAAATGATATCCCACTTCCAAGATGGAATGAGATTTGGTTGTAAAAGACTTGCTAGATGTTGATGTTCTTCCTTAACCCTTTGACACTCTAAGCACCTAGCCATAAAATCTACAATGTCACACTTCATATCACACCAATGATAGAGTTGTTGAAGGTTTGTGTACATCTTCTTGACACCATAATGTGCTGAATAGGGTGCACAATGAGACTCTGATAAGACTAATGTACGTAGATCATCTAATGGTGGTACATAAATCCAGCTTGTGTATCGCAAAAGACCATCCGACTCCATGAAAAAACCTAAAAATCTTCCCTCCAAAAGTCTTCCCAACTCAATCTCTGACTTCACCTCCTGATACAAAGTATCTCTAAGAAGTGCTTGGAGGATCTTACCCTGCAAGTCCACAGTGAGAGTCAATGCTAGAACAATCTTCCTCTTACGACTCAAAGCATCAGCTACTACATTCTCCTTTCCCTGAATATACCTGATCTCAAAGTCATATTCACAAAGAAACTCCATCCACCTTCTTTGTCTAGCATTCAGATTAGGCTGATTAAATATGTACTGAAGACTGCGATGATCACTGTGTAGCTCAAACAGATACACTAACAATAAATGCCTCCATCGAACCAAATCATGAACTAGAGTAGCCAACTCAAGATCATGCATAGGATAGTTTAGCTCATGATCCTTGTGTTTGTGAGACTCATACACAATCACACATCCCTCTTGCATAAGGACTCCTCCAATTCCCTCCAATGAAGCATCATCATAAACAATGAGATTACCAACGAGATCAGGCACTTCTAAGATAGGTGCACTAGTCAAACACCCCTTAAGAAATTGTAAATCCTCCTCATAGTTCTCTATCCAAAAAAACATCTTCCCTTTCATCTACAATGAGGTGATAGGATGAGAAACTCTAGAGAAGTCCTTAACACACTTGGATTAGTATCCAACTAACCCCATGAAACTATGAGACTTAGACACATGAGTGAGTGCTAGACACTGCACAATTACATGTATCTCAGAAGGATCTACTAATATACCTTCACCTAAGATCACATGCCCTAGATACTAAACCTCTATCTAAAAGATATCACACTTCGCCAAACTAGCATAAAGTTGATTATCTCTCAAACATTGCAATACCTGTCGAAGATGCTCTTCATGCTCTTCTATGGATCTAGAATATATCAGTATATCATCTAATAAGACCAAGACAAAATGATCTAGATATTTATGAAAAACCACATTCATCAAGCACATGAAAATTGATGGAGCATTTGTCAAGCCAAATAGTACTACTGTAAACTCATAGTGTTCATAAAGTGTACGAAAAGAAGTCTTATGGATATTTGCATCATGAATCTACAACTGGTGATACCCTAACTTTATATCAATCTTAGAGAACACTTTGGCTTCCTTGTACTAATCAAAAATATCATCGATCCTTGGCAAAGGATACCTGTTCTTGATTGTTACCTTGTTCAACTATCTATAGTCAATGCACAAGCGTAATGATGTATCCTTCTTCTTAACAAATAGGACTGATGCTCCGCAAGGAGACACACTAGGTCTGATAATTCCATTTGCCAACAACTCCTCTAACTAAAGCTTCATCTAACTCAATTCATGAGTAGACATCTGATAAGGAGTTCTAGAAATAGGCTCAGCTCCTGGAACAAGCTCAATCTAGAAATCTATGTCATGCTTCAGTGGCATACCTGGGATCTCCTTCGAAAAGACATCAAGAAACTCCTACAATCCTTTCCCCCATCATCCTTGCAATTGATAGTCTTTCACCTACAATCAATATTAGCCCCATGAGCTCCCAACCAATTCATTCCCAATGCAACCCCATATGATCCCGATGGAATCACATGAATATCAACTAAGGTAGTGAATCTGCCTAAGTTCAGCTCACACTTATGGACCAAACAACCTATAACTACCTTAGCCCTAGAAGCTAACTCCATTTTCCAACACCTCTCTTGCTTCACAGTAACTAGCCCACATCACTCAACTAGAAAAGGAGATATAAATGAATTAGTAGCTCCAGAATCAAATAATATAGAGATAGATATACCTTGAATAGTACCCGAAGTCTCTACCACTATCCCCTGGTGATCCGCTTGATGGTGATCCAAGGCAGCAAACACTCTATGAGAACATCCTGCATATTCCACTATAGGATCTGAAGCTGTTTGTCTCTTTGCTGAAAATTGAGTGGTACATTGAGGACAATTAACTACAATATGCCCAAACTATCCACAAGTGAAACACCTTGTACCCCTGGTATTGCCTCTCCTACCGAAAGGTGCACTCGACTGTTGAAAACTATCCTTACTGACACTCTGCTAAGCACTCTGAGCTGGATAACTAGAATGATTATGCCTAAAGTGTTGTGTAGTACCTCCATATTTTTTCTTTCAATTTTTTAGATGCCATACTCTTTTAGGCCACATTGTTGTGTGCAGATTTTATTATGTCAATGACTATTGGTGATTTGGATTATGGTTTTGTTTATGATTATGTGATGTCATGTTTGGATATTGATATATATTATGTTTCATGTTTCATGTTTCAGTTTTTTTATGATGTACTTACCCCATACTGGCATGTGTATGGTATCCTTTTGTATGTATCTATTTTTGTTCTTGTATGGTAGAGGGTGGAGGGGTAGTTACTTGCTTTGTCGAGATCCACATGACTGACCATACCCTATCATTTCTTGTTATATGTTGTATGTACATGCTTTGTTTTGTGATGATAGGTTTGCAGGTACAGGGCATCATCTTCCCTGAATTGGCAAGAGTGAGCGTGCCCATAAACACTCATCTCAATGGTAAAGAGGGGAGATGACAGATGGACCCAAAACCCAATCCTTAGCCATTTATCCTATTTCTTGGATAAGTATCTATTGACTACCCTATCTGGATTTGTCAAGGTGATAGTTCGCGGTACCCTTTTTTGAGTTTGCATGTTTATTGGTTGATCTTGATTTATTGTTGTTTGCATATGTGGTTTTCTATTATTATGGAATTTAATATTAAAATTGGAAAATCATATTAAATTTATTTCCTAAGTTGTTTTATGGTTATTAATTAATTAAAAATCAAATATTAGGATATTTGTTATTAATTAATTAATTGTGTGAAAATATATTTGAAATTGATCATTAGTTATTTAATTAGTATATTGCATGATTTAGTGAT
Source organism: Chamaecyparis obtusa (assembly GCA_027943335.1). NCBI lineage: Eukaryota > Viridiplantae > Streptophyta > Pinopsida > Cupressales > Cupressaceae > Chamaecyparis > Chamaecyparis obtusa. The sequence continues at coordinate 783,268 of BSBK01004991.1, read as the reverse complement.
GTTAGAATATTAAATTATTTAATAATGGATTTTAATACTAGCATGTGTTATATTAAGCTTTAATGTGTCATTTTTCAAAAAGGAGTCAAATTGTCTTTTGGAGATTAATATGAGTTGTGCATAAAAATATTTATTTTTAATTACTAATTAGTAAATTATCTCAACAAAGTGGGAGAGTTTGAATAGAAGTCCTTGTGTGAGTCATCTAGGGTTTTGCTTGTTTAGTGGAGTTGAATCGCTAATAGAGGGATTTGGCATTCATTTGGAGTTAATCAGTTTTGTGAGTGAAATTTTGGAGAGAGCTTTTGGGGGTTTTATGCTTTCTTTATGTTCTTGAGTTTTTGGAGACTGTGCATGATTTCTGGGTGAAGATTGCTTGGTTTGGATTTGGGAATTTCTTGTACTGTGACTCAGAGCCTACAAGTTGAGCTTTTCTGTTGACACTTCTGGGATTGTATTTATCTCACAGGCATTCTATCTCAGTATCTAGCATTGGATTGAGGTAGGGTTTGATTTAATCTTCCTGTAATTTCATTTATAAAATTTTCATTATATAGATGTGCTTGATTTGATTTGAGGATGTAGATATGTTCTCATTTATGCTTTCATTATGGGTATTAGAAAACCCTTTGAATTATGTCCTTTATTTTATTTTGTGACTTGGTATAGTAGGGTTATGCTGCCAAAATTTCAGGGAAAAATTCATTCTAGGGCACCTAGAAAATGAAAAAATTAAAATCTCTATGGTTAGTTCTATAGTATGAATGATTTAATTAATTGGGTTGTGAACAAAAAATCAATTTGAGTGGAAATTTATCATTCTGGGTGAAAAATACAACTCTCTGTCAAAAATGACAGTCAAAAGAAAAGTTACATAGTAAAATCTTTAGCTTACTATTTAATTTATTAGTAAATTGTATGAGGTTGCAAACAAAATAAAACATTGGTGAAAAACAAAATAAAGAAATGATAGGAGACATTCATGTATTAGAAATTTAGAATTTTCCAATTCTGGAAAAATTCACCAGACCTGTGTAAAATCCATTTTTGGAAACAGAGCCTATTAAAATATAATTATAAGCTTTCAAATGTATATATTTGTTTTTTTGTTAATAAGTGTTAAAATATATATGTTTTCGTATGTAAAAAAAAAAGAGTTAAAAATTATATTGGGTTTTAAAAAAAATGTTATTTAAAAAAAAAACTTTGCAAATAAAAATTTGCTACGAATTTCGTTTGTTTCAAAATTTTTGATTAAAAAAAAATGAGTAAAGATTGGGGCAGGGACCACCTATCCCCTACCCCCCACTTCCCTCATGCCATAGGCAGGGTTGTAGCCTGCCGCACGACAGTCTAGGACTGTCGCTGGCAGGCTAGGCTGATGTGAGGGCAGTGTGGTGGGTGGTCGCAGGCCCCCCACGTGTTATGTTTTAAAGTTTTTTTTTCTTTTAATTTGTTATTAATAATTTTGGTTTATTAAATTTTGTTGTTAATAAATTTTGTAATTAATTAATTTGTTATATTAAATTTTTTTTTTTTATATTAAATTTGTTAATAATAAATTTGTTAATTAGTTTTAACAAAATTTCATTAATAAGTTTTATTTGCTTAATGATTAACTTTGTCAATAAATTTTATTAGTAGTTTATTATCATTGCATAATAATAAATTTTATTGGTATTTTATTAATGTGGGTAGAACATAATATTAATTATTATTCGAAATAATAATTGCCATATTAGAATGAATCAACGTTGCTAAGCTTTATGAATAATGGGCATTTAATTAGATTTAACCAATTGATTAAATTTGGGCTATTTATTTAATTTGGTTTAGGTATGAAGGATAATTTGTGTTGCATTTTTATGGTCAAATTGGACTTTTATTTAATGTTGTAAATGTATGATTTATCCTTTCATCTGTACATGCATTATTTACTACTGAAATTGGTTGTTTTCTACAATATGATTTTATCTTTTCTAGATGTTGGGGTTGTCAGTGTTTTGGGAACTAGATGACCTAGGGAAGTCAGAGGCTTGGGAATTATCTATTATTCATGATGTTTATCATGTTTGGCATGAGTGTGTTTTGTTTATGTTCCAGATGACCTTATAGGGTCTTGTTGTATTATGAGAATTCAGTGATTATGTTTATGTAGTCAATCCTGGTTTCTGTGATGATTCTGGATGTGTGACTATCTGTTTTATCTGAGTTTAGATCTAGGAGATATCTATGAACCTAGGGTAGTTTACCTAGGTATGTGATAGGAGGTGGCTTGCAATAAGTGTCGACACCCACAAGTGGCTACCAAGATCACTTATTGTAAGTATCTGTAATCAAGTGATAACTTAATAAATTAAAGGGAAATAAATGAACCTAATAAGATAGTTTCCTCCCCCATGCTTGAGTGCTAGTACAGACTGAGATGAGGATGAGATGATGCTTGCCACCTATTGAGGTGTGTGTTCTGGCATAGTTAGTGGCTTCATTAGTATGAGAAGTCATTGATTTCGTGTATGGTCACTTGAGTGCCGGGATCCAGAGAGATTACCAAGACGAGACTCAAGGGTTAGACGTACATGATGACACCTTCCTACACATAGTCTAGTTATCCTACATGTGTCAGTTGCCTCTGGATTAGTGATTCATACCTTTCACTACTTTGGTTGACCTTCAGTTAGTAAGCTATCAGGATTCCTTTCCTAGTGGTATTTCCTAGTTTGTCTTGATTATCCAGTTGGGGTTTGATTCTATCTCCTCAGCACAGTGGGGTAGACCTTTTTGGTTCTACACGGATGGGTGGTAGTGATTCTTTAGCATTCGAGATTCAATTTCCTGATGTCGGTGCTTGATGGTGTCTTGCAATTGGATTCCTTATGTTACTTTATCATTGATGTTCTTTATTTATGTATTCTTTATTGTAAATCCTATATTAGAGTATCGTATGTGATACCTAGTCTGGTTACTGTAACTTAAATGTTAGAATGATTACTGCATACCCTACGACATGTGCAGTGGATGTATGTATTTTAGGATTCATGGATATTCATGAAATGTGATTATTATGATGTAATTGTTGCATTTAATTTATGGAATCATTTGTTGATATTATTTAATGAGTTATGTTAGCAAGTAATACTACGTCATGGGACCCATTAGTTTTGTAACCTATATATGTGATGTGTGTTATGTGAGTTAATGGTTATTGCATTCATGTGATTGTTTATCTTTAATGTAAACTTTAGAAAAAAAATTATTCACCTAACTTAGTATCATGTTCTAGGTTAGTTTCTTTTGGGTTCCCTAGTGGGGCGTTTCATTTGGTATCAAAGCCAAGTTTCTACACTGGGAACTCTAGGTATGTGCGCTCATTAGGTCTTGTGTGTAGATTAAACTTGAAAACAAAACTTAGACATATAACAATTCTATTTTTAAAACTATTACTTTATGATCTTCTTGTCTTGGTTTATGTTTTGATCTATGTTTCTCTTGCTAGTTTCTTCATGATGCAGGAATCATGCTTGTATCTAGAGCAGCCAGAGGTAGAGGTAGAGGTAGAGGTAGGTTGGGTAGACATGGTAGAGGAAGGAAAGCTAGCCCCTCCACCAGTGTTGAGAAAGTAAGTAACCGCCAGCAGTCGAGAGATGAACAAGGTGGTGAGCAGCAGGGAGAATCTGATGGGCAGGGTGCTAGATAGCTCCTTCGGGAAATCCTTTCTCATCTTGGTCCTAGTCAGGATAGAGTAGATTAGGAAGGTTCACATCATTCCTAGAGGGATGAAGGGGAGAGAGAGAGGGCAAGATCTCATAGTCCTCTAAAGAGGAAATTCACTATGGATCCTTCAGTAGTTGCAACAAACCATATGCAGGATCTCATGAGGGGATGGCCTATTCCTTTTGATGGGAAGGGTACATGTCTTGAGGAAGAGACATGGTTAATAGCATTGGAGTGAAGTTTCTCCATGCACCCTTTTAGTAGCAACATCAGAGCTAGATATGTTGTGACACAACTCACAGATTTTGTAGCAGTATGGTGGAAAATTGAGGAAGAGAAGCTGGGTCTTCAGATGGACACAGTTACATGGGAACTGTTCTTGGAACATTTCTAGGAATGTTTCATATCTAATCAGTGGAGGAAATAGAGGGCCAATGAGTTTCATAATTTGAGACAACTGACATTGATAGTAAGTGAATACGAGCACAAGTTCTTTGAGCTTAAGCAGTACGCCAAATTTGGTCATGACATAGCCTTAGTGATTCAACATTTTGTCAGAGGGCTGAATGCCCGCATTATTGGAGATGTCTTACTTTTTGAGCCTAAGACTCTTAGAGAAGTGGTTGTGAAGGCTACACTTACTAAGGCCAATTTGGTTTTAGGCTATGGTCAGCATATAGGTGGATCTTCTGGATCAGGGTTTAGAGCGAACCAGTCCCAGGGTAACAAAAACTTCAAGAATTCATCAAACTTCTATAAAGGTAACAAGAACCATCAACAGGATAAATCTCTTCCATCTCGTCCTTCTCAGAGTGGTGGTTCACAGTCTAAGAACTTCTGAAATGGCAAGCGCTTCAAGCGTAATCAGAATGCACAGCCAGCTTAGAGTGGGCAATAGAGTGCTAGCAAGGGCAGCTTTCAGTAATCTAGTGCACCATTCGGAGGAAAGAGTAACTTCAGAAACATGGGTTGTTTCACATGTGGACAATTTGGTCACATTGTGATAAACTATCCACAACATCCACCATAGTACTCTTCTCAGAGGCCAGCAGCTTCTAAACCCATAGTTGGAGATGCAAGACGCACTCATAGAGTGTTTGCTGCATTGGATCAGTGGCAGGCAGATCACCAGGGCACAATAGTTGAGACCACAGGTACTATTTGTTGTATATCCATTTCTATTTTGTATGATTCTAGTGCTACTAACTCTTTTATATGTCCACTTTTAGTTGAGTGTTGTGGGTTGGTTTCTGCAAAGAAAGATAGTTCTTGGCAAGTGGAACTAGCCTCAGGAGCTAGGGTTGTAACAGGATCTATGGTCCCTAGGTGTGAACTAAATTTGGGAAAATTCACTACCTCTATAGATCTACGTGTGATTCCTTTTAGATCATATGGGGTTGTGTTGGGTATGGATTGGCTAGAAGCTCATGGAACTGGCATTGATTGTACGAAGAAGACCATCATGTGCAAGGATGATGAGGGTAAGGAATGTCAGATAGTGGGTATTCCATGATCTATTTCTCTCTGAATGATTTCAGCTATGCAACTTAAACATTGTATGTGAAAGGGTTGCCAGATGTTTGCAGTGACTCTGAATGAGATTGATGATGAGGTAAGCGAAGATAGGACCCTAGATCATCTAGTGTTGCAGGAATTTTTGGATGTCATTCTGACAGAGATTCTAGGTATGCCACCTAAGCGTGACATTGACTTTCAGATCGAGCTTGTTCCAGGAGCTAAGCCTATCTCTAGAGCTCCATACAAGATGATTACTCATGAGCTGAGTGAGCTTAAGCTTCAGCTAGAAGAGTTGTTGGCAAAGGGGAGCATTAGACCTAGTGTTTCTCCATGGGGAGCACCAGTCCTCTTCATTAAGAAGAAGGATGGATCTTTACGCTTGTGTATTGACTACAGATAGTTGAACAAGGTAATGATCAAGAATAGATATCCCTTGCCATGCATTGATGATTTATTTGATCAGATTAAGGGAGCTAAGGTGTTCTCTAAAATTGAACTAAAGTCAAGATATCATCAACTGCGGATTCATGATGCAAATATTCATAAGACTGCATTCTGTACATGATATGGGCATTATGAGTTCACAGTGGTACCTTTTGGCTTGACAAATGCTCCATCGGTGTTCATGTGCCTAATGAATGGAGTGTTTTGAGAGTATTTGGATCAGTTTGTATTGGTCTTCTTGGATGACATATTGATATACTCTAAATCCATAGAAGAACATGAAGAACATCTTAGATAGGTTTTGCAGTGTTTGAGGGAGGATCAACTCTATGCTAATGCAAAGAAGTGTGATTTCTTCTAGACAGAGATTCAGTATCTTGGTCATATGATTTCTGGAGAAGGCATCTTGGTAGATCCCTCAAAGATTCAGGCAATTTTGGAGTGGCCAACACCCACTAATGTGTTTGAGGTTCATAGTTTCATGGGTTTTGCTAGATATTATCGCAGGTTTGTTAAGGACTTCTCTAGGGTTTCTCATCCTATCACCTCTTTTTAGAGGAAAGGGAAGAAGTTCATTTGGACAGAGAAGTGCGAGGAATCTTTTTAGAAGCTTAAGGGGTGTTTGACTAGTGCCCCTATTCTAGTAGTGCCTGATCCAGCCAGAGATTTTGTAGTATGCACTGATGTGTCTTTAGAGGGTATTGGATCAGTCCTCATGTAGGAGGAACGAGTGATTGTATATGAGTCTCGTAAACTCAAGAATCATGAGCTTAATTATCCTACACATGATCTTGAGTTGGCAGCAGTAGTTCATGCTTTAGTCAAATGGAGACATTTCTTATTAGGACACCGTTTTGAGCTACATAGTGATCATCGTAGTCTCCAGTACATATTTACTCAACCTAATCTGAATGCTAGACAAAGAAGGTGGATGGAATTCCTATGTGAGTATGATTTTGAGATCAAATACATCCAGGGTAAGGAGAATGTGGTTGTAGATGCGTTGAGCCGCAAGAGGAAGGTTGTTCTAGCTATGACTCTCAGTGTTGATTTGCTAAGTAAGATACTCCAGTCACTTTCCAGAGATACATTGTATCAGGAGGTGAAATTTGAGATTGAGTTAGGAAGACCATTGGAGGGTAGGTTCTCAGATTTTGTCTTGGAGTCTGATGGACTTATGCGACACAAGGGCCAGATTTATGTTCCACCATTGGATGATTTGTGTTCATTGGTATTGTTAGAGGCTCATCGTGCACCTTATTTAGCACATCCTGGTGTCAAGAAGATGCACGCGGACTTACAAAAACTTTGTTATTGGCCTGGCATGAAACGTGACATTGTGGATTTTGTGGTGAGATGTCTAGAGTGTCAGAGGGTCAAGGTAGATCATTAGCATCCAATAGGACTTTTACAGCCTAATCTCATTCCATCCTAGAAGTGGGATATTATTTCTATGGACTTCATTGTTGGGTTGCCTATGACTCCTCATAGACATGATGCTATCATGGTGACCATTGATCGGTTGACTAAGGTGGTACACTTTTCACCCATGAGATCTTCTTACATAGCAACTTCTGTGGCCAAGGTCTTCATGCAGGATATAGTGAGACTTCATGGAGTTCCACGTAAGATTATTTCTGATCGAGATCCTATTTTTACCTCACCATTTTGGACTTCACTGCAACACGATCTTGGTGCTCGGTTGAATTTTAGTTTAGCATATCACCCTGAGACCAATGGTCAGATAGAATGAGTTATTCAAGTGCTAGAAGATATGTTGAGGATGTATGTCATGGATAGACAAACTCACTAGGAGGATTATCTTTACCTAGTGGAGTTTGCCTATAATAATGGATATCATAGTTCCATTGGCATGTCACCCTTCCATGCTTTGTATGGACATCCTTGTCGTACACCATTGAGCTAGGATAGACTGGAGGACCATATTCTTATTGGTACAGATATGCTTCGTGACATGGAGCAGCAGGTGATTCGTATCTGAGAGCATGTGGCTACTACACAGGATAGGCAAAAGAAGTATGCAAACACTCACCGAATCGATAGACATTTTGTAGTTGGGGACAGAGTATTCTTGAGAGTGCATCCGCGAAAGAGTCCAATCCATTATGGAAAAGGTTTGAAGTTGGCACTTCGATTTGTTGGTCCTTTTGAGATCTTAGAGAGGATAGGTCCAGTTGCATACCGTCTTGCTTTGCCACCTAGCTTATCGCGCATACATGATGTATTCCATGTTTCAGTACTTAGACATTATATTGCTGATGTTACACATGTACTTGATTGGAATGATTTACAGGTGGAGGATAGGTAGCTAGCTATGGAGCCTATACGTATCCTACAGCAACAGGATTTGATCCTCAGGGGTTGAACCATTGACCAAATAAGGGTCCAATGGGATCCAAATGATGAGACAGCAGCTACTTGGGAGGATGCAGCTAGATTTTGGGAATCTTATCAATACTTGTTTGCAGGCTTTCAGGAGTAAGCCTGATACAAGGGGGGGTGGATGTAGTACCTCCATATTTTTGCTTTCAATTTTTCAGATGCCATACTCTTTTAGGCCACATTGTTGTGTGCAAATTTTATTATGTCAGTGACTATTGGTGATTTGGATTATGGTTTTGTTTATGATTATGTGATGTCATGTTTGGATATTGATATATATTATGTTGAGATGTTTCATGTTTCAGTTTGCTTATGATGTACTTACCCCATATTGGCATGTGTATGGTATCCTTTTGTATGTATCTATTTTATGTGCCTGTATGGTAGAGGGCAGAGACATAGTTACTCACTTTGTCGAGATCCACATGACTGACCATACGCTATCATAGCTTGTTATATGTTGTATGTACATGCTTTGTTTTGTGATGATAGGTTTGTAGGTACAGGGCATCGTCTTCCCTGAATTGGCAAGAGTGAGCGTGCCCATAAATACTCATCTCAATGGTAAAGAGGGGAGATGACAGATGGACCCAAAACCCAATCCTTAGCTATTTATCCTAATTATTGGATAAGTATCTATTGACTACCCTATCCAGATTTGTCAAGGTGACAGTTCGCGGTACGCTTCTTTGAGTCTGCATGTTTATTGGTTGATCTTGATTTATTTTTGTTTGCATATGTGGTTTTCTATTATTATGGAAATTAATATTAAAATTGGAAAATCATATTAAATTTATTTCCTAAGTTGTTTTATGGTTATTAATTCATTAAAAATCAAATATTAGGATATTTGTTATTAATTAATTAATTGTGTGAAAATATATTTGAAATTGATCATTAGTTATTTAATTAGTATATTGCATGATTTAGTGATGTTAGAATATTAAATTATTTAATAATGGATTTTAATACTAGCATGTTTATATTAAGTTTGAATATGTCATTTTTCAAAAAGGAGTCAGATTGTCTTTTGGAGATTAATATGAGTTGTGCATAAAAATATTTATTTTTAATTACTAATTAGTAATTTCTCTCAACAAAGTGGGAGAGTTTGAATAGGAGTCCTTGTGTGAGTCATCTAGGGTTTTGCTTGTTTAGTGGAGTTGAACCCCTAATAGGGGGATTTGGCAATCATTTGGAGTTAATCAGTTTTGTGAGAGCAATTTTGGAGAGAGCTTTTGGGGGTTTTATGCTTTCTTTGTGTTCTTGAGCTTTTGGAGACTGTGCATGATTTCTGGGTGAAGATTACTTGCTTTGGATTTGGGAATTTCTTGTACTGTGACTCAGAGCCTGCAGGTTGAGCTTTTCTGTTGACAGTTCTGGGATTGTATTCATCTCACAGGCATTCTATTTAGGTATCTAGCATTGGATTGAGGTAGGGTTTGATTTAATCTTCCTGTAATTTCATTATATAGATGTGCTTGTTTTGATTTGAGGATGTAGATCTGTTCTCATTTATGCTTTCATTATGGATATTAGAAAACCCTTTGAATTATGCCCTTTATTTTATTTTGTGACTTCGCATAGTAGGGTTATGCTGCCAAAATTTCAGGGAAAAATTCATCCTAGGGTACCTAGAAAATGAAAAAATTAAAGTCTCTATGGTTAGTTCTATAGTATGAATGATTTAATTAATTGGGTTGTGAACAAAAAATCAATTTGAGTGGAAATTTATCATTCTGGGTGAAAAATACAACTCTATCAAAATTGACAGTCAAAAGAAAAGTTACATAGTAAAATCTTTAGTTTACTATTTAATTTATTAGTAAATTGTATGAGGTTGCAAACAAAATAAAACATTGGTGAAAAACAAAATAAAGAAAAGACAAAGGAGACATTCATGTGTTAAAAATTTAGAATTTTCCAATTCTAGAAAAATTCACCAGACCTGTGTAAAATCCATTTTTGGAAACAGAGCCTATTAAAATATAATTATGAGCTTTCAAATGTATATATTTGTTTTTTTTGTTAATAAGTGTTAAAATATATATGTTTTCGTATGTACAAAAAAATAGTTAAAAATTGTATTGGGTTTAAAAAAAAATGTTATTTAAAAAAAAACTTTGCAAATAAAAATTTGCTACGAATTTCATTTGTTTCAAAATTTTTGATTAAAAAAAAATGAGTAAAGATTGGGGCAGGGACCACCTGTCCCCTACCCCCCACTTCCCTCATGCCATAGGCAGGGCCGTAGCCTGTCGCACGACAGTCTAGGACTGCCACCGACAGACTAGGCTATCGTGAGGGCAGCGTGGTGGGTGGCCGCAGGCCCCCCATGTGTTACGTTTTTAAAAAAAAATTATTTTAATTTGTTATTAATAATTTTGTTTTATTAAATTTTGTTGTTAATAAATTTTGTAATATTAAATTTTGTTATTAATTAATTTGTTATATTAAATTTTGTTTTTTATATTAAATTTGTTAATAATAAATTTGTTAATTAGTTTTAACAAAATTTCATTAATAATTTTTATTTGCTTTATGATTAAATTTGTCAATAAATTTTATTAGTAGTTTATTATCATTGCATAATAATAAATTTTATTGGTATTTTATTAATGTGGGTAGAACATAATATTAATTATTATTTGAAATAATAATTGCCATATTAGAATGAATCAATGTTGCTAACCTTTATGAATAATGGGCATTTAATTAGATTTAACCAATTGATTAAATTTGGGCTATTTATTTAATTTGGTTTAGGTATGAAGGATAATTTGTGTTGCATTTTTATGGTCAAATTGGACTTTTATTTAATGTTGTAAATGTATGATTTATCCTTTCATCTGTACATGCATTATTTACTACTAAAATTGGTTGTTTTCTACAATATGATTTTATCTTTTCTAGATGTTAGGGTTGTCAATGTTTTGGGAACTAGATGACCTAGGGAAGTCAGAGGCTTGAGAATTATCTGTTATTCATGTTGTTTATCATGTTTGGCATGAGTGTGTTCTGTTTATGTTCCAGATGACCTTATAGGCTCTTGTTGTATTATGAGAATTCAGTGATTATGTTTATGGAGTCAATCCTGGTTTCTGTGATGATTCTGGATGTGTGACTATCTATTTTATTTGAGTTTAGATCTAGGAGAGATCTATGAGCCTAGGGTAGTTTACCTAGATATGTGATAGGAGGTGGCTTGCAATAAGTGTCGGGGCCCACAAGTGGCTGCTAGGATCACTTATTGTAAGTATATGTAATCAAGTGATAACTTAATAAATTAAAGGGAAATAAATGAGCCTAATAAGATAGTTTCCTCTCCCATGCTTGAGTGCTAGTACAGACTGAGATGAGGATGAGATGATGCTTGCCACCTATTGAGGTGTGTGTTCTGGCATAGTTAGTGGCTTCGTTAGTATGAGAAGTCATTGATTATGTGTATGGCACTTGAATGTCGGGATCCAGAGAGATTACTAGGACAAGACTCAAGGGTTAGACGTACATGATGACACCTTCCTACACATAGTCTAGTTATCCTACATGTGTCAGTTGCCTCTGGATTAGTGAGTCATACCTTTCACTACTTTGGTTGACCTTGAGTTAGTAAGCTATCAGGATTCCTTTCCTAGTGGTATTTCCTGGTTTGTCTTGATTATCCGGTTGGGGTTTGATGTTATCTCCTCAGCACGGTGGGGTAGACCTTTGTGGTTCTACACAGACGGGTGGTAGTGATTCTTTGCCATTCAAGATTCAACATCCTGATGTCGGTACTTGATGGTGTTTTGCAGTTGGATTCCTTATGCTACTTTATCATTGGCGTTCTTTATTTATGTATTCTTTATTGTAAATCTCATATTAGAGTATCGTATGTGATACCTAGTCTGGTTACTATAATTTAAATGTTAGAATGATTACTACATACCCTACAACATGTGCAGTGGATGTATGTCTTTAAGGATTCATGGATATTCATAAAATGTGATTATTATGATGTAATTGTTGAATTTAATTTATGGAATCATTTGTTGATGTTATTTAATGAGTTATGTTAGAAAGTAATACTACATCATGGGACCCATTAGTTTTGTAACCTATATATGCGATGTGTGTTATGTGAGTTAATGATTATTGCATTCATGTGATTGTTTATCTTTAATGTAAACTTTAGAAAAAAAATTATTCACCTAACTTAGTATCATGTTCTAGGTTAGTTTCTTTTGGGTTCCCTGGCAGGGCATTACATGCCAGCCATTATAGAATATATTGGATAGAGAACCACCATTCTGAGTAGGAGGAGGAGATGTCTTTTTTACTTTTGGTTCTGGTATCCTCTGAAGAAGTTTGATGGCTACTTAAAGTTTCCAGTTCCCTGTGACTGGTTACCTTTATACCCTAAACCTGATGTACCACCTGCTAGAGCACTTGAATGTCTTGCATGACCCAAGGCTAAATTTTTCTTAGTAAGAGTGGCCTTAATGAATGATTCCTTGAGGGTCTTAGGCCCAAAGAGCCTAACATCCCCAGCTATGTGAGCATTCAGCCCCCTAACAAAGTGTTGTACCAGAAGAGTTGTATCTTTTATAAAGCCAGCATACTACTTGAGCTCAAAAAAATGATGGTCATACTCACCCACTGTCAAGATCAACTGTCTCAAGTTATGGAATTCATCTGATCTCTATTGCCTCCACTAATCTAGAAGGAAGCACTCTTGAAAATGCTCAAGGAATAACTCCCAAGTCATAGTATCCATCTAAAGTCCTAACTTCTCCTCTTCTATTTTCCACCAAACAGATGCAAAATCAGATAGTTGCATCATGACATACCTAGCTTCAGTATTGATACTAAAGTGATGCATAGCAAAGCTCTGCTCCAGAGCTATCAGCCAAGTCTCAACCTTTAAACTGGATCCTTTCCCATCAAAGGGAATAGGCCATCCTCTCATCAGGTCCCTCATGTGATTTTTTTCCACTACTGTAGGATCCATTGTAAAGTTCCTCCTTGGAGGAATCCTAGACCTCTTCCTTACCCTCTCATCTCTTTGAGAGTGGTGGGAAGCATCTTACTCTACCCTAACTTGTTCAGGACCAAGACAAATTAGAATTGCCTGCAAATGTTTAGTGTCTGGTCCATCAGACTCACCCTAACATTCCTCTCTATGCTCATCTCTAGATTGTTGATGGTGGCTAACCTGTCTAACACTCGTAGAAAGGCTATATTGTCTACCCCTTCCATGGTTACAAACATGACCTCTACCATGACCTTTAGTAGATCTTGTCTCAGCCATGATTCCTGCAACATTCAGAGATCCAACAACATCTCACAACATCGCTAGAAACAAAAAAACAAAAGATAACATAATTACAAGGAATAGTGTGAAAGCAATAATGTTGTATGTCTATGTTTAGTTTCAAGTTTAAACTATCAAAACCTAATGAGCGTACATACCCAAAGTTCCCAATGTATAAAATCTGGTCTAATACCAAATGTTACGCCCCACCAAGGAACCTAATAGATATTAACCTAAAACATGCTACTAAGTTTGGTTAACAATTTTTTTTTTAAAAGTTTACAAGCAAGATAACATTAATGTAGAATAAATAACCATTTACTCACATTTATCACAACAAATAATCATAGATTAAAAAACTCAAGGGTCCCATGATGTAGAATTACTTAAGAACAAAACTCATCTAAAAACATAAACAAAAGATTCCATATTATAGATTAAAAAAATTACATCATATATGAATAATTACAATCCTGATAGACATCCATGCAACCTAAATAAACTCATGTCCACTACACATGTCATAGGATATGTAGTAACCACTCTAACAATAATAGATCAATATCCATATTAGTTATCACATGCAATACTCTAATACAAGATTACAGAATAATGAAGATAAGAATAATCCACCAATGAAGAGTCATAAGGAGCCCAACTACAGAAGCACCATCAAGCACTGGAAATAGGATGTCGAATCTCAATTGGTAAAGAATCACTACCACCTGTCCATGTAGATCCACAAAGGTCTACCCCACTGTGAAGAGGAGATAATAACAGACCCCACTCGGATAACCAATAATAAAGCAAGATAAAATAACAAAGCAAGGCGATCTTGAAAGCTCTCTAACTCTAGGTGAACAAATTATAGTGAAGGTAAGACTCACTAATCAAGAGGAAACTAATACATGTAGGATAAATATACTATGTATAGGAAGGTGTCATCATGTACATCTAACCCTTAAGTTTTTTCCTGGTAGTCTCTCTGGACCCCGGCACTCAAGTGACCATTACATGGTTTCAATGAACTCTTGTCTAATATGAAATATTTTGTCTAAACACACATGGTATCAATGACCTCTTGTACTAACAAAGTCATTAACTATGCCATACACACACCTTTCAAGGCGGAAATCATCATCTCATCCTCCATCTTAGTCTATACTAGCACTGAAGCATGGGTGAGGAAACACATCTTATTAACTTCATTTTAATAACTCTCAATGACATATTAGGTTTTCACTTGATTAAGAATACTTACAATAAGTGATCATGGTAACCACTTGTGGGCCCTGATGCTTATTGCAAGCCACCCCCTACTACATATCTAGGTAACCTACCCTAGGCTCATAGATCTCACAAAGATCTAACATAGATATACACTCAGGTGTACACACAAAAGTAGTGCACTTCTCTAAGTCATTACATCAAAGGAAATCCATAAAAGGGAAACCTTCAATAGTGACCTAGAGCTCTCTATGTATGGAGTTGCAAGATATGAAAATTTCTCTCAGCTAGAGCTATGGAGCTTGTGACCTTGCTAGTCAACCACACAATGAGAGATTCAAGTGAAGACAAGGGCAAGAATGCCAATATCCCCAAATAGAATCAAATGTATGCAATGCAAGCTAGATTAAGATGAATATGAAACTAAAAATGGAAAGGCAAGCTAGTCTATTGAAATGAAAGTACAAGCTATGCTATGAAAGGAAAGAACAAGTATTACCAAGCCTTCCTAATTAAGCTAGATGAGTTATTCTATTGCATAAAGGAAATTAAGCTATGAAAGCAATAAACATGAAGCTATGTGTTGTCACTGTATACATTTTTCAGCTCTGTGATAGTGTTTCAGGATATTTTTGAGGTTTTTAACCTAGTGACAATATGCTTTTCAAAGAATGATTTTTAGGTTTTGTAGCGAACCCTAATTTATCCTAGGTCGTGTTATAATTTTGAATTACCCTTTTGACTCACTAATCACTCCAAATAAACATGTGTTATTTGTCGCCCCCCTTTTTATCCTTCGTTTCATGTGTCTCGCGGTTAGGTTTCATTTCGTAATAACCACTGGTTTGAATAATTTTCCTTTAAACATAAGTTTCGGGCTTAATTTTTCCTAAACTCTTAAGCTTTTGAAATGAGTGGCTATCATTACATCAAAAGAAGCCTGGTTGTTAGAATCCCTAACATGCAAAATGACGACAATGCGCCACCTGTCCTTGTGGGCCCATTTTTCTTAGTAAAGCGCTGACCTTTAATGAGTGATTCAAATCTACAGTTGTCGTTACACCATTGGCTCAAGATGCACACTTGATAATCTTATGAAGTGGCGATGAGCGTCAGATCTTCTTTATTGAAATAGTGCCATGGTGGGCCCTAATAGTGCCAGGTCATGGTAATTTGTTCATTTTTCATTGGCTCTCAGATGATGATATGGTGGCTGACAAGGTTTTAAAAGCAGTAAAGAATAGTTAGAAGGGGCGGCCATTTTTTGTACACATGGCATTGCATGATTTAACAAGAGAAGAGTGATTTATCATAGTGGGGCCTTGTTTCAGGGTGGTTAATAAGTTGCAAGATCTAACAGTGGTTGTAATACCGTTGAGATGAGATGTGCATCCATTAGTGTCATGATATAATGACATCCATTGATTTAAGGAAAGTATGCTGACTGATCGGTGGGTTTGTTCTGTCAGATTATTGATGATGTGGTCATTTCTGATTGGCCCATGGTTTTAATGACCTATCTTCATGGCCAAGGGTTTTCTGACACTAATGATGATGTGGAATTTTTGATCCATCGACATATCTGATTTGGCATTTTCTGATTGGCAAAATTTTTGAAAGGGAACAGTGGGGCCAGGAATTTATTTGTGATGGGAGATCGTCTGATTAAGATGTATCGACAGCCATCATTATATCTTAGGATGGTTTTTATGATAGTTTTTGGTTAGCGAAAGAGTGACAAAATGACACCTATCTATTTTTGGGCATAGTAAAGCTAAGTTATTTCTTTTCTCTACATGGCAATTTTGAAATGTTTTCATTGGATGAAAACTAACCTAGGGAAAAGGTATTACAAACTTTTGCTATTGAATTTGTCAACCGTCTGATGCACCAAAATAGAGATATATCAACGGTTCAAATTTAAATTTCTTTTTTGTGACATTTTCACATCCTATGAGCATTGGAGGCCGCCAACTTTCAGTAATGGCAAATTTATTATGCTACGTGTGGATTAATTGCAGGTAGCTGGCAACTCTATACATCGAATTTAGCCATTATTTTTCATTACCATTTTCCAAATCTCTCAGGCGATTTTCTTCTCCCATCTCCTCAGTGATTTCAAGTAAAAGGTCTGCAAGTGCCTGGTAGGTTATTCTTCAAATTTCAAAGCTTGTTAAAATCTGTGAAAGTTTGTGAAAGGTTCTATACTAATAGAGTTAGGGTTTTCTTAAGAATTTGTATACTTTAGTAAGAAGCCCTAGTTTTAAGATGCAGCCCAAAAGGAATCTATCTGGTCACATAGAATACATTAAGAGAGGGATTTTTGAGGATTTAATGCAACTACTTCCACATTTTGATAATGGGGCACAAAGGGTAAGAGAGCTCACTCTGAGACACCCTAGGGATTAAGTTGCAGAGGCACTCTATGATAGGGGAAATTGGATGAGAGATGCCAAGGTGGGTGAAATGGACAACGGTCTTACTTTGTTCAGGTCATCTTTTTCACAGAGAAATGCCTGTGCCCCCTTGAGTAATGTATGGCAATTCGACGTTGGGAGGTTAGTATGCCCTGGTGTTTTCATGGATGCCGAGCTGTTGATACGAATTGCTAAATGCTACGATCCTGTGACAAGATGTGTCAAGAATATCAATGGGAAAGACCTGATCAGCATCACAAAGCATGAAATTAGAGAGGTTTTTTCATTAAATGACCCATCTATAGGGTTGGAGAAGATAGATTTCAAGGATTTTAATGAAATTTATGAAGCACAGAGAGACTATTTGAGGTCTAGACCCTTGAGACAGTTTTTGGAGCAGATTGGATCCATGTGTGTTGTCAGTCCAAGAACACCAAAGCCTTTCAGGTTAGACCTTTTCAGTAAAAGAGCACAAGAAGTTTATAAGTCCTTGACTCTTATTTTAGGGCATGATGAAGAAACTCATATGCCCATTCCATACATGTTCATGATGGTACAATCACTGCATCCCCAATTAGCACTAATTTTTTATTTTGCTTCCCATTTAGCTGAATTGATTCATGATGGGTTAATGGAAATCAAGGATATGAAGGTTTCTAGACCATTTGGGTAGTATTCAATGCTCATGCATATGTTTTTGTATAAGGGTGAGAATTTCTTCCGCACAACGGTGAACATTGTGAAAGAAAGAAATGGAGAAACCCTTCCAGTGCAATTGTGGACCACAGCCCTGTCATGGGATAGAACTAATACCAATTACAATGCTTTTGATAGGGATTTTGCATCAAGGCTTAGGTCGATTTTGTTTTTTGACACTCCAAGGATCCCAATAGAATTACTGAGGTTGATTAGGCCAAAGGAGTATTGCCAAGACATTACCATTGTCCATAATTTTGGAGATATAATTTTATATCTAGTTTCCACAGTTTTCAGGGTGTATGGTTGCAAGGTGGTGCCATATGTCCTACCTTATCAAGTCCCATTAAAGTTGGGCTATGCTGAGATCCTAAGGCAGATTGGTAATTTAGAGGAGACCACACTCACTAGAAAAGGGAGGGAAACATTTTTCTCAGATGTAACACTGGCACATCAACATGCCATCACAAAGGGAGGATGGGTGCATTTGCATAGGGTCTTTCAACCTTATAGAATGCCTACAGTAGTAGTAAGATGTGCATATACGAAGGGTTTCCTCTCAGGAGTTTTTAGGGATAAGGTGAGGTGTGCTCTTATTGAGCATCAATTCAATTTTCCAGAGGATGTGATCAGAAATGAGTTTGATCTTCAAGCTCAAGCGGTGAAAAAGGAAAAATTGGTTATCTATAGAAAGTCTATAGATTTTATAAATAATTTTGATATATCTTATGACCCATTGAAGCAATTTGAGCCATGGGAAAGGAAAGTAGATGCCTTAATGGAACATTTTGAGGGCCTCATGCAAGCTGTAAATGAGAAGAGGGTAGCGGTGAGCAAGACATATCTAGAGAGAGCTAGGCAGATCTTGAGCCAGCCAAAATACATGAGGTTGACCCCAAAGGGAGTATACACAATGCAGAAAAGAAGTGGGTACACTGTTCTTCTTCCATCACAACAAAGAAGTGAAGATATCCCTTCTACTTCAAGAGGGAAAAGACCAATTGATGATCCATCATTGCAGGGACCCTCTCCCAAAAGACAAAAATAGGAAGAAGAGAGGCCAGAAGAGGAGATTTACTCTCCTTCTCAGTCCCCTATCCAATTGGATGAGCATGGGGTAGCAGAGTAGCTTTTGCAATTGAGAAATGAGGGAAACATATTTGTTTCTAATGATGATTTGGAAGAAGGAATGACTGAGGCACCTGGGGAGGTGGCCATGGATCTTACAATTGAAGAATTTGAGGGTAAATAGACTGACCCTATTTTGAAACAAGCAAGTGATTCTTTCCTTGCTGATGACAAATTTGTTAAAATGAGGGCATTCTCTCAATTTCTTTGGAGAATGAAAATTAATCAATTCAAAGAAATATGTGAAAAGAAGAAAGAGGAGTCCCCTGCTAAGGATATAAAAGAAATAGAGGAAGAAACCAAGGCACAAATGGCCAGACAATTTGAGAAAATTACTCCAGAAGAGGGGAGGGCCATGGTTCATACAATGGGGATATTGATTTTTCCAGAATGGGATATTGTTGATGCAATAGTCTTTGACTAGGTGAGAAAGAGCAAAGTAAAAACTCTTGCTACTGCAGAACAAGCCAAGCAGACTACAAGAGGGTTTGATTTCTCTGAAGATCATGCTACCTTGGTCATGTGGTCTTTGAATAAAAGGGAAGATAAAGAAAAGAGAAAATTTATCTATAGGACATACAGGGAGTTTGTTGATTCAAAGAGTAGGGGAAACATCCGGTGTAGAGGCATCAAGTCTAGTTTTTGAAACTGCTAAATTTAGTGCCAAAGTAGCAGAAAAGGATGCTAGAGAAAAATAGGATCTTAGGGTCAAGTTTGAAATGGTCCTCAAGTCTTAAAATGAGCTAATTCAAAAGGAAAAATTAATTGCTCAGTTATCAAGGCCTTTAGATCACAGATCCCCTCAGCTGGTAATTTCTGATAAGCCTATAGTGGCTTGATCTTCAAGCCCAATTGTTGAGCTTCAACCTTCACCACTCCTAGAAACAAATATAGATGCAAGAGTTAGTTGGGAGAAATAGAGATTAACAGAAGAAGAAAATAAATTAAAGGAAACAAGGGCACAGCTAGAGAAGGAGAGAGATGAAAATAAAAAGGTAGGAGTTTTGGCACACTAAGGATATTAAGATAAGATAACAAATTCAATCATGGAGTTTGCTTATGATTTGAAGCCCTCCATTTTACACAGTCATGTTAGCAAATTAAATTATTTGTTTCAAACTTTAAATAAGGAGAAGAATCAACTATCTCCAATTTTGAAAAAATGGATTGAAAGGTCTCCTAGCATAAAATTGTTCTGTATGTTGTCTAAAGGACAGAGGACCTAGACCCACTGATAAAGCCAGTGCATCAAATTGTAAAGAAAATGGTATAGTTTGGCATCTTTTTGGATAGTTTTATTAGAAAATCAAGCATGTTGAAAGCTGAGTTGATGCTTTCAAACTATGAACTGGTGCCTACTATTTTCACAGATAAAGGAGAATTTAAAGAAGCCTATCAATGGAGAGAAGAAATGGATGGACTTTTGACAGAAATAATAACTGGTGTCTTAAGTGACAAATTTTTTTTTAGTGGCACTATTAAAATATTGATTAATTCTAGAACAATGTTTGATACCATTCAACAAAAGGTCACTCAAATTGTGAGTGAGTGGGAGCAGCTACAAAATAAGAAGGTTGAGTTTGTCAATTTTGACTTCCCGAGTGAAGAAGTGTACAATAAATGGAGATATCAGTACATACCAGCTGTAGAGAGTGTTGATACACTACCAACTTCATAAAGCATATCAAGGTGGTCATTTTTGGTCAGTAGAGGTGGTTGAAAGATATTAGGGAGTATTCATTGCGGAGTGGATAGCAAGTGTTACAAATTAGATTCTTAAAGAGAGCCCAAGACAGCATTAAAGACATAAAGCAAGTCGGCTCAACTGAAATTTTCTCGCCTACTGGACCAAATGTATTTATTGTAATTTTTGTAGTTGTTGAAAGGTTTTAGGGTTAAGATTTTTTGTAAACCCTAGAATGACCAGTAGCTTTTTTACATTTGCTTGTTTATAAAAGGATTTCCCACGGTCATTCTTGGTATTGAGAGTTTAGGAGTTGAAAAGAGAATAAGTTCTAAAACCCTAACCCTCAGTCGAGGATTGTAAATTTTGCATCTTTTTATCAAATTAACAGAGAAGAACTATAGGTTATTACTATTTTTTCTACAAGCTTGATGCTCAGAATATTGTGTATACAAATGGTGAAAGGTTATACTTAGTATAAGTTTCAAATATTTGTCTCTCCTTTGTCTCATTTTATGAATCTTTAAATCTCTCATAGGTTTATATGTATGTATTGATGATTTGAGTTCCAACCTAGGGTTAGATTAAATATTGCTCAAAGTAGAATATATGTTCATGAAGTTTATATGAAGGATTCTTCATAAGAAGGAAAGGTTTGAGATACTTGTGTTTTGGTCATAAGACCATCTCTCATACAGACACTTTTGTATTCATTTAGTTTTCTAAGTTTTTTCCCAATGGATAAGGCACTGGCCTATATTTTCCTATCTGTGTTTTGTATGAAATGATTGAAATCTTGTAATCCTAAAAACATTTAATCATTACCAGTCTTTTACTTTTATTTTACATTTATGTATTGTCCTACCCAGTGATGGAGGATCAATGAACAATAGGTTCTTGTTCAGTATTCTCTCACTGTATTCATCTATTGAAAGATCCAATAAAGAAATAAGGGGCAGAGTTAGAACTATCAATAAGAGTAAATATTGTTGGATCAGGTGCACCCACCTTGGTTTCACAGAGCCAGAAGCAGAAGAGGGAAAATCCATCCCTATAGTTGGTCCAGTTGCCTATAGATTGCCCACATTTGGAACTAACCAATCCTTAATATCCATCATAGGCATATTGGTGTCTCTTTGAGTATAAACTCCTAATCAAGAACCAACAAAATGGTGACTCTGTTGGGGATTAGAGAAAATACTGTCAGGAGTAAATAGTGTAGGTTTCAAGTTGAGCTTGACTCCTAACCTACCTGTTTCAATCAATTGATATCTCTGGTGTTATAAATCAGTATTAATAATGTGGGTACAAGTTGAGGTTAGACTCCTGGCTAGCTTATTATTTATCCAGTGGACTTCATTTAAAAGTATAAGAGTCATTTTTCAAAGATTTTAAATTATCTCACTTAATTGTGAGTGGAGACTCTTTAAGCATCTCTGTAACTAGTACTTTAAAAGATATAACTATGACTTTCAAGAATACAAGGTCTTATAGTAGGGAACAACCAGAAGAGACTTTGCAAGGTGGGCTTCCTAATACATCTAGAAGAAGCCAGGATAAGAGAGAAAAAGATACTAGTGATATGTCTCTTACTTGGAGACAAAGAAGAAACACAAGACAACAAAATACTGTTCCCCCTAATCAAGAGGGAAATGCCTTAGAATATGAGGAGGTAGTTGATTTGGGACTTAACCAATATGAGGATTATTACTCCCCCATAGAGAGAGAGGGTGAAAGACCACCCCAAGATAGGAGGATGAATCCTAATAGGTAGCATGGAAGGGAAGGAAGGTCTAGAAGTAAAAGTAGAAGTGGTCAGGATTTTTTTCCCCCTTTCACCCTTGGTACCTCATTACCTCAAGGTCTTCATGAGTCTCAGGATCAGCAGGAAGGCCCCCAAGTGCAGCAAGATGAATCTGAAAAAACTCTTCCTGAGTCTAAGGAAATATTTGATGAAATAGATGAATTAGGAAGAAGGATTCAGGAACAAGCTGCCATCAGGCAGAAAAGAGAAAAGGAAAAGGAAGAAAGAATTAGACAAGCTATGATAAGAGCTGATCAGTTAAGAAGACAACTTTCAAATTTAGAAGCTATAAATCATGTTCCCATCCCTAAAAATATAAATGAGCAGCCTGTTGTTCAAAGAACTTTTGAAACAAGAGTTCCCAAAGATAAGGGAAATAAAAAAGAAAGAAGTATTTCAATTAATGAGCCTGTAAACCCTAACGGTCCTATAGACCAGGCTTTGATATTGGAAGCAAACCTAGAAAAGGCTAAAAGGGAATAGGAATTATTGGCCAAGCAATTAGAAAAAGTAGAATTAGAGGCTGCAACATTGGAAATGAAGAAGAAAATGGATTTTCTTAAAAGGTCTGCAGGGCCTGCAAATTTTACTAATTCTAATATGACACAAGTAGCTAATATTACAAACTTAGCAAATCAAACAGGTGGATTTCCCCCACCAAAAGGGTTCAATAGTTCTACCACCACAAACACTAATGCATCCACATCTCAGGGTGCTAGTTTTCCTAATTTAGGGATTATTCACGAAAGATGTAAGTAGTTGGTTTTCACTGGTATCCTTGGTTATCCTAACCCCATTCCTGAGGAAATCAGAAAGAAACTTCCAAAGTTCAAAGGAAGCAATGTTGTAACCTGTAAGGAGAATTTAAAGAAATTCATTGATGTGATTGATGACTATAACATTGTGCCTGATGATGTTATAATGAAATTGTTTGTGCAATCCTTAACAGAAGATTCAAGGGATTGGTTTAGGGCTTTGCCACATGGCAACATAGGTTCATGGGATCAGCTTAGGCATTGTTTTAAAGAGCAGTATGGTGATAAAACACATGAGGGTTTTATGCTCAATGAATTCAATAACATAAAAAAGAACTTTAATGAAGATGTTGTTGAATTCAATGTTAGATTCCAAAAGGCCATGCATAAACTTTTACAAGTTATCAGGTTGGATGACAGGGTCTACCTTGTTACATATTTAAATTATTTTGACTCTAAGATGGGCTACCTGTTGAAAGATAAAAATCCAACGAGCCTTGTAGAGGCTTACAAGTTAGCTGTGAATATAGAAAGTAATCAGAGAATCTCAGGAAAGTTGGGAAGAAGAGAGGACAACAACTCTCCTTTGTTGAATAGAAAAGACCTGGAAAAACCTCAAGGTGTGAACCTAAGGATGATGAGAGTTTAAAATAGATTCTAAAAGCAATCAAAGATCTCAAGCCTGGTGAAAATAGAGGTAATAAAGTTGTAGGAGGGGATAAGCCCCCTTTTAATAATTTTAACAAATTGCCAAGGATGCAGAATTTCCCCTATAATACTCAATGGAAAGATGGGAAGCCTTTTATTCCTGATAAAAGAGATAAACCAAATGATAGGACCCCTGACCCATTACAGAGGAATTCAATGAATGTGGTGGAAGAAGTCCCATGGTGTATTTCTTGCCAATCACCACATGATCTTGATTATTGTGCTATATCCCAAAATGTCTCTCCTTAAGATGATCAGGAATGCAGTGAGGAACAACCTTTTGATGACTAGGGATGTGGGATGTTTTCTTCTCATGTTTTGAGTGATGTAGATTCTACCGAGGAGGATGAGAATCATGATACTTTCAATTCCCAAGCCAGAAATGAATCCTATCATCAACAAGTTTTTTTGGATCATGAAGATACTGAACCTGACAACATTCAGTGCAATGTCCAAAATAATGACTTAACAACCACTTTGAGAAGACCTTCTGATGAGGAAATTGCTTTGATAATAGCAAATCTGGTTACTCAGGTAAAGGCAAATTATAACTTGAGGAATCGAGTTATTAGTGATTCAGATCCCAAGCCTGCTGGTATTTTTATCAAGAAAATAGACAAGGATGTAAAAACATCACAAGAAAAGACTAGGGATGCTAATCATGTTGATAAGGTTAAGGTAAAGAAAGTTGCTAAGCCTAAAATTGTTTATAAGGTAAAAGCTAAGCCTATTGTTGAGGTTACACCAGTTTTGCAAAACAAGAACAAAGTCCAAATTGATAGGCCTGTAGATACATTCACCCAAGAGGTTGATAAAGAGATTGCAGATTTAAAACCAGTTGAGTCTGATTTAAAGTATGTTCCAGTTGACATGAGTAAATTTTTGTCTCAAATTACTATCAAAGTTCCATTATTAGAGATGATGAGAATAGAAGAACATAAGAAAAATGCTTTAAAATAGGTAAAGAGTGTAGTCCATAATCATGCTCACAAAATAGAAAAAGCTGAGAAACAAGTGGAAAATGTGAATGAAGAAGATGAAAATTGTGGTGAGGAGCTTGTTTCTAAGATCCCTCAAATATATTTGGACACAAATGTTGTTAGTACCACAACAGGATCAGTTGACCCTTTTTTCTTGACTCTGCAAATAAATGGGAAGCTGCTAAACAAATGTATGATTGACTCTGGAGCATCAAACACTGTTATGCCTATTGAAATTATGAAGTCTTTAGGTTTGAAAGTGGATACACCACATGGTAGATGTCAAGAAATGGATTCAAGAAAAGTACCAGTTGTTGGTGTATGCACCCTAAAATGGTCGCCTAGACTTTGGGCCCCCATTTCACAATTTATCAAATCCCTAAATCAATATTTTAAAATATCAACAATATCAATTATATCAATTTCCTTGATCAAATCATAATCAATTCAATATTTCCTAAGGTTTGAGCTTTATTTAATTTAAAAGAGAAAAAATAAAAATCTTATTTAATTAAGAGAACAAAATCTTTTTTAATTA
The DNA here is from genome assembly GCA_027943335.1 of Chamaecyparis obtusa. Lineage (NCBI taxonomy): Eukaryota > Viridiplantae > Streptophyta > Pinopsida > Cupressales > Cupressaceae > Chamaecyparis > Chamaecyparis obtusa. The sequence goes on along the minus strand of BSBK01004991.1, from coordinate 757,959 downwards.
AATAAAAATCTCTTTTAATTAAATAATAAAATCACTTTATCCTAAGTCTTTATTTAATTAAAAGGAATTTCCTCCCCTTTTATTTAAATAAAAAATCCCCACTTTTCTTCTTATCCTATGTTGCACAAATAAATCATTTAATTCTTATTTATAAGAAAAATAAAATAAAAAATAAAAGGAAAAAGCATTTTTTGTCTCATATGGACATAAAGTCAACTCCTATTTTCCTATTGGAGGATATTTGTGCACAAGGATCAAGCTTCTTTTTTTCTCCACCGTTGATTAAGTCTTTTGCCTCTTAATCACAATGGTCCATTCCTTTTTACTTCCTATAAAAGAAGAGCTCTCTTCTTCATTTTCATATCTTAAGTTTTCATGCTAATATTATGCTGCAGGTTTTCTAGGTCATTTGGAGCTCTTTGAAGACATTCTACATCCAAGCTTTGAAGACTTGTTATTGCATTTCATTGTAGTTGCATATTTCCTTTCTTAGTTGCATTATCATGGCATATTAGCTTAGATTTCCTTTTATGCAATAGATTAACTTGCATTGTCATATAGATTTGCATTGCATTGCATACATTTGGTTTCATTGGAGATATTGGCACTCTTGCCCTTATTTTCATTGTGAATCTCTCATTGTATGGTTGACTAGCAAGGTCATGAGTTTATAGCTCTAGATGAGAGCAATTTTACAAATCTTGCAACTCCATGCATAGAGAGCTATGGATCGATTTGTGAGGTCTCATACTTGAGTTTCCTTGCATGTAACGATTCATAGAAGTGTAATACTTTTGTGTGTACAACTGGTACTATTAAGGCTTTGCCTTATAGATTAGCTGCTTACCCCAATAAACAATTGACCATGAGTGTCTTGGTAGTTGATATTCCTCCTCAATATGGGATGTTGCTATCAATAAAATGGAGTGCTTCTATGAGAGGTAGCATACAGTGTGATCTGTCATTTTCTATATTTAAATTGGAAGGACAGAATATCAAAGTCACTAGGGAGTCTAGAACTGCACACATGATTGAGGAAGAAGAGCAGGACAACATGAATTGTTTCCTTGATACTGATATCAACACCTTCAAGGTCCAGGATAAGGAAACAGAGGAAGGTGTTGAGTCTCCACACAAATCAGAAAGCCAAGAAGGCAGGATTGACCTTGATAGTTTGTGGACCATGTATTTTGATGGTGCAAACAGCAAAGAAGGATCTGGAGCTGAAATCTTGCTCATATCCCCAAATGGTAAAACTTTCAAGTTCTCATTTACTCTGATATTTTCATGCACAAATAATGTTGTAGAGTATGAGGCCCTTCTGATAGGTATGAGATTAGCCTCAAGGCATGGCATAAAGTGTTTGAAAGTTGTAGGTGATTTAGAGTTAGTGATATCCCAGATCAGAGCAAAGTATGCTTCAAAGAATCAGAAGTTAAAATAGTACAGGAATGCAGTGTGGGATGAGATTGAAAGCTTTAATGCTTTTAATATTTGTTGGATGGAAAGAAGTCATAATAGAATGGCAGATTTTCTAGCTAATATAGCTCTTAAACTAGAAGATTTTACATTTGCAGATTTTTCAAATATAGAGGTACAAGCTAGGCCTTCTATCCCTGACAATTTAGATAATTGGAAAGTTTTTTCTGATGACCAGGACATACTTAGATTTCTCCATTGTGAATCTTACTTTGGTGATAAAGAGATGGATTTCAGCTCTTATGTTAATACAGTGAATGGCAAGGATGTTATTTTGGGAAAGAAGTGTTACAGTTGAAGTCAAACAGAGTTCCTAAAGGATTGGTTTCTCTTGAAAGGGAATTTGATAACATGGACAAAGTTTTCTTAGCTAATACTGATAAAATAAATGAGCTTGAAGAGATAAAATTGGGCACAAACATAGCTCCCAAGAAGGTTTACATAGGCAAGTTTCTTTCTTCAAGAACAAGGAAAAATTTGATTGATCTTCTCAGGAAATTTAGGCATGTTTTTGCCAGGTCTTATGAGGACCTTAAAGCTTATAGAGAGGAGCTTTTTCAGCATGAGGTTCCACTCAAGGAAGGGACAAAAACCTTTCACACAGAAATTGAGACCTGTCAATCCTACCCTGGTACCCAAAATGCAGAATGAACTCAAGAAGATGATGGATGCTGGAATAATTAAGCCAATCTGGCATTCTACTGGGGTTTCAAATTTAGTGCCTATCAGAAAAAAGAATGGTGATATCAAATTATGTGTAGATTTTAGGAAAGACAACTATGGGTTACCCAATATGGAAAATATGTTGCAAAGGGTCACTGGATCAGAATTGATGTCCATGATGGATGGTTTTTCTGGTTATAATCAAGTCATGGTTAAAGACACAAAACAATTTAAGACTACATTTACAACTCCATGGGGAACATATGTTTATGTAAGGATGCCCTTTGGATTGACTAATGCAGGTGCTACTTTTCAGAGGGCTATGGATGTAGCCTTTGCAGATTTTATTGATAAATTTATGGTAGTCTATCAGGATGACTTGACAGCCTTTTCAACAAAGGAAGAACAACATTGCCAACATCTTGAGAAAAATGTTATCAGAGCATTGGAATATGGGGTTTCTTTGAACCCAAAAAGTGTGCCTTTGGTGTGATGGAAGGAAAACTCTTAGGGCACATTGTTTCAAAGGATGGTGTGAGGATAGACCATGAGAGAGTGGAGACTATTGAAAAATTAACCTTACTAAAGAACATCAAGGGAATTCAGTCCTTTTTAGGACAAGTAAATTTTTTAAGAAGATTTATAACAAACTTTGCAAAGATTAGTATTCCCATATCAAGAATGCTAAAGAAAGAAGCCAAGATTGAATGGAATACTAAAGTAGTTCAAGTTTTTAATGATATTAAGAAAGCCATAAAGCATGCTCCAATTTTGAGGACACTAGACTATAGTAAACCAATACAAATTTTCTCTTTTGCATCTGCCCATACTATTGTTGTAGTACTTTTACAAAAAAATGTTGAAGGTTTTGAACAACCTATTTCCTTTTTTAGCAAGACCTTGCAGGCAATAGAATTGAACTATGATATCATTGAGAAATAAGTGTATGCCTTGGTAAAGGCCATTAAGACATTCAGATGCTATTTGATAGGAGCCACAGTGGTTGCCTATGTCCCAAGTGCAACAGTTAAGGAAATTTTGGTCTAACAAGAAGTATCAGGAAGAAGATGTAGGTGGATTAATAGAATTCAAGAATTTAACATTGACATCCACATTACGAAGCTAGTAAGAGGATTGGGCCTAGAAAAATTGATGGCCCAAAGTAATTTAAATGCAAACCAGATCAATATGCTAGAAGAGGATCAAAGGCCTTACATATGTAACATGGTGTTGTGAATGGTATGAAGATATTGTCAAATATTTACAAAGGATGGTCTTACCCCCTGAATTGGATGACAATAAGAAGAGAACTATAAAACTCCACTCTTTGAGATATGCAATTATAAATGGTGAACTTTGGTGGAGGAGTAATGAAGTTGTTTTTCTTAGGTGTGTAGATCCAGATAGGTCCAATCTTTTGATGGAAGAAATGCATAATGGAGTTTGTGGAGGACATTACATGGCTAAGACTACAGCCCACAAGATTATCAGGGTAGGTTTTTGGTGGCCTTCACTTTTCAAAGATACTGATTAGTTTTTCAAGAAGTGTGATCCTTGCCAAAGGTTTGCAGGAAAATTAAAGTTTAGTGGGAATATGCCTCTCAAACCTATTTTTGTTCAAGCCCCTTTCCAGAAGTGGGGTATGGATTTCATCGGTGAGATCTCTAATAAATCTAGTGGTGGACATTCTTATATCTTGGTGGCAGCTAATTATTTCACCAAGTGGGTTGAGGAAATCCCTACAAGGAGAGATACTTGCAAGGTGGTAACAGATTTTATGATGCAGAATATTTTGACAAGATTTGGTTGCCCAGAAACTATGGTGGTTGATAATGCATTATGTTTTAGGTTAGAAGAGTTTGTTGACTTTTGCAGATATAATGGTATTAAAATTTCATATTCATCTACTTATCATCCACAAGGCAATGGTCAGGCAGAATCCAAAAATAAAAGTTTAATCAAAATTTTGAAAAGAGTCTTGGATAAAAATAAGAAAGCTTGGGACTCTAAATTGCTACAGGCCCTATGGGCTGATAGGGTTACAGTCAAGAAGGCAATTGGATGTGCCCCTTTTGACTTAGTGTATGGAATAAATGCAAGATTACCTTAGAATAATTTGTTACAGATGTACCAATTCATCCAAACTTATGATGATGATCTAGAAGAAGATATGATAATCAGGATGAATGACTTGATTCAACTCAATGAGGTAAGAATTGATGCACACAATAAAAATGAGGAGTTGCAAACCCAGTGTAAAGTCATGTATGACAAAAGGTCTATTCAGAGAAGTTTTACAGAAGGAGACATGGTCTTGATGTGGAATGCGAGATTAGAGGATAAAGGAAAACATGGGAAGTTTGACCCCATCTGGCTAGGACCATATATTCTTGAAGAGAAATGGGGAGAAAGTTCTTATGTTTTAAAGAATCTGATAGGAGAACTCATGGAATTACCTATTCATGGTCAGTTCTTAAAGCTTTATTTCTCTTAAATTTTGCCAATCTTTGTATAGGTTTTGTTTAGGTTTCTGTGTATAGTTCCCTATGTTTTGGTCAAAGTTTTGTTCTGGTCTGCTGTACCAAGAGATTCTAGTTTCTCAATGTATCTACAAGAGATACATGTCCCCAATCAGAGCCACTGTTGTCACTGTATAAATTTTTCAGCTCTGTGATAGTGTTTCAGGGTATTTTGAGGTTTTTAACCTAGTGACAATATGATTTTCAAGGGATGATTTTTAGGTTTTGTAAAGAACCCTAATTTATCCTAGGTCGTGTTATAATTCTGCATTACCTTTTTGACTCACTAATCGCTCCAAATAAACATGTGTTATTTGTCACCCCCCTTTTTATCCTTCATTTCATGTGTCTCGCGGTTAGGTTTCATTTCGTAATAACCACTGGTTTGAATAATTTTCCTTTAAACCTAAGTTTCAGGTTTAATTTTTCCTAAACTCTTAAGCTTTTGAAATGAGTGGCTGTCGTTGCACCCAAAGAAGCCTGGTCGTCAGAATCCCTGAAATGCAAAATGATGACAATGCACCACCTGTCCTTGCGGGCCCATTTGTCTTAGTAAATCGCTGACCTTTAACGGGTGATTCAAATCTACGGTTGTCATTACACCGTTGGCTCAAGATGCACGCTTGATAATCTTACAAAGTGGCGATGACCATCAGATCTTTATTGAAATAGTTCCATGGTGGGCCTTGATAGTGCCAGGTCATGGTAATTTGTTCATTTTTCAATGGCTCTCAGATGATGATGTGGGGGCTGACAAGGTTTTAAAAGCAGTAAAGAATAGTTAGAAGGGGCAGCCATTTTTTGTACACATGGTGTTGCGTGATTTGATAAGAGAAGAGTGATGTGTCATAGTGGGGCCTTGTTTTCAGGGCAGTTAATAAGTTGCAACATCTAACGGCAGTTATAATACCATTGAGATGAGATGCGCATCCTTTAGTGTCATGGTATAACCACAGCTGTTGATTTAAGGAAAGTATGTTGACTAATCGGTGGGTCTGTTCTGTTAGATTATTTATGATGTGGTCATTTCTGATTGGCCCACTATTTTATTGACTTGTCTTCATGGCCAAGGGTTTTCTAACACTAATGATGATGTGGAATTTTTGATCCATCGGCATATTTGATTTGGCATTTTCTAATTGGCCAAAATTTTGAAAGGGAGCAATGGGGTCGGGAATTTATTTGTGATGGGAGATCGTCCAATTAAGATGTATCAATAGTCATCGTTATATCTTACGATGGTTTTTCTGATAGTTTTTGGTTAGCGAAATAACAACAACATGACACCTATCTATTTTCAGGCACAGTAAGGCTAAGTTATTTCTTTTCTCCACATGGAAACTTTGAAATGTTTTCATTCACTGAAAACTAACCTAGGGAAAAGGTATTATGAAGTTCTACTATTGAATTTGTCAACTGTCTGATGTGCCAAAATAGAGATATATCAATGGTTCAAATTCAAATTTTTTTTCTATGACATTTTCACGTCCTATGAGCGCTGGAGGCCGTCAACTTTTAGTAATGGTGGATTTACTATGCTATGTGCAGATGAATTGCAGGTAGTTGGCAACTGTATACATCAAATTCAGTCATTAGTTTTCATTACCATTTTCCAAATATCTCTGGTGATTTTCTTCTTCCATCTCCTGAGCAATTTCAAGTAAAAGGTCTACAAGTGCCTGGTAGGTTGTTCTTCAAATTTCAAAGCTTGTTAAAATCTCTGAAAGTTTGTGAAAGGTTCTATATTGACAAAGTTAGGGTTTTCTTAAGAATTTGTATACTTTAGTAAGAAGCCCTAGTTTTAAGATTCCGCCCAAAAGGAATCTATCTGGTCACACAAAATACATTAAGAAAGGGATTTTTGAGGATTTAATGCAACTACTTCCACATTCTGATAATGGGGCACAAAGGGTAAGAGAGCTCACTCTGAGACACCCTAGGGATTCAGTTGTAGAGGCACTCTATGACAAGGGAAATTGGATGAGAGATGCCAAGGTGGGTGAAATGGAGAATGGTCTTACTTTGTTTAGGTCAGCTTTTTCACAAAGAAATGCCTATGCCCCCTTGAGTAATGTATGGCAATTCAACATTGGGAGGTTATTATGCCCTGGTGTTTTCATGGATGCTGAGCTATTGATACAAATTGCTAAATGCCATGATCCATTGACAAGATGTGTCAAGGACATCAATGGGAAAGACCTAATCAACATCACAAAGGATGAAATTAGAGACGTTTTTTCATTAAATGACCCATCTGTAGGGTTGGAGAAGATAGATTTCAAGGAGTTTACAGAAATTTATGAAGCACAGAGAGACTATTTGAGGTCTGGACACTTGAGACAATTTTTGGAGCAGATTGGATCCATATGTGTTGTCAGTCCAAGCACACCAGAGCCTTTCAGGTTAGACCTTTTCAGTAAAAGAGCACAAGAAGTTTATAAGTCCTTGACTCTTATTTTAGGGCATGATGAAGCAACTCATTTACCCATTCCATAAATGTTCATGATGGTACATTCACTGCATCCCCAATTAAAACTAATTTTTGATTTTGCTTCCCATTTAGCTAAATTGATTCATGATAGGTTAAAGGGAATCAATGATATGAAGGTTTCTAGACCATTTGGGTGGTATTCAATTCTCATGCATATGTTTTTGTATAAGGGTGAGAATTTCTTCAGCACAACGGTGAACATTGTGAAAGAAAGATATGGAGGAACCCTTCCAGTGCAACTGTGGACCACAGCCCTGTCATGGGACATAACTGATGCCAGTTACATTGTTTTTCATAGGGATTTTGCATCAAGGCTTAGAATTCTTTTATTTTTTAACAATCCAAGGATCCCAATAGAATTACTGAGGTTGATTAGGCCAAAGGAGTATTGCCAGGACATTACCATTGTCCATAATTTTGGAGATATAATTTTATATCTAGTTTCCACAGTTTTCAGGGTGTATGGTTGCAAGGTGGTGCCATATGTCCTACCTTATCAAGTCCCATTGAAATTGGCTATGCTAAGATCCTAAGGCAGATTGGTAATTTACAGGACACCACACTCACTAGAAAAGGGAGGAGAACATTTTTCCTAGATGTAACTCTGGCACATCAATATGTCATCACAAAGGGAGGATGGGTGCATTTGCATAGGGTCTTGCAACCTTATAGAATGCCTATAGTAGTAGTAAGATGTGCAGATACAGAGGGTTTCCCCTCAGGAGTTTTTAGGGATAAGGTGAGGTGTGCTCTTATTGAGCATCAGTTAAATTTTCCAAAGGATGTGATCAGAAATGAGTTTGATCTTCAAGCTCAAGAGGTGAAAAAGGAAAAATGGGTTAGCTATAGCAAGTCTATAGATTTTATAAAGAATTTTGATATATCTTATGACCCATTGAAGCAATTTGAGCCATGGGCAAGGAAAGTAGATGCCTTAATGGAACAATTTGGGGGCCTCATGCAAGCTGTAAATGAGAAGAGGGTAGTCATGAGCAAGATAGATCCAGAGAGAGCTAGGTAGATCTTGAGTGAGTCAAAATACATGAGGTTGACCCCAAAGGGAGTATACACAATGCAAAAAAGAAGTGGGTACACTATTCTTCTGCCATCGCAACAAAGAAGTGAAGATATCCCTTCTACTTCAAGAGGGAAAAGACCAATTGATGATCCATCATTGCAGGGACCCTCTCCCAAAAGACAAAAATAGGAAGAAGAGAGGCCAGAAGAGGAGATTTACTCTCCTTCTCAGTCCCCTATCCAATTGGATGAGCATGGGGTAGCAGAGTAGCTTATGAAATTTAGAAATGAGGGAAACATATTTGTTTCTAATGATGATTTGCAAGAAGGAATGCATGAGGCACTTGGAGAGGTGGCCATGGATCTTACAGTTGAAGAATTTGAGGGTAAACAGATTGACCCTACTTTGAAACAAGCAAGTGATTCTTTCCATACTAATAAATTTTTTTTTAAAACTAGGGCATTCTCTCGATTTCTTTGGAGAATGAAAATTAATCAGTTCAAAGAAATATGTGAAAAGAAGAAAGAGGAGTCCCCTGCTAAGGATATGAAAGAAATAGAGGAAGAATCCAAGGCACAAATGGCCAAAAAATTTGAGAAAATTACTCTAGAAGAGGGGAGGGCCATGGTTCATATAGCGGGGATATTGATTTTTCCAGAATGGGATATTGCTGATGCAATAGTCTTTGACTAGGTGAGAAAGAGCAAAGTAAAAACTCTTGCTACAGCAGAACAAGCCAAGTAGGTTGCAAGAGGGATTTCTTTCTCCGAAGATTATGCTACCTTGGTCATGTGGTCTTTGAATAAAAGAGAAGATAAAGAAAAGAGATAAAATTTCTCTACAGGACATAAAGGGAGTTTGTTGATTCAGAGAGTAGGGGAAATATCCGGTGTAGAGGCATCAAGTCTAGTTTTGGAAACTACAAAATTTAGTGCCAAAGTAGCAGAAAAGGATGCTAGAGAAAAAGAGGATCTTAGGGTCAAGTTTGAAATGGTCCTCAAGTCTTATAATGAGCTCAAGGTTGAGCTAATTCAAAATGACAAATTAATTGCTTAGTTATCAGGGCCTTTAGATCACAGATCCCCTCAGGTGGGAATTTCTGATAAGCCTGCAGTGGCTTCATCTTCAAGCCTAATTGTTGAGCTTCCACCTTCACCACTCCTAGAAACAAACATAGATGTAAGAGTTAGTTGGGAGGAACAGAGATTAACAGAAGAATAAAATAAATTAAAGGAAACAAGGGCACAGTTGGAGAAGGAGAGAGATGAAAATAAAAAGGCAACAATTTCGGCACACCAAGGATATGAAGATAAGATAACAAATGTAATCATGGAGTTTTCTTATGATTTGAAGCCCTCCATTTTAGACAGTCATGTTAGAAAATTAAATTATTTGTTTCAAACTTTAAATAAGGAGAAGAATCAACTATCTCCAATTTTGAAAAAATGGATTGAAAGGTCTCTGAGCATAAAATTGTTCCATATGTTGTCTAAAGGATAGGAGGATCTAGACCCACTGATAAAGCCAGTGCATCAAATTGTAAAGAAAATGGTATAGTTTGGCATCTTTTTGGATAGTTTTATTAGAAAATCAAGCATGTTGAAAGCTAAGTTGATGCTTTCAAACTATGAACTGGTGCCTACTATTTTCACAGATAAAGGAGAATTTAAAGAAGCCTATCAATGGAGAGAAGAAATGGATGGACTTTTGACAGAAAGAATAACTGGTGTCTTAAGTGACAAAAAAAATTTTAGTGGCACTATTAAAATGTTGATTAATGCCAGAAAAATGTTTGACACCATTCAGCAAAAGGTCACTCAAATTGTGAGTGAGTGGGAGTAGCTGTCAAATAAGAAGGTTGAATTTGTCAATTTTGACTTCCCGAGTGAAGAAGTTTACAATAAATGGAGGTATCAGTACATACCAGCTTTAGAGAGCATTTATACACAGCCAACTTCATAAAGCATATCAAGGTGGTCATTTTTGGTCAGTAGAGGTGGTTGAAAGATATCAGGGAGTATTCATTGCGGAGTGGATAGAAAGTGTTACAAATTAGATTCTTAAAGAGAGCCTAGGACAACATTAAAGACATAAAGCAAGTCGGCTCAACTGAAATTTTCTCACCTGCTGGACCAAATGTATTTATTGTGATTTTTGTAGTTGTTGAAAGGTTTTAGGGTTAAGATTTTTTGTAAACCCTAGAATGACCGATAGCTTTTTTGCATTTCCTTGTTTATAAAAGGATTTCCCATGGTCATTCTAGGTATTAAGAGTTTAGGAGTTGAAAAGAGAATAAGTTCTAAAACCCTAACCCTTAGTTGAGGATTGTAAATTTTGCATCTTTTTATCAAATTAATAGAGAAGAAGTATAGGTTATTGCTATTTTTTCTGCAAGCTTGATGCTCAGAATATTGTGTATACAAATGGTGAAAGGTTATACTTAGTATAAGTTTCAAATCTTTGTCTCTCCTTTGTCTCATTTTATGAATCTTTAAATCTCTCACAGGTTTATATGTATGTATTGATGCTTTGAGTTCTAGCCTAGGGTTAGATTAAATATTGCTCAAAGTAGAATATATGTTCATGAAGTTTATATGAAGGATTCTTCATAAGAAGGAAAGGTTTGAGATACTTGTGTTTATGTCATAAGACCATCTCTCATACAGACACTTTTGTATTCATTTGGTTTTTTGAGGTTTTTCCCAATGGATAAGGCACTAGCCTATATTTTCCTATCTGTATTTTGTATGAAATGATTGAAATCTTGTAATCCTAAAAACATTTAATCATTACCAGTCTTTTACTTTTATTTTAGATTTATGTATTTTCCTACCCAGTGATGGAGGATCAATGAACAATAGGTTCTTGTTCAGTATTCTCTCACTGTATTCATCTGTTGAAAGATCCAATAAAGAAATAAGGGGCAGAGTTAGAACTATCAATAAGAGTAAATATTGTTGGATCAGGTGCACCCACCTTGGTTTCACAAAGCCAGAAGTAGAAGAGGGAAAATCCATCCCTATAGTTGGTCCAGTTGCCTATAGATTGCCTACATTTGGAACTAACCAATCCTTAATATCCATCATAGGCATATTGGTGTCTCTTTGAGTATAAACTCCTAATGAGGAACCAACACTATGATGCAAGAATTAAAGCTAAAATGTGATGCAACAACAACATCTTCAAAGCTTGAATGCAAAAAAGTCTTCAAAGAGCTCCAAATGACCTAGAAAACCTACAGCATAACATTAGCATAAAAACATGTATATGAAAATGAAGAAGAGAGCTCTTCTTTTATAAGAAATGAAAAGGAATGGACCATGGAGATTAAGAGGCAAAAGACTTAATCAATGATGGAGCTTGAAAGAGGAGCAATCCATGTGCACAAGTATCCTCTAATGAGAAAATAAGAGTTGACTTTTGTGCCCATGTGAGACAAAAGGTACTTTTTCTCTTTTTATAAAATAGGAATAATGCTTTATTTGTGCAACTTAGGATAAGAAGAAAAGTGGGGGATTTTTATTAAATAAAAGGGGAGGAAATATTCCTTTTAATTAAATAAAGACTTAGGATAAAATGGTTAGCCCAAGGCAAATAATTGAAAATGATGAAATAGGATTTGATCAAGGAAATTGATATAATTGAAAATTTTGATTTTTGAAAATGTTGATTCAGGGATTTGATAAATTGCAGAAATGGGGCCCAAAGTCTAGGTGACCATTTTAGGGTGCATACATTTTCCCCTCTTTGACTAATGTGTGATCAGTCTAGGAACACATGTAGTCAAAGAATGAAGTTGAAATGTGAGATCGATCTGGGATCACAAAACAACTCAGATGTGAGGTCGATTTGGGATCACATCTGGACAAACACAAATAAAGGATTCTGGACATGAGGTCGATTCAGGATCACATCCAAAATAAGAGATAAGAATCTCAAGACAAAACCATCACCGTTGTTGTTAAGTGATAATCAAGTCTGAAAATGGGAGATAAGAATCTCAAGCTTGAGCAAAAGCTCATAAAAGATAGCTGAATCAAGGATTAAAATCCAATAGATACTGCCCCCTTGGAATCAAAATTGAAATCAAGTAGAGGAGAGACAACAAGTTGATAAGATTTGATCAAATCATAATCAATCACAATCAAAGATAAGGTCAATAGGATAACCATTAGGTAGTGAAAACATGCCTTAGTGATGAATTAGAAGAAAAGAAGTGGGTTGAATGAAAGACTAGAAGTTTGAAAGACATGAAAAAAAGGAAAAATTCTATCAAAGATCGAAGAATTATGCCTCAAAAGGTCAACCAACTGCGCCGAAGAGGGTGAACATTTGAAATGCAATTTTGACTATCAAGATGAACCTAGATTTTGATTTCGAGTCCAAAAATGGATCTAGGAAGTCGAAATTAGCTAGGGGTGCAATTTTTGCACAATTATGAGATGTTTTAAAAATTGGTTAAAAAGTCAAAATGCTATAAAAGGGGCAAAAAGTGTCATTTTCAAAATCATTTGTCATCTATTGATTTGAGAATTTCAAGAGCTTAGAGAGAGAAATGGCTTAGCAAGCAGGCGTTCCCATCCACAAGCACCGATTTGAGCATGCCTAGTTGCATAACCGGCAACCACACTATCCTGCCCCGATACATTTTCGGAAGACTCACTTCTGAGGATCATTTATGAGCATTTAATGCATGTTTAGCACATTTTTAAAATTTTTTAATTTCAATTTTTTAGAGTAGAGAGAACTATCATGTGATACTTTAAAAGTATCGTGCCCTTTGGGGAGAAATATCATGCGATACTTCGCGGGTCACCAAAGTATCGCACGCGTATAAACACCAATATCGCATGATAACTGGCAAACTATCGCACAATACCAGGTGAAGTATTGCATGACCAAAGGTATATCGCACTTCTATAGGAAGAAGTATTGCATGATACTTGTTCCAAAAGTAGTAGCGCCCAACTACAAAATTTGATATTTTAAGTATTTTTGAGCAAAAATGACATGGGTCCAGACAATTTTACATTTTAAAGATGTTTGATACTGATGTTTAGACATCCATCATGATATGTACTAACATCTGATGTGGTTCAATGATGTGCAGGAGCACTTTCTAACATTACTCATCAGAGCACCGAAGGTGACCGGGTTGAGGTGCATCCAAGATCTAGATGATCCAGGTGAGGCATACATCCGAGCCATGGGATTCCGATATCTATTGCGGTACCCATATATCCAAGCTGATCATGGGCTATTGATAGCCTTGGCCAAGTGATGGCATAGTGAGCATAGCACATTTCACTTTCCGATAGGAGAGGCATCCATCACACTAGAGGATGTCTACAGGATCCTATGGGTACCATGCCATGGTGAGCCTGTAAGTATAATCATGCTTTAAAGATATAATCATTCAAGTGTAATGTTTCCAGATGATGAAAACTAACATAATTTGTTTGCTGGCATAGGTATACTATGATTAGGACATCATGAAGGGACGATGTGCCATCCAGGACATGTTCCAGGATGTTACAATTCTGGATCAGCATGTCAGTTAAGAGCGACTGATAGATGATTTTGGTAGAGATTTTCCAGTGTCGTGTATTGTAGCATCCATCATCTCATAGATCCTAATGACTAATCGCAGTCAGAAGGGATTCCCTCTCAGATGGGGCAAACTACTGGTTTACTTGGTATGTAGACCTTGACACATGGTATGGGCTAAGTTGCATGAGATCATCTATAGGGACGGTTAGACATGGGCTTGCGGTGCCATTCTAGCACAGGTGTTGGCCTGGGAGCACATCACTATGGTGCACCCTAGAGTTCAGCCGAGGGAGCAAAGATATCTGTATATATATAGATACATAGGATATATATATCATATGCCCATACTGAGGATGTGAGATACTATAGATGGCTTCTGGATGAGATAACCTCTTTCACATGGAGGCCATACAGGGATGTGGAGGCATGGGGGGATGTAGAGGATGAGTTGAGCTATATGTTATGCACTTGGCCATTAGTAGGGTGACACTTCAAGATTGTAGAGAGGTTCTGCATCACTTGAGTATGGCGACAGTTCAGGTAGTAGCAGGGGGTCTCTACAGAGACTACTACTTATGCGAGGGTGCAAGATGAGGAGGGACATGAGTGCTTACCCATGTTAGACCATCAGCTAGCCATTAGTGAGATAGATGGCATCAGGAGGGAGCCCTAGGAGTACTTTCCCAACATAGCTGATGCAGGATCTGATGCTGCATATAGGGCTGAGCAACAAAGGGTTCCATTCCCTTGATTTACTATACCAAATGCATAGGCACTAGCACAGGGTGAGGATGATGAGGGAGGGGATGGAGGAGATGAAGGAGATGGGGGAGATGGTGGGAGAGGGAGAGGGAGGTCTATGGAGAGAGGTGAGGGATCTGGATCAGGTGGCTAGAAATGGCCATGAGGACAGAGATCAGCTACCCCTAAGGATGAGGTGAGACTAGCTCACCAACAGGCTGAGGTAAGGTAGGAGCTGATACAGGTTGCAGCACAGGCACTACCATAGGGATAGGTAGAGCCAGTTGCAGGAGAGGATTTGAGAGCCTACATTCAAACTCTTGAGGTGGAGATGCAGTAGCTATGCATCACCATCATAGTGAGAGATCAGTAGCTAGTGGATCTGAGGGTGGAGAGAGATCATTAGATTAGAGATCTCAGGGCAGAGATAGCATGTTGGAAGTAGGCGACACAGGTAGACGTAGCATAGATCCAAAGAGAGATAGCACGAGCTGCCTTTTACCATGGAATCTACTTATAGGTTGTTCCTGAGGGTCAGAGAGTGCCATCTTACTCTCAGAGGGAAGGTAGATTAGACATGGTGCTGGACAGGGCAGCAACACCACCTCCACCACCTCATGATGGGGAGAGTTAGACCTAGGTTTAGGTTTTAGGCTTAGATGTTTTGGACATATCCTGAGACTTGTGATCCAGATTTTGGGATCTCATTTTATTATGTATCATGACATTGTTATATATGAGATTTACTAGATTTGCGATATATCTTATGTGTTTGTCTTACTTGTGATGGATGTATCAGTTTTTATATTGTCTTGTCATATTGCTCAAAAATATTTATGTATATGCTCATGTATGTTCTCTCTCATAGATGTATGTTTGATTCTCATATTTGTGATATAGACTTATGTTTCTGAAAATGACACTTTGTAGATATGATGATATGATTAACCCCTTGTAATGATAGGAAAAGGTCATGATGTGAAAGACAAGGAGTGAAAGACATGATCAGGAAGGAGGAAAAGATGAGTGCAGTTGACCAACTAGTCCATGTAAGATGGAAAGGAGAGCTCTCTCCATATGCAAGATGCAAAACTAAACTAACATGAACCTAAGAATGCAAGCTACTATGAAAGTGGTTGACTTGCAAGGTCACAATGCTTATAGACATCTAATTGTCATCATCAAGCATTATTGGTAGTGTCGTAAGATCATATAATGCACACTAGTATAACTATGTGGATCAGAATATGATCTATATCAGATAGGAATGTGGAAATCCCACCTAGGCATCAAAAACATGTAGGTCAAGATGACTAATGCAGTGAGATCACCTAAGTTTGTTATGGCGAGATTATGCTTGTATCAAGACACATGAAATTCAGGATAGCTATAAGTATGCACTTGCATAAAATAGTCAAAAATGATACCATGTCAATCCCTAGTGTCAAGTAGGACCAGCATAAATGCTCATGACAGTTAGGATCAACAAAATATACCCACAAGCAGATAAAGAAATAAAACATGTTCTTATACCCTCAGTCTTCTAGCTATGCATCATCAAAAACTTCTCAGCGAGAGACCACTCATTCAAAGAAATCCTCATAGATAGCACACAAAGAAAAATAAAGTCAACATATCCCAAGTGAGTTGATTGTTTAAGTGTGTGTGTGTGTTGGTCATAGAGTCAAACTCTAAGTATTGCATCTACAAATGAGCAATATCGCATCATACTTAGACTATAGGCAAGACATCTGATAAGTGTTAAGAAACACTCGACACAAGGGTAGTGTTGAGAAACACTATTTTGGGGTGGTGTTGAAAAACACCTGTCATGAAATGCCCCCAAGAGACAAACACAACCTAAAAGACCTATGCTAACAATTATGCCCCCTAGACAAAGAGAAAGACCAATTCCAGACTACACCAAATAAAGTCAAGACATGATGGAGAAAGGTTCAGTGTTGAGGATGCATGCTAACAAATAGGAGTGCAAAGGCCTCAAGTAGCACCTATTTCCAGGTTTTCACCACTTGGAATCTTTTTACATTTTTTGATTTTTTTTTTTTTGAATTTTTGCTACCAAGGCACCTGTTTCCAAGTTTTCACCAAGGCACTTTTTCTATTTTTTTATATTTTTGTATTTTTTCATTTTTTTTGATTTTTTTTTTCAAGACTTTTTATGCTTTTTAAGATTTTTTCAGCATCATATATCAATTCTTTTTTGGTATTTTTTCAGGATCATAAAATATGTACAAAGGATGCCCCCAAACAGATTGGGCATCAAGGATAGAACTTCTTGAGGTGCAAAATGTTGATGGGCTCGGGGAGTTGCTCCCCTTCTGGATCTGACAGTAAATATGCACCTGTACCAAAAGCAGCTATAATGACATATGGTCTGAGCTAATTAGGTTCGAACTTCCCCTTTTGTTCCCTGTTCTATTGATTCTTTGGATTTTCTCTCAAACAAGATCTCCTATGTGAAACTCTCTAGGGTGTACCTTCTTGTTGAATGCCTTGGACATATGCTTCTGAAAAACTCTCATATGATCAAAGGAAGCCTTATGCTTCTCATCTAGAATTTCTAATTCCTATAACCTCATGGCATGATAATCCTCATCTGTTACCAAAACTTTGAGTGAGACTCTAAGTGAAGGGATCTCTACTTCTAAAGGTAATACTGCTTCAGCACCATAGGTAAGTGCAAAAGGAGTGGTTCCTGTAGGTGTGTGAATGCTTATTCTGTAAGCCCATAGTGCTGGATTAAGTTGCAAGTGCCAATCCCTACCATTCTTGTGTACTGTTCTATGAAGGATCTTAAGAATGGTCTTATTAGAGGCTTCTACCTGTCCATTTCCCTGGGGAAAGTAGATGGAGGACCAATGTTGCTTGATTTTAAACTTTTTTCATAAATGCTTTAGGTCCTTATTCTTGAATTGACCTCCATTATCAATGATTATCTCAGAAGGTATCCCAAACTGACAGATGATGTGATTCAAGATGAACAAAGAAATTGTCTTCCCTGAAGCAATAGAAAGAGGAACAACTTCTACCCATTTGGTAAAGTAGTCAGTGGCAGTGATAATAAACTTATGTCCACCTGATGAGTTGGGGTGAATCTTCCCAACGAGGTCAAAGGCCCAGCACTGAAATGGCCAATGAGAAATAGAAGGAATAAGCTCCCTACTTGGAGCATGAATCAGGTTTCCATTTTTTTGACACTTTTCACATGATTTGGAAAAAGCTATAGCATCCATTTGCATTGTGGGCCAATAGTACCCCACCCTAAGCAACCTTCGAGCCATGGCAAGACTATTGGAATGTCCACCACAAATGCCCTCATGGATGTCAACTAACGCTTGGTCAGATTCATCCTTTTCCAAGCACTTAAGAAGTGTCCCATCTAAACCCCTCCTATATAAATCACCAGAGATAAGGGTGTGGTGAGAGGCATTACATATGAGATTTCTACGTTCAGAATGGTTGAATGTTTTAGGGATGATGCCATCATGAAGATATGAATAAATAGCACCATATTGGGAAGACTCGTGTGACAAGGGTACAAATGACACGGCTTTCAGATGAGTCAAATATGGGATGGTGTAGCTCTTCCACCAGGAATTTGAATCTAGATTCATGTTGTTCCAATTGAAGGAGTGAAGCTAATGTGGCCATAGCATCTGCAACTTTGTTCTCTATCCTAGGGATCTGTTGAAATGTCACAAATGTAAAGTAATGTTTCAATGAATCAACCATCTTTTTGTAAGGTACCAACTTATCATCCTTGGTTTGATACTCCTCATTAATTTGGTTGATAATTAACTGTGAATCCCCAAAGACATGTAGTTTTGTTATGTTCCATTCTATAGCCATTTTCAATCCATTGGTTAAAGCTTCATATTTTGCAATATTATTTGTACATGGGAATAAAAGTTTGTAAGATTTTGGAATGTTGTACCCATGTGGAGAGACAAACAATACTCTATCACCTGATCCATTTTGCATGTGGGAACCATCAAAAAACATCTTCCAAGTGTGAATGGTCATATACAGTATGTGTTCATCTGGGAATTCCACTTGAATAGGCATGCTATCTTTAACTGGAAAATCAACTAGTTGGTCAGCAATAGCTTCCCCCTTTATGGCCTTCCTCTCAATGTACTCTATATCAAACTTAGATAAAACCATCATCCACTTAGCAAGTCTACCCGTGAGGGCAGCCTTACTAAGCAAGTACTTAAGAGGATCAATTTTTGCAACAAGATGTATAGTATGAGCAAGCATATAGTGTCACAATTTTTGGGAAGCAAACACTACTGCAAGACAAGACTTTTCAATGCTATTATAATTGATCTCATAAGATACTAGAGTATGACTAATGTAATAAATGGCCCTTTCTTTCCCAGTGTCATCTAATTGAGCCAACAATGCCCCCAAGGAAGAATTTATTGCTGAAATGTACAAAATCAATGGTTTCCCTGGAATAGGAGGCATCAAAATAGGAGGATTAGCCAAATACTATTTTATCTGATCAAGGCTCTTTTGGAAATCCTCATTCCATACACATGTGGCTCCCTTATGCAATGTTTTATTGAATGGTTGTGCTCTATCTGCAAGCTGTGAAATAAACCTCTATATGGATTGGAGTCATCCTTGAAGACTTCTCATCTGACTAATGTTTCTTGGAGGTGGAATATCTAATATAGCTTGGACCTTTTTAGGATCAACCTCTATTCCTTTTACTAAAATTATGAACCCTAGAATTTTACCTAAGGTAACTCCAAATACACACTTTTTCGGAATCAATCTAAGCTGAAACCGTTCCATGCGATCTAGAATTACTTCCAAATCGTCAAGGTGTGTATCCCTTTTCTTAGATTTAGCCAAGGTATCATCCACATAATCTTCCATGTTCCTATGCATCATATCATGAAAAATTATGGTCATAGCTTGTTGGTATGTTGCTCCTGCATTCTTTAGTCCAAATGGCATGACGTTCCAACAATAGGTGCCCCATGCACATGTGAAAGTTGTTTTCTCTTGATCCTCGGGAGCTATTTTTATCTGGTTATATCCGAAAAACCCATCCATCAAATAATATATCTCATAACCCACCGTCATATCCACTATCATGTCTATGTTTGGGAGTGGAAAGTCATCCTTTGGGCATGCCTTATTGAGGTCTCTGAAGTTTGTGCATATGCGAATGGACCCATCATGTTTTGAAACTAGAACAATATTGGAGATCCACTCAACATAGTCGATAGCTCTAATAAATCTTGCTCTTAAGAGTTTTTCTAATTTAGCCTTAATAAGGAGAGCTACATGAGGATGCATTTTCCTCAACTTCTATTTGACCGGTTTCATTCCTAGAGCTATAGATAGATGATTCATAATAAGATTAGTGTCAAGCCCTGACATATCTGAATATGTCCAATAAAATTTGATTTTCTTCTTTTACAAAACTTTGTATATGCCTCTTTTTCTTCAACTGATAGAGACTGAGCTAGGTGCACTATTTGCGGAGCCTCTTCTGTATTCAAATTTACTGGTTGTGTAGGCTCAATGAGAAATGATGACCTATCTTGGAAGTAACTCAGAAAGTGATTAAGTACCCCATCCTTAGGTGCCTCACAAAGGTTTTCACCTTTGGATACATCATTTATTTTTACTATTTTTGGTTTTGACACCGCTACAAAGTGGTTTTCGCCATCAGAACCATTTTTCTTTTTTTCTTTTTCTTTCATTTTTAGACTGAGGTACTTAATATCAGGCTCTGTCATACTTGTTGTTAGTTCATTGGTGGAAGAGACTATAGGCTCAAGAGCATTTAGATAATAGGCAATTTTGTAGTCATTGTGAAACATGAGGAGTTGTGGCTCTTGATAGCGCTGAGACCAGTCAATTAGGTTGTCATGGACAAGGGGTAGGTCAATGACTGGTTCAACATTGTTTATGTGGAAGGTGTTATCTTTGGTGACCATACAATTGGGGTTCATCGAGTCTCCCTCTAAGATATCTAAATCAGGATTTCTCCTCCCAAATGGAGTGTCGTCCACTAAGGCAATTTGAGGAGTCCAATCCTCTAGCCTTACACTAGGCTCGTTGATCACATCAGGTTGAGTACTATAAGTATGGACAACATCCATGTCCAAATCAACTGTTGCATCTAAAAGTTAGTCCCATTCATACTCATGTGAGTCTATCTCTGAATCATCATTTGGGCCTCGTGATGTACTAGCATTGTTACTATCCATCACAGCTAGGATAGGAATGCTTTCTAATGTCAATCTAGCATTCCTATAGTCACTATCCGTCGCAGCTAGGATAGAAGGACTGTCAATTGTCAAATCTTTTGAATCTCTCCAAAGGAGATTTGTTGAAGGCACCCAATCATCTGACATGTCTTGCTGATTAGAAAGATTAGGTGTGTAGTCTGAGTCATTGTCACTATCCATTGCAGCTAGGACAAAGATGGTTTTTTGTGTCTTACTTTCAAAACCTAAGCCAACTGATGACCTATTCCTTCATCCAAAAAGGGCATGGTCAAGAGGTTCAGCTTTAGCATCCAACCTATGACTAAGGGGACCATGTCCAGGATAACCCATATTCTTGACCAATGTATACCCTCGGCCATAAGTTTTAGGAGAAGGTGCGAAATTCTCATTATGTTGGTATTTCTCTTCTCGGTAAATCCAGTCCCTAACAACAACCTCTTCTTTTTCCTCTCAAATCAGAACTAAGGATTCTACAAACTTATCAAACAATGTCATGGCTGAAGACAAGGGCTTCATATCTTGAGAAGGTTTGCTATAAGACCGAGGGGAAATTGGAAATTTTGTGAATGAATCCAGTTTATAATCCCCCATACCAAGGTCTATGGTCTTGAATTTATTCTTTCATTGTTCAAGTGTAGTATCAAAAGTGTCAGCCTCCCTATTCAAAGGAATGTGACACCCTACTGTAATTGTGTTGATTGACAATGTGCTATCCCCGGGTATGCAGACTTCTACTCCATTGTAAGGGAACTTCACACACTGATGATAAGTAGATGGGACCACTTGCATCTCATGTATCCATGGTCTACCTAAAAAAATATTGTAAGCCAAAGGACCGGCGCCAACAATCTGAAACAAAATGTCTTTCTCTACAAGACCAATTCAGATAGGAAGGATAGCCAATCCTTTAGAACTACATTCTGCTTCATCATAAGCCTTAATGGTGATCTTCTTCCTTATATCAATAACATTTTCTAAATAACCCAAGGCCTTTAATAAGCTCAAAGAGCATATATTAAGCCCAACACCCCCATCTATCAACATGCGCCTCACACAGGTCTTGTGGATCATAACCTCTATATGAAGGGCCAAATTGTGTGGGTGGCTTAATGACTTGTCATCTTCCTCTGAGAATGTAAGGTAGTGAGGGCTAGCCAAGTGGTTGACCATATTCTAGAATTGGTCTACATATATATCATTAGGGACATTAGCCGCTCGCAAAGCATCCTCAAGGACACGCTTATGCCTAGGGGACAATTCCAAAAGCTCAAAAATAGATATCTACACTGGTGTGTGTTGTAATTGGTCAATAAGGTTATAATTCAAATCAGGACCAACAATAGATTGAGGAAGAACACCCTTTGACACTGGCTTCTTAGACTTACTAGAGCTAGGACCTCTAATAATAATGGGGGCCTGAGACTGACTCCTAGTGACTGCATTGAGGGGTTGAGACATCCTTTGTGAGTGAGGACCTCTGAGTACCACAACGGGTCCTTCATTAGGCATAGGAGTTGAATCCACATCATATCCATAAGGGTCTTTCCCTCTCATCATGTTGACATTATCATCAACAACCTCAAGCATGTTAATAACATTTTCAGAAGCTGTGTAAGTGTAGTTGATAGTGGCCTTGCCATTCTTACTCTTAGAGTTTTCTCCTTTATCATATTTGGGCAAGGGTTCTTTAAAAGCTTTGTGATCCGCATTAGTGGTTAATCCATCAACTTGTAATCATCCACTTTCAATAAGATCTTGGACAAGATTCTTAAGTTTAAAACAATTCTCAATATCATGGCCAACTCCATTGTGAAAGTCACAAAAAGCTTTCTCATCCCACCAATGAGGCTTAGGATCTAGTATGCGGAGCTTTGCAGGATCCTGAAGGTGTGCTAAATTATGAGCAATTAGAATCTTGAAAATGTTTGCATAGGAGTCCCCAAGTTTGGTAAATTGTCTCTTTCTATTTTAGGTCTCCCTTGATACTTGGGTTTATTCTCTTGTTGTCCTGAAGATGTTTGCAACTTCATGGCTTGGACTGTATTAGAGAGATTAAGAACTCCTTCATTCTTAGGTTGGATGAATCAACAACTTCATCATTGACCACTTGCCTATTCTTATTCCAATAAGAGTTCTTTTTGTCCTTATTACCATTATTGTTGTTGTTTTGGCCATTGTTGTTATTAGTTGTTTTGGCCAAAATGCCTTGTTCTTTTAGGATATCTTCTATGCGGCATGCAGTCTCTACCATGGTATCAAAAAGAGTTGAAAACCATTTTCCTCACTTCATACCCTAACTCTGGTATTAAATTGCTCACAATTATGTCTATTCTTTCTTCCTCAGGAATTGTTCTATGATACTTTGAGCACATCTGTCTCCATCTTTGCAAGAAGGTGACAAAAGATTCCCCTTGATTTTGTTTGAGTTTGCACAAATCAAGCATAGTGACCGATCTTGATAGATTGTAAGCAAAATGTTGGACAAATTTTTCAACAAGCTCTCTGAATGTCTTCACTGGAGGAGTAAGGTTGGTGAACCACTCCATAGCTTGACCTTTCAGACTCCTTGGAAATAATCTCATTAAATAAGAGTCCTCTTGATGAAAAGAAAAGCTCATTATATAAAATTGTCTAACATGGTCATGAGGGTCACCAATGCCATCATACTTGTCATAAGTTGGGAACCCAACCTTCTTAGGAAATTCAACCATCACCACACTTTTATCTATAGGGTTGGGACATATGGAGTCCAAATTGAATGTACTCTTAGGGGCCCTCATATTCTCTATGCCCCTTTGCATTTGCATGATCACCTCATTGGTTGAAGGATTCTATTTCTTAATCTTTTGGTGGACATCAAAATTATATGGGACCTTAGCACCTTTTTTGATGAGACTTTCTAGGAACTGATCTTTGTTTTGTTCCACATATCTTTCTACATATGCCTGAAAAGAGGGTTCTTGTTGCATAGTCATAAAATCCATATGATCAATGTTGGTATGAATTTCTCCATGTTGTGAGCCATGATGTGCTTATTGGGAGGGTTTCTTTGAAAGTCTATGAGGTGACTGTCTCCTATGGTGATCATATATTGAAGTCTATCTACCTCTTGGACTTGGGGATCTTGAGGGTGTCCTTGATCTTTTTCTAAGACTTGGTGAGGAGGTAGATGGGGGTGAGTTGGTCCCACTATTGGTACCCCTCCCATTGAATCAATTTTGGAGTTGTTGTGCATAGATCCTATCGTCTTCTTCCTGAGTGACTCTTTTTCTTATATCCAATAATGCACATTCCTCTTCTTCTAGTTGTCTGAATTTCTCCCTTTTAGCAGCTTGTTCATCTAGATAAGCTTGCTTCTCCCTTTCAATGCGTTTCAATCTCATATTTGCATATCAAGAGGTATCTTTAAGTGGAGAAGATTTCATTGAATGCCTGATTGTGTTAGCTACATTGATGTAGTGGTCATTAGACTCATTATTCTAGTCCTCGTGTTGTGACCCTGAGTCTGAGTGACTATGCTTAAGGTGTTTTTCTGCTCTTTGCTGAGGGTCCAAATCTCTTGTGTTGATGAGAGGAGACCCTGATGGACTAGCATATGTAGACCCAACTGACATCATGTTACCCCTATGCCATTGAAACATGTCATCTAGAGTCTAGTTCATTGCTTCTCTTTGTTGTCGAGTGAAAGTGTAACTCATGTCCATACTTGATGAAAGAGGTGCTAAAGAGGTTCTCACTTCATGAGGATTATATTTTGGATTAAAACAAACCTCAAATTCACTCTTAGGAGATTGATTGAAAAGGGGTTCTTTTCCCTTGTGTTGTTGGCGAGCCTTAACTAGTGGTAACTAGCTAAAGACAATAGGGGGTCGCTTCCCTTGATTAAATTGGTACCTTGTTGTAACTGACATGAAAGAAAGAGATCCTTAATGATAAGGTGACCTCCTGAAATGTCAACACCAAACTAGGATAATCAAAGTTCGCTATTGTCCAAAATGAAATGAAAAGATAGAAAAAGGGGCTTTACCAACACAATCAAAGAGGTGCTTTAAATCAAAGGGTGACTACCCTTGCACTTTTGAATCAAGAGGTTGGACTAGGCCAAAATATAATTGAAATCAAGGTTAAATGAAAGTGATTTGGACAATAAGAGGACTAAAATTCTCCAAGAATGTATCAAATAATTTGAGAGATAAACTTTCTCACCAAGGATAACCTTCTAATTTGACAACTATTTCCAAAGTAACCTTGTAAATCAATTGATGCTACCCTAGAGGGTAAAACTAGAGATTCAGAGCCAAAACAGGTCTCCAACAACAAAGCAAGAAATCTACTCAAAGACCTAATCTAACTATCAATAATCAAAATTGACTGAAATTGAGGACACAGCATAAATTTCCCAGGTGATATACTCCCGGCTAACAGAGCGATACACCTACAGTAGGGTGATACTTTGTCCTTTACCAGGCAACAGACCTGACAACAGCCAAGAAATAGACTCCAAGCAGGGTGGGTGAGAAAAGTTCAGCAACGAACTATCACACAATAGTTCTACTCAAAGTGGGTGATACTGTTGCTAATTTTTATGACACTTGACCAGATTGTGCAAATTTTCATGTTTTTGGGTCTGATTTTTCAAAGCTTTCAGTTTGAGGGTTGATTTTTCGATTTCAATCATAGTTACAACAGTAAATGGATAGGTTTTGCAAATAGTATGGGGTCAAAACATGTCTCCAAACACTTGAAACAAGGGCAAAAGCAACCTTTCCAAGACAAGCACTTGTGATATCAAAATTACAAAAGCACCCTATGAATTCTACCGATTGTTCGTATGTTGAGAATGTTTACACTGGTATCACACAATCGAAGACAATTCAAGCAAGTCTATCTTAAAAATTCATGGTTCATTACTTACCAATTTAGCCCACAACTTTATGTCTCCTTGCCTCACACCAAGTGGTTTCCCACAAGAGATATTGGCTTTGTGGTGGAAGTGTCAAATAACACAACCAAAGGAACACATATGGTGAGTGTCTTGGGGTGATCCGGGTTAGTCCACTTGGATCAATCCTTGCACCAAGAAGGTAAGTGACTAAATAAGGTGGCTTTTATCTAATGGTTCTTAGTAAGGGCTTCCATTCATAACACCCCTCTTTCTCCCCAAAGGTGACTCCTTACCTTGCGGCAAGTAATGGACCTTGCGGCCTCAAGAGTACCTTAAGCATTCTTGCTCAATGTTTTTCCCACAGTCACAATCCCATGAGCTACTCACATCAAGCGAAGACAAGTGTTATGTCTATCAAGGTTTTGTGTCCTCGATAGCCTTGATTTTATAGTGGGTTGGAAGAGCCGAAAAAAGGCTTGTCCCCACTTGGGTCGTTCCTCTTGATTTCTCAAGAGCAGGCCCACTAAAGAATTCTAACAACTAAAAAAAAATGGATCAACTTGTGAGGTTCAAGGTTTTTGTTTCACCACAAGGGTGAAGAGCATACTACCCTATCTCAAAGTTTTTCCCAAACACACCAAGAAGAGGATTCAATTACCCTCTTGTGTCCAAAATCCTAAGATGGGTCAAGATTTTCTGATTCACCACAAGAGTGAAGAGCATACTTCTCCTACTACCTCAAAATCTCTTCCACAACATATTAAGATTCCTATGAAAATGAACAACTAGTAGATGCCACACTTGAAAGGAAATAAAACAAGCAATTTTTTTGTATTTTTATGCTTTTTTGGGTAGCCCTACAAAAACCTTTAGTAGCCCTTTAGTATGCAATTTGGCAATTTCCTTCAAGCAAGAGCACCTACAAAACAACTTGTTAGGCCAACAAGAGGTTAGGAAAACCAAAATCTAAATGAAATGAAGCAAAATCTAACTAAAAGATGCAAATTAATTTTGTCTAAATGCAATAAACAAGAACAACAAGCTATCTAAGATCAAATTCGGCTAATTAATCCAAACTAAAGCTCTCTACTGGTATAGGTGACACACTGTAGACACAGAGTAATAGCGTGATATAGTTTTGTATAACAGAGCGATATACTTAAGTCTGAGCAACATTCTGCCTTACACCAGGTGATACTTCACCTGACACTAGGCGATAATCCCCATGACAGTCAGGTGATACTTCAATCAGGAAAAGTATCGCATGTGTATAGGAGAACTATCATGTGATATACTGGGAGAGTATTGCACGATACACTGAGAAAAAAAAAATAGAGACTGAAAAATGAGCCAAAACTAATCCAAAAAATTGACGAAAATGCAACAATGAAAGGACAAAGTTAAGCTACTCTGCCCCACGGTGGGCGCCAAAAATGTACACACAAAAGTAGTGCACTTCTCTAAGTCATTACATCAAAAGAAATCCATAAAAGGGAAACCTTCAATAGCAACATAGAGCTCTCTATGCATGGAGTTGCAAGATATGAAAATTTCTCTCAGCTAGAGCTATGGAGCTTGTGACCTTGCTAGTCAACCACACAATGAGAGATTCAAGTGAAGACAAGGGAAAGAATGCCAATATCCCCAAATAGAATCAAATGTATGCAATGGAAGCTAGATTAAGATGAATATGCAACTAGAAATGGAAATGCAAGCTAGTCTATTGAAATGAAAATACAAGCTATGCTATGAAAGGAAAGAACAAGTATTACCAAGCCTTCCTAATTAAGCTAGATGAGTTATTCTATTGCATAAAGGAAATTAAGCTATGAAAGCAATAAACATGAAGCTATGATGCAAGAATGAAAGCTAAAATGTGATGCAACAACAATGTCTTCAAAGCTTGAATGCAAGAAAGTCTTCAAAGAGCTCCAAATGACCTAGAAAACCTGCAGCATAACATTAGCATAAAAACATCTATATGAAAATGAAGAAGAGAGCTCTTCTTTTATAAGAAATGAAAAGAAATGGACCATGGAGATTAAGAGGCAAAAGACTTAATCAATGGTGGAGCTTGAAAGAGGAGCAATCCATGTGCAAAAGTATCCTCCAATGAGAAAATAAGAGTTGACTTTTGTGCCCATGTGAGACAAAAATTATTTTTTCTCTTTTTATAAAATAGGAATAATGCTTTATTTGTGCAACTTAGGATAAGAAGAAAAGTGGGGGTTTTTTATTTAATAAAAGGGGAGGAAATATTCCTTTTAATTAAATAAAGACTTAGGATAAAATGGTTAGCCCAAGGCAAATAATTGAAAATGATGAAATAGGATTTGATCAAGGAAATTGATATAATTGAAAATTTTGATTTTTGAAAATGTTGATTCAGGGATTTGATAAATTGCAGAAATGGGGCCCAAAGTCTAGGCAACCATTTTAGGGTGCATACATCAGGTAGCCCCAAATCCAGAGTCAAACTCAAGAACTAGATATGACTACAGATACCATTCAAAAAATAAAGAACAACATGAGCCTATATGGTCAATTTAGGGTGATAAGACACTATACAAACACATTATAATATAAAACAGAAAACATGTCTAAAACTCAACACCCCAGCCTCTGTAACCCTCCTTGGTCATCTAATGCCCCATAACACATTAAACAAAAGAAAACTCTCAAAGAAGGATATATATATCGTTTACATCATATGGAATTGAAAAATGTCTTATATGCATTTATGTTCAGCAATGAACACAATTAATCACCAGACATAGATATGAAAGCCAGATTTCCAGAAACCCTCAAATATTACCAATATCATAAATACAAAATAAATGCACATCCTACCTCAATTTTAAAACCATTTAATAAAAAGATACATATTTTGGGTAATTTCAATATTACATGATTCACATGGAAATAAATTATTCAGCTTTACCTATATCAAGTATTAAAAATTATATGTACAATTATGCTTCAGAAATGTTCTTCACATTTATATATAATTTATAATAATGACATTCACAACATTTACTAAATGTATATAATAGATGTCAATTCTTAATAAAATGAATTTAATTTAATTTAATAAATCTATTTAATAACATTAATAAACTAAGGACAAGTTTCATTTAATTAAATAAAAGAAAACATATCTAGAAGTGTTATTAATTAAATATACAATATTAAAAAAATTCTTAAAAGTAAAATAAATTAACAAATTTCTAATTTAATAAAAGAAAGTTTATTAACTTTTTTTAAAAAGGGACATGTGGGTGGGGATCGCACATGCCCCCACGTCCATTGTCCTCTATCACAGACCCTTCCCCGTGATAGGGTTACTGCCTACGACAGTACCCTCTACCACAACAGACATACTACTGTCGGCAGTGCCTGTTGTCACACGGGTATGTCCGACAGCCAAGGGGGGGTAGGGGGAGGTGGTGTCCCCCGTCCCCCTTAACATATATTTTTTTAAAAATTGCATTACTTTTAATTAAAATGCAATCTTTTTACTTTATTTTAAAAAAAAAATAAAAACATAGAAAACATATATTTTTTTAAATTTCTGAAAATGAAAATAAAGAACAAAGTAGAAATTTTATAAAAAAGGAAGTCATATTAAATTTTTTTCCCAATGTATATTCTTTTTTACTTTTCTTCCTTTGTCCTGGCTTTTTGTCTGTTACTATGTTTCTTTATTTTTTTTACTATAAATTTCCCAAAAAAAAAAAAATTTGATCAGTAAATGGCCGAGGCCTTGCTTTTTTATTTTTATTAAATTTTCAATAATAATACATTTTTTTATCCTTCGTTCGTGCAGGCACTGGTAGGAAAGAACGGGGAAGAAAACCTCTAGTCTAGCCTGGGACAAATGTCTAGAAAATCAAATGAGTTGATTCCCTACTAGTGTAGGGTTACAGATGATCCACAAATGAAATCAGGAGGGCATCCCCTACCTTGAATAATATAAAGGAGGCATACCTCCATTACCTGCTTTTCTACTATTATTACATTGCTCGCTCCGGGAGCTACTGGGCATTCCCATTATTACAATATTTCTTTGTTTTTAGATTACATTACAAAATTTTACATTGCTCTCTTAAGGAGCTAATGGGCATACCCATTATTACAATACTTTTCATTACATTGCTCTTAGCATAGGTCTTAGGACATATCCTTTCTGGATTATTCTTTTATCTTCATTCCTTCCTTTTCTCTATTTCGATTCCCTTTTAGCCTTTGCTTCAGTGCCTACCTATTCAGCTCTGCTCCTCATAGTTGAGAATCTACAAAACAAGATAGCACTGCCACTTCTACCTTTCTATTCTAACTATTAGTACTTCATATTTTTATTATATCAGATTCATTAATTTACCTCTATTCGTGCTTCTCTACTAGTTAATATTTCAAAACATAATATTTCAATTCATCACTACCTGTCACAGCTTATTAAAATACATTAATACTCTCCTAAGCATAAAATCTGATGCAACAGTCTTATGATTAATATCTTATCATAACAAGACATTGAGGATTAATATGCATTCTTGAGCACAATTTGATATTGATCTATTATACCATAATATATATATATATACATATATATATATATATATATATATATATATATATATATATATATATATATACATATACATATATATATATATATAGATATATATATATATACATATATATATATATATATACATATATATATATATACATATATATATATATATATATACATATATATATACATATATATATATATATATATATATATATATATATATGTATATATACATATATACATATATACATATATATAT